>JAUKNM010000021.1:1735000-2335000 GCA_030765045.1 Tenodera sinensis
AAATTGTATTCTCGCAACAGCAATATTGCTCCTTTCTAGCAAGAATTTACGTCCATCATTAGTTTTTTTTTTTTTTTTTTTTTTTTTTTTTTGTATCTTAAGCCCAAATTGTTCAGTTTTTCCCTCATAATAGAACCACGTATTCACCATTGTCACACATTTCATATATTGTGTGACGAAGTATGTATTTTTCAAAATCATCTAAATATTTTGGCTTTCTGGTATACTTTCCTGGAGATTTAAATAAAGATTTGCCAATATCTTTGTTAGATGTTTTGCCCTCTTCCACATCGCACAACATGGTATATACACTAATGTTGCACGCTTTGACCATGAGTGCCTGGCATAGTAAAAAATGTATTTGGTCACACACTTCCTCAGATGGCAATGCCTTGAAGAAAGAGTACACTTTGCCATTATGCCTACACTGTTGGTACCAGGTATTGAAAGTGACATTAATTACACTTCACTAAACACAGTATAAAAATTAAATATTTTGTACTTATTGTCAGAGTTACACAAAGCACTTAATTTTGCCTTACGCGCTGGTCTTGAACCGAACTCAATGAACATGCGCACACACTTTTGGACTGCAGTAAACAATCTTCAGTTAATTTATAAAGGAAATACTGCAGTTTAGAACCTTACTTCCTAAATGCCTCATTGACTACTGCTTAATAAACAGAAATAACACATGGGCAAGATTAGAAGTTGGAACATACCGTAAACAAAAATGCAAGAGTAATCAATGTTTATTCCTAGAACAATAACTTGAAGTATATGGTGTAGTCTTTGGACAGGCTGCTTAAACATTTTTTGCCGCATATACCAAGGCACATTATAATGTTGAATGTCCAGCAGTAATTTTGGATGCATGAAAGAGAGGAAGCTCTATGATAGGCCAATTGCTCTAGGCGAGCCCCTCCTGGTATTGCCTTACGTGCCTTCTAATACCATATGCCATATAGGTACATTGCAGAAAAATTAAAAATATATGTTAATATTGGTGATGTGCATAAAATAGGTGCATGTCTGCTGAAGAAAGAATCATTGAAATTTGTGCATTTTATCTATTTTCATGCTAATGTGGCAACCTTAATCAGTTGTACTGAGATGCTCATTCACTTGGTATGCACTTTGGCTGGTTATTTATTGTGAGAAAAGATAATTTGTATTTGAAATCATGTTATGTTACAAATAATACATCATCATCTGTTTATGAGAATTATATATAGCTAAGATTTAAAAGCAAAATTCAGGGTTATTGTGATTTTGTGAGAAAAATGTGCTGTCTTAGAAATAAAAAGATAGAAAGAATGAAAAAAAAACAGTATTCATTTATTGTTGGAGGGAAAAGCATTTCTGTGCTAAATTGCAGATTATACTTTCTTAATTTATAAAGATGAGTTGGAATTGGAAACACTAAACATCACTAAGTTAAATGAACCTGAACATATTTTGGGGACTAAGGACTTGTCCCCATTGTCGGCAGGTGTCCAACTGGTTTCTGGTGCTGTTGGTGATCTTAACAGCAAGGATATCTGAAGTGGTATAATCTTATGGTGGAGCAATGAACTTTCAGAGGTTGTCAGGAGGCAGCAAATAAAAATTTGTGAGGCAAACATTGAGCTTCAATATGTGTGTTTTTCAACATATTTAGTTCAGCTGGGAAATTGGCATGTTTTAGCAATGTTATATTTGGTGCAATCTCATGATTGATAGACCAGAAATGGTATGCTACTGTGGATTTTTCACTTTGTTTGTACTTTATGGGTCTAATATGTTCTTTCAGTCTGACGTTTAGGCCTTTCTGTACAAGGTGTGTATGGGTGCAATTTATTCTATAAATGCCTGATATGCTGATATGTGGTGAATTTTTCTGGTTGACGCAAAGTAATTTTTGTATGCTGTGATTTTTTTTGGGGGGGAACTAAAGCTATGTTGTATTTCTTGAAAATCTTGCTGAATTTATTACACACGCCTGGATGGTACTAAATTGCCTGTATTGTTTTTCTTGTTTTGACTGGCTCAGTTGTGTTGTGTCTGTTATTAGTTCTCTTTTTTACTTGGCTATCTATCTATTGAATCTTTATTTGTTTTCCAATGGCAAGGATTCATGATATTCTCTCTAGCTTCACAGTACAAGCTAACAAGATCTTTAGTTTGTTCTACAATCAATTTCAAAGCTGTACAAACTAGGTGTTTTTTATCCATGATTAGGTCTGGATCTTTGCACAAAATCCATCTGTCTGATATAAGGGTGGAAGTGAAAGAATCCATCAGATTTCAACAGCAAATTTGTCTTATTGTGAGTAACAAAAAGGTCTAATGCCAAAAAGCTTGAAAGTTTACAGTTTTCTAGAGAAAAAAAATACTTTTATCCAAAATATTTATCATCACCTGGCTGAATTATTATTTATTAAAGGTACTTAATTCATGACTATATTCATAGAAAATTGAATAAACAACTTTTTCCTTTGGCCTATTTCAATAGGTTCAATGGTTTTTGTGTAAATTAAATTTAAAAAGTCCACAATTTGTTACCTTTTTAATTCTGTTAAAGCTGGCAACATCGCATCAGCTGTATTTACTTTCTTTCAGTGTCGGTATAGATCGTGTGGAATGTTTACTTAATCACATGCAATTGTTTGTTTGCCAAAGCTGCAAAAGTTGTTAAGCCTGTCTACAAGTATTGAATACTTCCTCTAAACTCATATTTCAAATTAATCCCAATGTTATTGCACACTTGTTACTGCTAATAAATGTTAGTGATTAAAAATATGGCCATTTTTGTTTCTAAAGCTATCACGTAAATAATGGTCAGTCCGTAACTGTGGAATTCATTGGGTGCGAACATCAGAGTCAAATTTGTTTACCTACATTTCTTGAAATATTTTCATATCTTTTGATAATGTGCACTAATCTTAGAAACTTTGGCGCTCATAAGAGACTTGTTAAATCTTGTTGGAGTAATTGTTGGCGAAAGTGCTTCCAAAAAATTGTGCATCATGTTATACAAATTCCTTTTTTTAGACTGTAGGTACATGCTTGCATGAAGTACATTAATCCTGTTTTAAAACAGGTATATTAAAAATTAAAGATAACTGTACATTTACCAGTTGACCAAACCTGTAAACATGGTATCTTGTTGTTAGCTAATGCTGGATCTCTGACAATGAAGTCATTAATCCTCTTACTCTCCAATATTTTTCACTGATGGATGGGGCACTAGAAGTGGTCGGGCATATTTGAAGGTGGTCTCGATCCATTTCCTCTTGCAGATCACATAGAGGACAGAGTGGTGAAGAATATGTCCCAATTCTGTTTAAATGTTTTGCCAGACAATCATGTCCTGTAATCAACCTGAAGGTTGCAACTGCTGTTTTTCGAGGATACTCAGGAATCATGGTATCTAGCATCCTGGAAAACCTGGAATATCCTGGAAATTGCCTTGAATTTAAAATTGCACCTTGAAAACCTGGGATTTGCCTTGATTTTCAAAACTAACCTTGCATGTTTCCTAAAACACCTCTCTGGTACATTCTGAGGTCACGCTCACACATTTGAGACCCATGCTGTGCATGGGTAGGATAATGGGATCGTTGACACCCTCTTCCACTTGTGCTCTTCTGATTAAGGTCAAAGCTACATGAAGACTTAACCCGCTAGTTGCACCACAATTTGTGCACCAGCTCATGGTTACTGGCAGTTACAAGTCAGTACATCAGTAAACAATTCCAGATACACAGGAAAAGTTTATAGATTGAAAACAGTAAGTGTTCCTCAGAAAGAATGTTGCTCATATAAGGGTTACATCTCATGTTTTGTTCTGATAAAAAGTTTTTTAATATTGGGTAATCCTTAAATTTATAGTATTTCTTAGAATTACTGATTTCTCGTAACAAAAAAGCATGACTTAAAATTCAGAGGTATCCTACATCGTGGTGCACTCTCTTTTATCATTTAGCTATTTATATAAATGGGGGTGTGGTAAACAATGATGTCTTCAAAGAGAACATATTCTGGAGTTCCTTTCTAAATTTTAGCCCCATGTATATATATTTTTTTTATTTAAATTAAATTAATACATATTTGAATATGACAGACATTCAGCCCTGGCTTAAAAATTGACCTAAGTTCCTGACCTCCTTTCTAAAAATCCTCTTATATGCTGTTATCCTATCTCCCTTCTCCCATTTCTGCCCCAGAAATTCTTTCCTCCATACGTCCGTTCCTTGGCACTCAAAGACTATGTGCTCCAGATCTTCCATCCCCCCGCAAATAGGACACAGACTCAGAGGGATACCCTTTCTTAGTCCTCTCAACCTCCAAACACCAGTTCTTAGTCATGCTATTGCCTCCCTTTGTTCTTTGTGTACCTTATCAACATATGTTTCCCTTTCCCATGTTTCCTTCATTGATTTGTAATCTACCAGGGACCTTTTTTCCATTATACCAACAAACAGTTTTTGGATTTCTATGTCTTCAAACCTCTTTCTTATTATTTTCCAAAATTTGTTATGATTATTCTCCCCTTTCCTCCAGTAGCCCCCCATCCCATTTACTTCTAAGTTCTTTCGAATACTACTTGTCCATCCAGATTCCCTACGACTCTTTTCCTGGTATTCTACACACTGCCTTAACAAGTTATTTTTATCCAAATTCAAAATTCTGTACCAATATTTCAGAGCTTTCTATAATCATGCCCTTCCTTGCCCTTCCCATCTCCATCTGCGCTACCTCTCTTGCCACCGCACTTGGAAGACCCAACACTTCCCTGCAAAACATCCTATGAACTGTATCTATGGTTTCCTCCCCCTCATTCAATCCCCATATTTCTATACCATAGAGCATTTTTGGTTCCACCACCATATTATAAATTTTTTCTAACCATTTGACCCTAATATTCGGTTTTCTGTACTTACAACTTCTTATTGCTGGCATAGCTCCTTTCCCCTTTGTCAGAGCTAATTTCTTTTGTTTTCCCCAGCCCCCGTTCCCATCTAATTTTACTCCTAAATAGATACATTCTCGTACTACTTTATACTCGTTATTCCCCTTTTTTCCACTTTTCATGTTTACTCAATTTTGCTCCCTTCTTAAATACCATTATATGTATCTTTCTTTCATAGAAGTTTGAAAACAGTGTTGTTGTAATTAATTTAATTTAAAAGGTGAGTTAATTAGTAACACTGAACAACACTTACAACATATTTCTCCGGGACGCGTTTCGAAGGTAACTTCCCTCCATGTCCGGTTGATAATGTTGTTCACCTTTTAAATTAAACCATTATATGTGTTTTCTTCCGATTAACAGTTAGGTTCCATTCATTGCAATATTTATCTCTTGTAATGCTTGCTTCAGACCATTTACTGTAATTGATCCTACTACCAGATCATCATCGAATAGTAGTCCAGGGATCATGATATTATTTATTGCAGGCATACAACTATTATTCTTGCTTATCCCCAGCTGGATATCATCGATAAATAAATTAAATAGTATAGGACTCAATTTACACCCTTGACTTAGTCCTTTCCCTTGTGCTATTTCCCGAGAGACTATTCCTTCCCCCACCCTCACACAGAAGGTGTTATCTTTGTACAATGCCATCAAGGTCTTCACCATCTCTTGACTCAATCCTTTGCATTACAATTTGTAACATAGTAATTTTAGATCCACCTTATCATACGCTTTTTCTAAATCTATAAAGGCCATGTATAGTTTACCTCTTTTTTCTTTAAGGTATTTATCCACTAGTGTTTTTATTACAAAGATATTATCCACAGCTCTCCTCCCACATCTGAAACCCATTTGAAATTCCGACAAGATATTGTTTTCTTCTACCCACTTCTGTATTCTTCACTGTTGTTCCTAACATGCTCCACAGAAACGCAGGCCAATAGTAGCAATGCTTATTTGAAGACAGAAGGACCAAACTATTGAACATGAGTTTTCTTACTGAATGACATTTGTATGAGAAATCTATGTTCCCAATTTTGCTTTTTATAAAGAAACAGATTTAGTAATTTAATTTCCCAATGGCCATGATAGAGGTGGAGTATATATGGAAAGGATCCACACTGAGCCTAAACTGGCTATTGTACTCGTACGTCAGACCACTGGGAGGAAGGAATGGAAAGAGAGTGTACTATGGGCATGAGGGAACCTGGGCAACTAGCAAATCAATGCGCTGGTCACCAATGTGTACTGGAGATTCTTTATCTTGACACCAGGGTTCACCAACCAATGACCATAGATTAAATTATTAATTTTTCTCTGAAATCATTGTCATGTGGTGCACTTTTATCTTCTCTTTTACTAGATGACAATACGTATTACTTATTCTTTATACTTTTTTTTTTGACTCAGGGGTCTCCGTCTAGGGGATATGTGAATAGCGACCACAAGGTACCCAAGCTGAGCAGAACATTACTTCCACTTACTGGTGTTTTGCTCCTCACTGTAACTTTTCTATCTGACCTTACCTTGGTCATCTCTTGTTCTCTTCCGACCCCGATGCTATTAGTGTTCCTGAGGGCTAGGGAGTCTTTATTTTTCCAACCTCTCTATTTCTCTATAAAATCTTAACCCCTAACATGCTGACCTGTCATGGCATGTAATACGTCCTCTGATTGGTGATCAGAGGATATGGTTGGTGAATTTATTTTGATAATTCTCCCGATCAGGTCGGTGAGACCCATAAACCAACGACAGGTGTGGTCCTCCAGACATTCTGGGGGTTGTGAGAGAGCGACGTGACCGCCAAAACATAAAAATATGGTGCTCTCTAAAAAACGGCTACCATTACTGCTATTGCTCTCTTCAATATCAAATATTGGAGAGCAAGAGGATTAATGACTTCATTGTCAGAAATCCAGCATTAGCTAACAACAACTTCTGTATTCTGTTTGCCAAAATTCCAGTAAAGATTTTTCCTACATTAGACAGCAGTGCAATCCCACGATAACTATTTGGTTTGGATGTACTACCTTTCCCTTTATAGATTGGGTGTATAATTGCCTTTCTCCAATTCGCTGGAACATATCTCTTTTCTTTTATTGAATTAAACAGCCCTGTTAGCTTCTTGACTCTTTCTATGTCACTGCACCATTCTTTAAGGAATTCTGTGGGGATCCCATCTAGGCCAGTAGCTTTATTTCTTTTCATTGTTCTAACTTGTCTCATTACTTCCTCATCCCTAATTGGACTGTCTAGAATTTCCACATGTTTATTGTTGACCTCAAGGTCTACCGTCATTCTATTTCCCCCGTACACCCCATAAAGGGTTTTAAAATATGCTATCCACTCTTCTGGGTCAATATTCGGCTGGTCTACATATTTGCTATATGATGATTTTAAGGCCTTCCATACCTTAGTAACATTCCCCTCCCCTAACACCCTGATTAAATTACTCTCCTTTTTTTCCCTCCATCTTAATTTCTTTTGTTGTATGATCTGATTGTAAAATGTCCTACCCTGTAGGTATTCCTCCTTCGCTTCGGCATTTCCTTCTTTTCTCCATTTCTTTAACATCTGTTTCACTAACGTTTTTGTTCCTTTATATTCCTCATCAAACCAGTCCTCCCCCTGTTTGAATATTTTCTTTCTCGCTCTCATTCTCCTTCCTGCCACCTGTAAAACACCATTGAAAATATTTACTGCCTTCTCAATTTCATTTACCTCTGACATATAACTAACCCCCAGCTGGCATATTTCCCCATATCGCGAATCCAAAACTTGTTTAAAACCCCTACCGTAAACATCATTCCACTTAAGTCTCATGTACTGTTTACAATTCTTTTTCCTGTCTCCCAGGTTCTGTTTTGTCTGCTCTGTTTGTACTATGATATCTATTATCATTGGGAAGTGACCACCGTTGGAGCCTAAGTTAAGAACTTTAAAACTTCCAATAACACATTCCAACTTGATTGGCCATAAAATATAATCAATTACACTTTGTCCATTCTTTTTTATAAAAGTAAATTCTCCATTAATATCCTCACCGTATTTCCCATTTAAGATACTCAATGAATTATTTTCACAGAATTCAATAAACTTGTCACTAGCACTGTCCTGACTTTATCCTTGCTTTTCCTCCCCACTTCTCGTTTACTCATTATTTCATCACTTATCCAATAATGTTTTATTTCCACATCTTTTTCTCCTAATCTAATATTAAAGTCCCCTGTTAATATGATCTCTGAATCTATGTACTTCTCCCATAACTTTTCACAATCTTCTTCCAGTTGATTAAATAGGTTAAGGTTGTGGAACTGCGAGGATACAGGTGGGTTGTACACTATTCCCAAACAAATTATACAATCACCTAAATATTTTTCTTCAAATATTATCCAACAGGTGCTTTGATGTCTGGACCACATTTCTTTTATCCCTTTACTTAGAGTTTTCCTTATAAAACACCCTATACCTCCTGACATTCTCCCTTTGACCGCTGTCTTTTGTCCCTTAATACCCATGTATATAAAATCTTTCACTGCAAGGTCCTCTTCCTTTAGCTATGTCTCAACCACTCTTAAATAATCTAACTTGCTCAGTAAGTAATTTAGATTTCCCATGTACATTTTACTTTTCAGCCCCTCGCAGTTCCAGAATCCCAGCCTTCTGCTACTACCCATTCCCTGTTGTGAACCTGCTCTAAATCTGAACTTATCAAAAACATCCCTCCTCCTAAGTTCATATCCCCTCTTAGCCGTTTTGTTTTTATCTACCACGAGAATACTTCCATGTTCCGATGACACCACACTATCAGATGTTTCCTCTCCCTCCCTCATGACCACTCCCTCCCGCACACTCTCACTGCTTTGCAACCATGCCTTCTTCCCCTTCTCCGCTAGTCTGCGGGACTCTTCTAACTCCGCCTTCCTCGGTGACACGATCTTTCTTCCATCTGTTCTTGCGTCATCACCCATTGTCTCCGTCACCGACCTTGTTGGCACTACTCCTTCCCTACAGGCACATAGGGAACCCCTAACATGCTGACCTGTCATGGCATGTAATACGTCCTCTGATTGGTGATCAGAGGATATGGTCGGTGAATTTATTTTGATAATTCTCCCGGTCAGGTCGGTGAGACCCGTAAACCAATGACAGGTGTGGTCCTCCAGACATTCTGGGGGTTGTGAGAGAGCGATGTGACCGCCAAAACGTAAACATATGGTGCTCTCTAAAAAGCAGTTACTATTACTGCTATTGCTCTCTTCAATATCAGTGAAAAATATTGGAGAGCAAGAGGATTAATGACTTCATTGTCAGAAATCCAGCATTAGCTAACAACAACAACATAATGCCGCAGCTGATTCTCTAGGTGACGTCACTCCAGCCCCTGACGTCGAAGCTTGGTTCCATTCGTGTCTCATGTCGTGTGTATCACCTCCAGTAACCCTTGGTTGAATTTTCTGCCTATGTTGCAATTTCCTTTCTCGTCTGCTCCCTTTGCATATATCCATTTTACCCTTCAACGGTTACATTTGTTCCTTCTATCCAAAGTTGTAAATTTCTGATATAAGCTTGTTTTCCATCTGCTCTCGTTTCCATCATTTTTTTATTAAATTTCTCCTTATTTCCCTTTGAGCTGGTGTCAAATCCTTGTTAATATAGGCGTCGGAGCCTTTCAGCATCTTCGCTTTCCCCAAAATCTCATAGATTAGCTGTGATGTTGCGAACTTTGCCACAATCGGTCTTTTTCCGATATTCCTACCTACTCGGTATGCATTCACTATCTCCCATCCTTCCATCTCCATTCCCAGGTTTCGGATAAGAACTTGTTTAACCTCTTCTGCTGGCCAAACTCCTCTCCTCTCCTCTCTTGTATCCCTATGAAGATCAAATTAAACTTCCGCCTCCTCTCGTCCAATCTTCCCATTTTGAATTTGACTGCATTCACCTCTCTTCTTATTCCTTGGATTTCTTCTCTTACGTCCTCTTTTATTTCCCTGGCCGCTTTGTTTAAGTCCATGCATATACACTATGTATCTTAGATTAGTTTCATTTACCTTAATAATAATTTATTCATCATTTAGTAGCTGCAAAAGTTATAAAAGGCTTCATCGAAAAAAGAAAAAGAAAGAATGCCTAAAACTTATGCAATATGTACTTATAAGTAATGACACATTTACGTATCACATTTATTTTGTGCGTCAAACTCTTACATATTATATAAAGGATGTCTAATTAACCATTTGTACAATCGGTACAAATTTCCAGTAGTTTTTTTGTTGGAAATGAATTGAAGAGTTTTAAGCCCATTACTTTGTAATACTTGGAGGCCTTCTGCAATCTGTGGTAAGGCATATAAATTTAATTACTACTTTGAGAGGTAGAACTGGAACTTAAAAATTCAGTGCCACAGCTGGGATTTGAACCACAGACCCTCCGCTTACTAGGTGGGTGCTCTAACCATTAAGCTACTGTGACAACCTGCCAGAATGACATTGAATTCTCAAACCAGTTCGTATTTCTCCCGGTAAACCACAAAGGCAGTCTCACATCAGAGACAACTACCCCAATGTCATTCTGGCAGGTTGTCACAGTAGCTTAATTGTTGGAGCACCCACCTAGTAAGCGGAGGGTCTGTGATTCAAATCCCAGCTGTGGTATTGAATTTTTAAGTTCCAGTTCTATCTCTCAAACATTGCCCACACATGGCTTGTGTGTTTAAAAACACCAACAATAAGTTTATTGGCATAAATAAATATTAATTACTACTACTTGTATTGTGTTCATGCATATCACTCCTGACATCGTAGGTGTGCAAATTCTCTTTTATATGGATCAAACCATCGTAAATATATAAATTAACAACAGTAGGAATTTGTAATTCTATAAATAATGGTTTTCAGTGTTCAAGTATCGGGTTAGTCAAAATTTTTATTGTCATTTTCTGAGTTCTTAATACTTCTTGTATGTACAGACTACTTCCCTATAATAGTATTCCATATCTAAGTATGGACTGAAAGAACGAAAAATATGGCATTCAAACAAATTCCTTCAGGATGGCTTTTTTTAAATTAGCTAAGAGAAATGCCATGCGTGATAACTTATTGCATACAAAGTCGATATATGGATTCCAGGATAGTTGTTTATTAATTACCATACCAAGAAGCCTCACACTGTCACTGTCAGTATTTACATGTTTCAGACTGAAAATGATGTTTTGAGTTTTGCAGTGATTCATAAGGAAGCCATTACTTCTGTTACTGTTTATAACTGGTTATAACTCCTAGACACTATTCAACAATACATTTATTTACGCTGCAGTATATACATAAACTAACACATTCCAAGTAACAACAATCTTAATTCAGTCTTGGTAATGGTCCCTGTCTTTTTATCGTCTCTTGCTTTATTTTTTTTATTTTTTTTCACTGCCTTCTAAATACTGCTACATCACTCTCCTGCCAGTAATTAAGTTACGTTAACCGAAGATGAAAACTTTCACTAACTATACATGACAAAAGACCGCCTCCGTAGCACAGTTGGTAGCGCCCCTCTGGGAGGTCTGGCACGGGGTGCACTCAGCCTCGTTAGGTCCCGGGGGACCAATTGAGGAGCTGCTTGATGAAGAAGTAGTGGCTCCAGGTCTAGAAAACTGCATAACTGGCCGGGAGGGTTCGGGGCGCTGACCACGTCCCACCCTCCAGTACTGCACCTCACCAATGACGCCTGTAGTGGGCAGAGGTGGGGGACGCAGCGGCTGGGCAGTAGGCCTTGGCCCTTCGTGGGCTGTCGCGTGGGGTTTACGTTTATACATGGCAAAAGCTAACCTAACCTAACCTAAGAAGTCATGAACTGAATTCTGTCACAATATGTGGTAGGAAATCTTATCGCTCTACCACTATGTGTAGTCTTGAATCGTTCACTGTGCTGGGAGGTATTTTCCTGTTTCTGGTTGGTATGGTACTTTTCAGAAACAGGGAATTTCATAGATGATAGGTTAGGATTCCTTACTGTATCTCGTTCTGTCTCTTCATCCACTGGTATATAAGCAGGTTTGAGTCTATCAGTGGAAATTTTAACATCTTTGCCCTTGATACTGATGGTGAAATATTTGTCTTGTCTCTTTACCACTGGGAACAGTCCTTCATAAGGTGGTTCGAGGGATTTTTTAACTTTGTCCTTCCTCAAGAACACATGTGAACTGCAAGAGAGGTCTTTATGAATAAAATATGTAGATCTAGATGTCACTGTCCGAGGTTTAGTGGGTTTAAGATGCTTTATGTGATACCAGAGGTGGGTTACAAAGGTATCTGGATTGCACTGTAACTGCATTGAGTGTTCAAAAAACACTCCAGGAAGTCTGATGGTGGTTCCATACATCATTTCTGCGAGTGAGTAGCTGGAGTCTGCTCCAATGGCTGCTCGTAGACCAAGTAGAACTGTTGGTAGGCTCTGAGTCCATCTGGGGTTCTTGTGTGCTCTGATTGTTGCTTTGAGAGTATGATGTAGCCGTTCTATTTTTCCATTTGCCTGGGGATGGTAAGAAGTGGTATGTTGCACTTTTGTTCCACAGAGCATTGCTAAGTTTCTAAATAATTCTGATTCAAATTGTTTCCCTTGGTCCATAACAATTACTTCTGGAACTCCAAATGTACTTATCCAATTGTAGAAAGAACTTGCTACTGACTTGGCGGTGATATTGGCCATTGGAATGACTTCCATCCAACTGCTGTATCGATCAGTGCAAGTAAGGCAGTAAATGTTGCCCTCGGTTGGTGGTCCACATGAACAACTTTGAATCTATTGTCTGGTTGCTCAAAATTTCCAACTGGAGACTTAGTGTGCCTACTTTATTTTGTTGACAACTAATGCAAAATTGAGCCCATTTATGCACATCATTTCTTATTCCTGGCCATATAAACTTGGCAACAATGCTTTTGACAGTTCTTTCATGCCAGGATGTGCCATATCTTGAATCTGTTTGAAAATTTGGGTGCGAAATAATTTTGGAACAAAAGGGCAAATGTTACTAGTAGAGACATCACACCACAACATGTACTGGGAACCTGATACTGTTTGAATTTCAGTGATGTATTGTCTTGTCGTAGCTGCTTCAGCTCTTCATTATTTTCTTGGTGTTTTACTTTGACTTCATAATCAGTCACTGAAATTTCATTAAGTCTTGACAGAGTATCGGCTACCACATTATCTCTGCCACTGACATGACGTATGCCGGCCGTTAACTGTGAGATGTATTGCAGGTGCGGTTGTTGCTGAGGGGATGCCTTCTCATTCTTTTGTTGGAATGTGTAGGTGATTGGCTTATGGTGTGTAAAAGTGGTAAATTCTCTACCTTCAATGAGGTGCCTAAATTGTTTCACTGCCAGGTATATTGCAAGCAATTCTTTATCATATGCACTGTAATTCTTCTGCGCACTGCTGAGCTTTTTGGAGTAGAAGGCCATGGGTCTCCAACCAGTGTCTTCATACTGCTGTAATGCTGCTCCAACAGCCTGATCAGAAGCATCTGTGAAGAGGGCTATAGGCAGATCTGGAACTGGAAATCTCAGAAGTAAAATATCATCCAGGTAAGGGAATACAAAATTCCCTGGATGAAACACATGAATGTTGATGGTGCATTCCTAAGTCCAAAACTCATGACATTAAATTAAAAAAGTCCAAATGGTGTGATAATGACAGTTTTGTACTTGTCTTCTTCTGCTATTGGGATCTGAAAATATGCTTTGAATAAATCAATTTTGGAAAAAATCGTGGTGCCATCCAAGACGTGATGAAAGTCTTCAAGTCTTGGAATAGGATACCTGTCTGGAACACTTCATTCATTCAGTCTCCTATAGTCTCCACATGGACGAAGAGATCCATCCTTCTTGTTTACCAAGTGAAGAGGACTAGCCCATTCTGACTGTGATGCCTGATGATTCCTTGGTCCAGCATAAATTGGAATTCTTGTTTCGCTTGCTGTAACCGATAAGGTGTTAACCTCTTGAGGGATATCGACGTGAAATCACGTCCATTTAAAATGGCGGATGAGCGATATGGGCGTCCTGTGCGTTTAAGCATTTAACCCTTATTTATCCCTTATCCAACTCAACTTATTATAATTTTCCCTTTATGAAACATTTTAGTAAGGTCTATATACTTTATTGGCTTACCATAATATGTTCGTTCTGCAGTGATTTACCTCAAAACAGGGATAAACACACAAGGGTACGTACATCTCCACATTCGCGAATTCCCTTCTTGCGGCACACGAAACACTTTCGAAATGGGCTTTGCTGTTGGTGGTATCCTTTTAGGATAATGTTTTCCTTGAAGTCTGAGGGGTGCAGGGGTTTTGGATTTTCAACCCCCAACGTGGTATTGTTCAATTAGGCTGCGAGTTATTTATAGTCGGTAGTCAAGGTCGGTCATTGTCCTGTGTGGGTTTAGAGAGCTGTCCAAATCCCCAAACAATTGTATATGGTTATATCCAGTTGGTGCAAAAACACCTTTTTATACCACTTCTCCCTTCAGCTACAAGCAGGAAAGAATATGTATGTATTTCAACAAAGAAAGACACGGACTCTACTCAGTTACGAAACTCGCATAAGGAAAAGTTGTAATGTTGATCTATTCTGATGACTCAAGAGACCACGCATGCAGTAGCGCTTTATTACACAGTATGCTGACGCATTAGCCACACATACAGTGGGTGTTTCTTTACTGAATCTTTCCGAGAACTAATATTAGATGCGTATGACAGAGCAAAGTTGACTTTTCACCACAGTGAAACAAAATTGTGCCATTTCAACGTTTTGTAAATACAACTCAACTTTGCTGATGATGTACATTTACACTGCAAATAACGAGTTTTATACCAGTTTTTGTTTCATTAAAATAACTTAATATTTACACAAAATACAGCTGTGTATATACGAAGCGCATTTAACAATTTAAATGCTAGCAGTTCTCGGCTTGCAGACGTTTAAATGGCCATCGCTCAAGAGGTTAATGGTCTTGCTCTAGAATAAACTGGAGGTTGTTGGGTATTGATGTAATGTTTAATATTATGTAAAATCTTTTTTGGTGTCAAGTTTGATGTTTTTCAGGATAGGAGCTGAACAAGTCGGAAAATTGCATGGTACTTTTGTTCGCTGTACTTATAGCTTTCTTTTCCAAAATGGACATAACTTCACCCTTGCTTTTAAGTTTGGTTACGCCATCTGTTAATTGTTTGTTACAAATATCGACACATAAATGAAATTCGTTTAAGAAATCTGCTCCTAATATGCCCTTGTTGACCTTGGCAATTACAAATGGTCACTGAAATGGTCAGCGTAAACCTAAATCCAAGGTTAGGGTTCCGATACAACACGTTGGAATTACAGTTCTATTGGCAGCATAAAGTTTAAACGAATCATCAGGGTTGCCAATGTTTAAAAGTAAAATTATCATACCGGCCACTCAAAGTTATAGATTTGGATTAAAAATTATCGTACATCATAGAAAAATGCTACAAGAATAAACATATCAGCATAATGCTTATGAAAATGTAATAGTATTGATGTTTATGGTATCCACTTACAAGATTGATGACCTCAATCAGTATTACAAATTTACTACTTATGTTTCTCGCACTATACATCTGAAAGTTCATCTTCCTCAACTGATGCAGCATTATACAAATTTGCTGTTGAGATAAACTTTAACATCTCGGTGGCTTGCACATTTTTGGACCCACCACATTCTTTCATAAGCTGAGACGACCAAATAAGTCCATTTACCGCATCTAGCGCCAGTCTCTTTCTAATTTTGGTTTTTATTAAACCTAGTTTGGAAAAAAACTAGTGTTTCTGTGGGGCAACGAAATCACTGGTTATGCAAACTCCGCCAGTTCTTTGAAATCGGTGTTTCACCAAGGCGACACATGTGTTTAACAGCAGTCCAGGAACTACCAGGTTCAGGCACGTTCTGTATTTCTCACGAATATCACGTATTCCGGGTTTTCTCCACTGATCATCACTGCCCTCTTCATTGAGATTACCAGATCTGGGCACACTGGCAATAAGAGGATAAAGGGTAGAAGGATTAGTATGATATGAAATGGTTGCCTTACAGGGATGGAGACAGGTCATGAGGGCAAAAGTGGTGTCGCTATTTATAATTAATTTCATTTTGCTGGTGCGACAAACCAGTGAAAATAATATTTTGCTGGTATCGAAATTATCGTATGCCCCGATAATTATTGTACAGGTTGGCAACCCTGCAAATTATCAAGTCGATCACAGTTCCTTGGTGGGATTATTGACACATCTGCCCCACTGTCAACAAGAAACCTCAGGCCTGTTTTATTATCTTTTACAAATAACCAGTGTTTGTGGCTTCTATCATGGTTCTTGGCAGGTGAACTAGCTGTAATTTTACTGCCCGTTGGAGTTTTCCGACAACTTCCATGAGCAAGGCTGTTTACATTTCTCTGGAATGCACTGTTGACCAAATCGGAAGTGATAATAGCAGTATTTGCCTTTTGGGTCGTATCTTCTTCTAATTCTGCTGCAGTTGCGACTAGAGCTTTGCCTGCAAGGACTACAATTTGGACTGCTGTGTTGTCCTATAGACATCGTAGCGATTTGGTGTTCCAAGTAAACAATCTTAATAACAAGCTCATTAATAATAGTACCTTTTGGGTCTTGTGTATCAACCTTGAATACGTCATTGTGGGGGTTCATCTCCAACATCTTATCAGTCATCACTGCGACATGCTTCAGGCACTCTTCGCTCACGACTTGGATACTTTTTATCAAATCTGGAAGCTTATCTAACCAAAGGGTTCTAATAACCTTATCAGACACAGCCTTTCCAGCTAACAACTGCATTTTTCTAAGAAGCTGACTAGGTTTGTAATCTCCTAACTCGACACCAGTAAACAATCTTTTGATTTTCACATCTTCACGCTCTTTAAAAATATCCAGGAGTTGTGATTTGGTGGCCATATATTTAGCAGTTGCTGGTCCTGATATTGTATCCCAAATATTCTCAATATATTTATGTAAGTAAATTTGGTTTCTTTGGATGTGATTCTATTAATGTTGAACTGGGCTTCTACTTGGAAAAACCAAATTTCAGGCTTCTCAGACCAAAATGGAGGAATCTTTACGCTAACCTTGTTAGCTTCGCATCTTATGGCTGGAATATCTTTGTTTTCCTGGGTTGCCATTTCGAGATTAGTTCCTATTGTTTATATTTCCAAATACACAATTTACAACACAGTCTATGGCCCAAGATGGATTATTCATCACAGGATGATGAAATAAATGTAACTGAAAACTTCTACTCATGTAACAGTGTGCTGTTGTTTAATTGGCAGCGGCTTATGTTTCACTTCATTGCACTTCAAAAATCTGCTGTTATTTCTATCACGTTGGGGACACTAAATGTTACTGTTTATAACTCCTGGACACTAATCAACATTTATTTACACTGCAGTATGTACATAAAATAACACATTCCAAGTAACAGCAATCTTAATTCAATCTCGTTAACGGTTCCTGTCTTTTTATCGTATCTTGTTTGTTTACACTGCCTTCTAAATACTGCTACACTTCTAAACCAAATTTGAGTTTGCTGCATGGTTTCATTTACAGACTCTCTCAGTAATTTGAAGACTTTATTAACATTAAGCATTGAGTCATTATTAACATCTGCATAAACAATTGTATGACAGGGATAAGATTTGGAAACATCAATGAAAAATTGAAGCTGTTAACAGTGAAGCAACGAATCTAAAATAAAGACATACTTAGAGACTAAAAGCTTCACTTATCTTAGTTGCTGTAAGTTTTGTAAGTTCTTGAAAATTCCAGACAATTGTTTCATGATGATCATCCACCACATTCTCAAATCATCACGAAACAATTGTCTTGAATTTTAAAGAACTTACAATATTACTAAGATAAGTGAAGCTTTTAGTCTCTAAGTATGTTTTTATTTTAGATTTTGAAACATTGTTTATGATAGAAAAAGCAGGAACCCCAGTACTGAGCCGTGCGGAACTCCAATTCTGACATCCTTGATGCTTGATTGTCTTCCACCGACAGATACTAGCTGCTTACAACTTAAATATATTTAAGCTATTTCCTTTGATCCCATATATTTCCATTTTACGTAACAAGATATCATGTCGTACAGTATCAAATATTTTACTCAAGTCAGGCCTTTGAAGGCCTGATAGACTTTTTCTACAAATGTGTCGACTGCTGATACTGTTGATTTTGCTCTGCATTATCCAAAATGATTACTGAAAAATAAGTTTTGCTTTTCAAAAAACTCTTGCAACCTGTTTTTTAATAAGCATTCTTTAATTTTAGAAATTGTAGGAATTATTTAAATGGGTCTATAGCTAGTTAAGTTTTCTCACTTGCCTTTCCTACATATATATATTGGTGTTACTTTGGAAAGTTTTAGTTTTTTTGGAAAAACATCTTCACTGAAACATCTGTCAGTACAGTAAGTCAAAGGAGCTTGTATGTACACTTCTTTAATGAGATTGTTAGAAAAGTCATATATATCTCTGCTTTCAGAATTCTTTAGATTTTTGGTGACTTTTAAAACCTCATCACACGTTACTTCTCTAAGTGAAAAATCATTTTCTTTTCCTGGTCCTATGAAACTCAGTGTGGTTACTGGACATGGTTGTACTTGCAAGGTTATATCTTCTACTGATTGTAAAAAGAAATTACTGAAGACATCAGGAGTTATCATTTCATCTGTATTGTTTTTGTTATCCCTCCCTGTTACAGAATTTATGACAAATGCTTTGCATTTGTTGTCTGACTTTTTTATGAGTGTTTGATTTGCATTTTTCTTTACATCAATTAATTGTTTCCTGTACTACTTCCTATAATCTTTTAATATTTTGGACAGTAGATCATTTGGTTTTCTTTTACTCATATCCTAGAGAATTATTTGTTTATTTTTCATGCTTTCAAGTTCTGAATTATGCCACGTACATACCTTAATTGTTTTTTCTTTTTATTGAGATTTATGAATCTTTTGTGCTTCATGCAAAAGCTTTTGAATAAATTGTAAATTTTTGAGAAAAATATCTCAAATACTTTATTGGCAGGCTCCCAAGTATTACAAAGAACTGCTTCCCAATTCACCCCTGCTAGACTTTCTTTAAATTTATTTATATTTTCTACACTAAGATGCCTAATTTCTTTAACAATTTTTTCTGGCTTTTTAGATAAATTTTTTCCAGAGATAACCTTAAAGAATAGAGCTTGATGATCTGCCACTTTGCAATCCAAGACTTCAAATGAATAGCCTTTTGGTTTCAGGTTTGTAATTATACTGTCCAGACATGCTGCTCCTCATGTAGGAGTTGTGTTTACGCAATGGTATCTTATCTGTTTTAATACATTTGAGAATACCTTTGTTGTATTAGTTCTTTTGGTTAGGTCAAAGTGAGCATTTAAATCACCACAAATTATTACATTTTGTTTGAAGTTAAGTAAATATACCAGTAACTTTTCAAAACATTCCAAAGAGAGGTTAGGCTCTCCATTAGGTAACCTAGATAGTGAGACCATTACAATATTGAAACTGCTAATTAATACTCCTGTAACTTCCAATATTTTTTCTATGCAAAAACTGGTTAGTTCTAACATTCTTGTTGTTAATGAACTATGAGTGTAGATTGCAACACCACCATTTTTATACCTATTTCTACAGTATGGACTTGCTAATTTGAAGTTCAATTCCTACATAATCTATTTCTTTTTCTCATAGCCAGTGCTCACTAAGATGTAGTATATTAAAATTTATATCTTTAATTTACACACTTAGTTCATCTACCTTTGTTCTTAAATATTGCACATTCAGATATAGAATGTAGTATTTGTGGCATTTACATATTTCACATTTGCTGCATAACCTTTTTTACTGCCCAGTACTAACACCCGATTATTTCTAATCTCACCTTCTGCTGCAGTACCTAGTTTCCCTGGTTTGCTCAGATTATCCATATTACATTTTCTAAAACTATGCTTAATGTGTAAGACCCTTTTCCATTTAGGTGCAAACTATCATTCCGAATACATGTATCGACATAGTCGGGCTGGGTGGCTCAGTTGGTTAGACACTGGCCTATTGATGCCAAGGTTGCAGGTTCAAATTCATCACGGACCGATGGCTTATAAGTGTGCTTAAAAATGACAGCTCCATGTCAGTAGATTTACTGGCATGTAAAAATAACTCCAGTTGGACAAAATTCCGTCACACCGGCGACGCTGATGTGATCCTAGCAATTGACAGTGTCGTTAAACAACAATATAATTTCTTTTAATAATCCACATCTACATATAGTGCCTTTAAGGTTTCACGTGCCCATCTTATGTTTAAATTTACCATCCTGGTGAATTCTTGGTGTCACAATATTAACATTTTATGATAAATTTGATCAGAATTCTAAATCCAATGAAGAATGATCATGGTCATAAGCAATCACATGCATCCTCTAAAGCCAATGTGCATCCCTCAGGTAAACAGGACCCAGGCAACAAACTAGTTCATAAGATATATTAATATTTATATTTTCCCATACAGTATTCAATATATACGTCTGGGGAGTAAAATTGATTTTTTGTTCAAGAAACTTATGTAATTCTCCTCTATATTTGTTTATAGAGGTATTCTTTTCAAGTACCCTAGTAAATTGTTATATAATTTTAAGATGTTATACTTGAAGGATGTTTCAAATATTTTGATTTTGTGGCTGGTAGTGTGTAATTTGTCCTTGTTCTGTGTATTATGTGAGTGTATTTCCTCCTTTGTGACATAATGTGATGCATTTGCCTTGGTATAAATTAGATATTCTTTTATATACAAACATAGTAAGGTCAAAATATTCAAGTTTTGAAAATCTTCTCTACAACTTTCTGGTTTGGGGATACCAAGTAGGATTCTTATTGCTCTTTTTTGAATTTTAAATATTATCTTACTATTTATAGCATTTCCCCATAATGAATGTCTGTATTGCAGTAAAGAGTGGAAGTAAGCAAAATAGCAAGTTTTGAGAAGATTAACTGTTATACGAGGCTTAAGCTGATGAACAAAACAAGTTCTACTCAGCTTCCGTGATAGCTTTTCAATGTGTAAGTCCCAACTAAAATGTTTAGCAACCCACAAACCTAAGAATTTTGTTTTGCACACAAAATTAACCAATTTAGATCCAATTCTGATGTCAGGATTCTTTTGCTTTCTACAAGCTTTATGCTGAAAATTCAGAGCTACAGTTTCCTCTTCATTTACAATCAGTTTATTGACTTCAAACGATTTTATTATTTTATTCACAACTACTGTTATGTTTTGTTGAAGGCCACTATAATCCTTCCCTGCAATGAATTTGCTTGTATCATTTGCAAAGAGTGTTACTTTAGCTTGTGTTACATTTTCAAGGCACAGTGGTAAATCACTGATGTACTATCTTTCACAAAAGTAAATACCCATCTTCAGTGAGACCTGCGCGAAGGTTCACCTAAATCTCAGGCGCACTTGCATAGATGGTATGAGAATTAAATTAGTTATATGCTTCCCTTGCTCTTCGGAGGACATGGCAGACATGTCACCTCGCACTCACCTCACCTCGCAGTTTGGAAAAGCAATATTTCAGTGCACCTGCAGAATACATGTTCTTATGGTGTTTCTATTAAGTTGTTAACTAGAACTCAAATGATTCCAGTGTTGGTGCTAGACTTATAGAATGTGAGTTTAATCAGTTGAACCAAATTCATGTATTCTCCATAGCAGAACTGGCTAAAGCCCATTCTTTCAAATGAACAGTGTGGGCTGATGGATTCGAATTCCATTTAATGTACTTTTTTTTTATTTGCCTTTTTCTTTTTTCTTTCTTAACTGGAACATTATTATTTATGTATACAATTCTGATAAAGCTCCTTTAGGTATTTTTATTCCACGTACCATTGTAACTTTTCCTGCTGTCTTATGAATGCTGCAGTACAATTGAAATTTTACAGCTGAATGCTTCATAAGATATTAATTGCAATTGCTGAAATGAAGCAGAGAACATGCCTACCTCATTTGTCAAACATTCCTCCTGAAATTAATATTTCCCTTTAAACATTCACATTCAAAAGCATTTCTATAAATTTCGTAGACTGTTACCATATTGAAATATGTTGTTGTTAGCTAATGCTGGATTTCTGACAATGAAGTCATTAATCCTCTTGCTCTCCAATATTTCATAAATATTGAAGAGACTTAGCAGTAAATGTAACCGCTTTTTAGAGAGCACCATATTTTTATGTTTTGGCGGTCACATCGCTCTCTCACAACCCCCAGAATGTCTGGAGGACCACACCTGTTGTTTGTTTACGGGTCTCACCGACCTGACCGAGAGAATTATCAAAATAAATTCACCGACCATATCCTCTGATTACCAATCAGAGGACGTATTACATGCCATGACAGGTCAGCATGTTAGGGGTTAAGGTTTTATAGAGAAATTAGAGAAATGGAAAGGTTGGAAAAATAAAGACTCCCTAGCCCTCAGGAACCCTAATAGCATCGGGGTCGGAAGAGAACAAGAGATGACCAAGGTGAGGTCACATAGAACAGTTACAGTGAGGAGCAAAACACCAGTAAGCGGAAGTAATGTTCTGCTCAGCTTGGGTACCTTGTGGTTGCCATTCACATATCCCCTAGACGGAGACCCCTGAGTAAAGGATTTAAAATATGTAATTACATAAAAATCCGGGCTCTACTGATGATACATGGAATGAAGATGGAGCACCGGTGGAATGAGATGGTGGGGGAAGCTGGAGAACCCGGAGGAAACCCACCCCAGCGCCACTTCATCCACCACAAATCCCACATGCGGTTGGCTGGGATCGAACCTGGCCCGCTTTGGTGAGAAGTGAACAATTTAATCATTCGGCTATGTCACGGCCGCTTAAGTGACTGTGTTTCAATCAAACCACAGGCAAGGGAAGAGTCTAATTGAAAGAGTAAGGCAACAAAACTTCAAACTGTGGCTGAGGAGAGAAATGATATAAGAAATTTTAGGTAGCGGTGGTGTATAAGGGGACCGTCAACAACTAGGTCATTAGGGAGAAATTTTAGGAAAATGGCAACATCTGAGTGATGACATGGAAGTAATACTATGAATAGAAAGAGCTGACACTGACACCCAGAGAAAATGACCATATAGCAGGGAGATGAGGAGAATTGGTTTCATGTGCTGGTGGAGCAGAAGGGAAGGCAATTCAGATGAGTAATGCTAACAGGAGAGAAGGGAGAACTGAAATGTCAGTCAGTGGAACAAAAAAGAAAATAAAGGAGGCTCCTAAATCAAACATGTTAAGGGTAAATAGTATTGAGGAAGAGCAAGAAGTTATTGCAATGTGGCACGTACACAGTAAAACAAACGTGGAAACACAGGTGATAAGAAAAGAGCAGACTAAAACAAGTGTGGGAACACAAGGGATTAGAAAAGAAATGAGAAATTGCCACGGGAGATCACATATTACCAAGGTTGACAAGGCAAAAAATATGGCTTGGCAAAGTGCAGAAAGGGAAGAGAGAATGGAGTAAAGTAGTGAGAAGTAGAGAAGAAGATATGAGCATATCAGATGAAATAAAAGGTAATCAGAAGAAGGGATGAAAAAAATGCAAGTGAAGATTAATAATTGTAATACGGTATGGGGAGATGTATAAGTGAGAAATATAAAAAAAGTGATGTTAACCCTTTCACTGCTAAGACCGAGTTAACTCGGTGGTAAAATGTTGCTGCTGTCTTGCTAAAGATGAGTATACTCGGTTGGGCATCACGCCATTTTCTAATGGCCGTAACTTTCGAGTCACTTACATTAAAGCGGGCCCACATGCACTGACTTCTTCTGCCATCTCTTGGCTATACGCTGACACTAGTTGCTGTGCAGTCTCTGGTGTTGTATGACATCTGCAGGGTTTTATAGTAAACTGTGCACAAGTCACATGTTAGCTGCGGGAAATTACCGCATGCCACTGCCAGTTGGGCTAAGATGGCGTCATTCCATGCCGGGCACATGTTTACCGACAAGGAACTTTTAGATATTTTTACAACTTTAGAATCAGATGAAGAGTTTGATTTCCCGTCTAGTGAATCCGGAAGTGAAGGTGAACGTGAAACCGAACAAGAACTAGTTCGTGATATTACAGGTCCATCACATTCTTGTAAAAGACCACGAGTGCAAACTCCTTTGTTTCGGTGGAAAGACGATGTGTATGTGCCGCGAATCCATCCATTTGATGACAGTGTTGCAGGAATCACAGCTGGGACTTTGAGTAGTGCTTCGGAGGCATCAGACTATTTCTGTCATTTTCTTAGTGTAGATGTAATGCAGAAAATAGTGGAGGAGACAAACAGTTTCTACTCGTTTATGACAAAGGTGGTTCCACCCTCCCCATCCTCTCGTCTTCAAAAGTGGCATGACACTAATGTGGATGAAATGTATGTGTTCTTAGCACTGACAATGCTCATGCCAAGAGTAAAAAAACTTTCTAGGGAAGAGTATTGGTCTACTGATCCTCTGATTGAAACTCCTCAGTTCCGCAATTACATGTCACGGGACAGGTATTTGTTGTTACTTCGCACCCTTCATTTCTGCGCCAACAATACACAATCGGCGGGTGACCGATTATATAAACTAAAAATGATTATAGATCACCTTCGGCATAAGTTCAGTGCTACATTCGGCCCATTTTCTAATATTTGCATTGATGAAAGTATGGTGCTATTCAAGGGTAGGCTCATCTTCCGACAATTCACTCCTTCTAAAAGAACCAGATTTGGCATCAAATTATTCATAATTTGTGACTGTGAGACGGGCTACATTTTAGATTTTATAGTATATACTGGCAAACAAACTGAACTATTTCCTATTCAGGATTTGGGTATGTCTGGAGCTGTAGTTCAGACACTCATTGAAAAATATTCTGGGAAGGGACACAGTTTGTGGCTGGATAACTGGTATTCCAGTTCCCTGTTGTTTGATAGTCTTCATAAACAAAATTTCAATATTTGTGGAACTGTTAGGAGGACACGAAAAGGAATGCCTTTATTCACAAAAAAGCTACAAAAGGGTGATATTGAAGCCAAATTCACAGATAATATGATGGCACTAAGATGGTTGGTTAGACGGGAAGTATGCATGCTTTCAACCCTCCACAGCAATCAGAAAAAGCCAACTAACAAATTAGATAAAGAAAAACATCCCATTCACAAGCCCGAGTGTGTCCTTGAGTACAACCAAAACATGGGGGCAGTTGACAAAACTGATATGTTGCTTTCTTCTGTACATTCCATGCGGAAATCAATCAAATGGTACAAAAAGTTCGTTTTTCATCTTTTAGATTTATCTATTTTAAATTCTTGTATATTATATAATGTCAAAACTGGTGGAAACATTGCACTTGCGGATTTCCATTTAGAAGTAATTCGACAGCTGCTAAGAAAGCATGCTACTCCAAAACAGTCGAGTAAAAAAGGACGTCCTTCAACATCATCTGATTGTCCTCTTCGTTTGAAATATATAAGCGTGTAATAGTGTAAATTACCAGCTCTGGATGTCAGTGAATAATGTAATTCATGACACATTACACAGAACAGAATACAGTTGTAGATCACTTGAGAGTGAAACAACCTTTGCACCCAGCAAGGTTGCCATGTCGTTTATTTCCAAGCACGACACAATGTTGCCATGTCCCTATTAACTCAACTTGTAGCAGTGTGCTTCATCCAATTCTCCATTCCTGATAAAACCTGTAGAGAACTAAACACAATTGTTAATTTTGTATTTCAGAAAATAAACATGCGAAAGGCAAGGATGGAACTCCCGGCAACTAGCAGTTCTGAGTTTTACAGTTAACGACAAAGCGCTCTTGGCTATACTTCACTGGAGCATTCATGCTGTATCATATGTTATTTAGGTTGTTGTCACTAACTCAGCAGTTAATTTCACTGCAAGGCGAAAGGCTCATTAGCACCTTTAGAAATGGTTTGAAAACTAGCTTTTTTTTCCCTAAGTATTTGAATGCATTTATATAGAGGAATAAGAAAAGGCAATATTTCTATAATAAGCACGAGTATCGCAGTGTTCAGTGTGGAGTTTGTTTCATGAATTGCTTTCATTAACGATAGACAAATAGAAATAAAACGATATAATAGTAACTGCACATTCCCATCGATAGAAGTATCATTAATTGAAAATAATATCCAACAGATTCACGTTCATACATGAAGAGGATTGAATACTGAATACATGAAGACTTAAAGGTAGCAGTTATGTTCTAAACTTAAGGTCTGATATTATCTGAAAGGTATTATAGTTCACTCAAATTAACTTAGTCAAATCTTTCACCTTGTATAGCAGTAGATGTCTGCTTTGTAAACTGGAGATTAAAATCAATTCCTGTTTGTAAGAAATCAGTAACTTAATCTTCCTTTCAGGGTTTCAATCCTGTCTCAATTTATTTATTTAATTCTAACACCAATAATGAGTCATTCATCTTTAGATATGAGTTATTTGGTATAAGTAATTATCAAAACAGAAAACCAGTAGAGAAATCAGAAAATGAGAGTGATGAATCATGATCATTATAGACCAGGTCATTTGTGTAGCTGTTTATATTTAGTGAGTGAGTGATTAGGGTGTGAGGGCCCATCGACAGCTAGGTCATTAGAGCCCTGTTTATATTTAGGCTGGCCTAAACTTTAAGGCTCGTGTGAAAAATAGCAGAGCACCTCTGTTATGATGTTTTCTAACATAAAGGAAATTCAATGAAAACAACACTGGTCAACAGGAAAATTGTGGCAGGAGTGGTGTAGACAAGTTTTAATTAATTGAACATCCCTTATGGTGAAAATATTATAGAAATTTGCTGCTTGCTTCTTATTTTTATAGTGTGGTGCGTTACTGATGACAGGAAATTGTAGCCTCCGGATTGCAGCAATGGAACTATTTTGCAGAAAAAGTGGAAGTGACTTTTTGCCGTGACCATCAGGAGCATCTCATGAAATACTTTGCTGAGGAAGGCGATTTAGTGTTTTGCAGTGATGTTAGTGCTCTGAACATTAATCACATCTCTGATCAGTGGCAGTTGTTTATAGATGCTTCAAAATTAAATCTCAAAGCTGTATTACTATAGTAGGCACAGCTTATTGAGATACCCCAAAAAACAACCTTGACATTTCCCCCCCATTATGGTGCAGTCTGGTTATATTTGGTGACATTCCATCCGTTAGGTTGCTATTAGTGCTGCCAACTGTTCGTAACATATAGCCATGGTAAAGCTTCGGCTATAGCTGGTGTTATTGCATCTGTTATGTTGCTACAGAAGTCCTTGTTTCTGAACACGGTGCAGAAAGGCCAACCAATAGATTTTAAAACAAGAATCTGTTTAGATGCCGTATTAATGAATGAATGAATTAATTAATCAACCTGTGGACATACTGCTCGTGTTTGCATGGTTTTGTCTCGAGTTCTTTTGGAGCAATAAATACAGTTACAGTTACTGTTGTTATTTGTGTTAAATATATATTACAATATTTAGCGCTGGGAAGTGATTTTATCCAAAAGTGTTATTGCAGAACAAGATTTGCTGAAAATGAGTAGGTTTATCATGTGTTGTGTGGTAACGATGTTCAAGCATTATTATCGTTTGAAAGTATGTTACTTTAACCCTGTGACATTTGAGGTTAGAAATGCATTTATTATGTGTGCTTTTTGCGATTCTTTCGTCAGCTGTTTAGTGTAATGTCGGCCATCTTGAACTCTTGGGAACTGCAGATAAACTGTGTCCACTATACACAATGGCTATCATATGTCATCAATTCCTATTGGTTCCGTGCATATCAAGGAATCATATGGCAGCCTGAAAGTCCTTGATTCAATTAATTATAAAATATAAATGGAAAATATGAGCAGACTTCAAAGTAATTGCAATATTAACTGGACTCCAACTAGATTACACTAAACACTGTTGTTTTATATGCGAATGGGACAGTAGAGATAGAACTTCTCATTTCATAAAAAAAATGAATGGCCTCTATGTCAGGCTATGGAAACTGGAAAAATGTTAAACATGAACCTCTGGTAGAGTCTAAGAACATCTTAATTCCTCCAGTACACATCAAACTTGATCTCATCAAAAACTTTGCTAAAAAGTTAGACCAAACTGGAGTGGCATTCAAATACCTAGTTACAAAATTTCCTAGAATTAGTGAGGCTCAGTTAAAGGAAGGAATTTTTGTTGGCCCACAGATTCATCAAGTTCACCAAGATGAAATATTTGAACACCTTTTAAATGATGCAAGAGGCATGGATTTCTTTCAGAGAAATTGTAAACATCATTTTGGGAAACAAACTAGCTGGAAACTGTGAGAATCTTGATATAAATTTGCTGTCATCTTATCGCAAAATGGGATGCAACATGTCCCTTAAATTACACTTTTTACACTCCCATCTGAATTGTTTTGCTGAAATTTGTGGAACAATGAACATGGCGAACATTTCCACCAACAAATATCATTAATGGGAAAACGTTACCAGGGAAAGTAGAGTGCAAGAATGCTTGCTGACTACTACTGAACAGTTATAAGGGATGGTCTCAACTAGACTACAAGTAGGAAGCAAATAGAAAGCATATTTAGTAAAGGTAAGTGATCATGAATATATTTTATAAGACATCAGACAGATTTTCATAGAAAAAAAAATACTATTGTATTTTTCCTTAATATTATTTGCAAACCAAAAACAATCTAGTATTCTTGTTGTCATATTCGTGTTCAGCTTAATGTAACCCATAAGAAAAGTGAGGTATCATTCATGTCGCAAACAAAAAGTAAAAACTTCTTGTCCAATGTAATCTTTCAGAGCATTGATGATTTAAAAACCTTAACTGAAGATATGAAACATTTAAATATTTTCTATGTGTAAATGAATACAAAGCGATTATTGGTACTCGTTGTTTACAAAACTCTGTGCTGTGTTAACCACTTTATTTGCACAGAAAACAAAACCAAAAAAAGAGGCTCTTACATTAAAAGAACCTTTAAGTGCAAGAAATATGAAATAAATGTTTCAAAAGTGGTGCTTTTTAAAAGGGTTTTCAACGACAGGCAACGTCTTAAAGACGTTCCTGTTCTTGAATATAGGTGTATATTCTGAGTAGGTAATAAATACAAATTTATTATTGATATTAGTGATTTCAATCTCATTTGTCTGTCATTAATAAAAATAAACTAAACAAACTTAAACTCCACATTGAACACTGTGATCACCGGGCTTGTTATAGAAAAATGCCCTTTTCTTATTGCTCTAAATAAATGTAAGCTAATACTTAGAAGAAGAAAAAAAGCAAATTTTTAAACCATTTCTAAAGGTGCTAACAAACCTTCTGCCTTGCATTGAAATTAGCTGCCAAGCTAGAGATAAGCTAAATATCATATGATGCAGTGCAAATGCCTCAGTGAAGAATAGCCAAGAGCACTTTGTTGTTGACTGCAAAAGCTAGAACTGCTAATTGCCAGGAGTTCCATCCTTGCCTTTCGCATGTTTATTTTCTGAAATACAAAATTAACAATCGTGTTTAGTTCTCTACAGCTTTTCTTAAGGAATGGAGAATCAGATGAAGGCATACTGCTACAAGTTGAGTTAATTGGGACATGGCAACATTGTGTCGTGCTTGGAAATAAACGACATGGCAACCTTGCTGGGTGCAAAGGTTGTTTCACTCTCAAGTGATCTACAACTGTATTCTGTTCTGTGTAATGTATCATGAATTACATTATTCACTGACATCCAGAGCTGGTAATTTACACTATTACACGCTTATATATTTCAATATGGTAATAGTCTACGAAATTTATAGAGATGCTTTTGAATGTGAATGTTTAAAGGGAAATATTAATTTCAGGAGAAATGTTTGACAACTGAGATAGGCATGTTCTCTGCTTCATTTTCTGCAATTGCAATTAATATCTTATGAAGCATTCAGTTGTAAAATTTCAGTCATACTGCAGCATTCATAAGACAGCGGGAAAAGTTACAATGGTACACGGAATAAAAATACCTAAAGGAGGAGCTTTATCAGGAATAGATTCCATTAGCTTGATTAATTTTATATTTCACACATGTTATATAAATAATAATAATGTTCCCGTTAAGAAATAAAATAGATAAAGGGAAATAAAAATAAGTACAGTAAGTGGGATTCGAACCCATGTCAGCCCACACTTTTCATTTGAAAGAACACGCCTTAGCCAGTTCCGCTATAGAGAATACATGAATTTGGTCTAACTTATTAAACTCATGTTCATTAAGTTTAGCACAGAATCATTTTAGTTCTAGACCAGAACTTAATAGAAACATAAGAACATATGTTCTGCAGGTGCATTGAAGTTGAACCTGCAACGCTTGCCTGTTTATATACAAGGATTGCTGAAATACTGCTTTTCCAAATTATGGGATGAGGTGATTTGCGAGGTGACATGGCTGCCATGTTCTCCGAACAGCAAGGGAAGCATATGACTGGTTTAATTCTCATACCATATATGTAATTACGCCTGAGAATTAGGTGACCCTTCACGCAGGTCTCACTGAAGATGGGTATTTACTTTTGTGAAAGATAGTATAAGAACAGCAATGGATCTGTGGAACACCTGATACTATTGGTCTTTTATTTTTCTGAAGGTTCCTTTCTAATTTCTTTATATTTTGTATCTATGAAGTAAATTTCATCTATATGCTCTCTCATTTGCAAGTATGATGTAAACGAATTGAAGGCCATTCGTCTCGCACTATATTTATACAACTTGTTCAACAGGATTTTGTGATCTACCATGTCAAACGCTTCAGATAAATCCAAAAATAATCCTACTTCTGCTTTATTTCTGTCTAGTATGTCATAAATAGGGACCACAGATTTTCACAGTCACGATAAACAGGACAAGTTGTTCATTGAAAAGAAAAGAAAATTTCTGTACAAATAGGATGGTAATAGTACCTAATATTGCAATATTTTTGTTGCGAATTTTCGCGTTAAAGATGTTTCATAGCAAAATAAACTATTTCGGCGAAAAAAAAAAAGAAAAGAAAAAAAAAGGAAATTTATTTACTTTTGTATTCATTGTTTTTTAATATCCCATATGGCCATATAGCTCTTAAATATTTGAACTTGATGACAACCACTTTTTTCAGAAGCCGAAGCTAGTGGTACTGTTACTTGGCAGAGGGTAGCTATTGTCCCTGTGACATTCCAAAGGCGGTCACTGACACTTGGGAGAGGGTGGCTATTGTGCTCCATCTGAAAGGGTAGCACGTTAACTCCAAGGCCAACAAGAATATGTGAAAGTCGCTGTTAATTTTACGAGCTTTTCCAATATTCAGTCATAGTTGAGAATTTGAGATGGGTCGAATGGCAACTGTGACGGTTCATTCCAGAGCCAAAGAAGTTTGTAATGAAGGTCTTTATGTATCGGATTCAAAGATTTTCATGTGCAAATTTTGTAACGTGTGGGTAGATTGGGAGAAACGGTACACAGTATCTAAACATTGCTTCAAAAATAAAGAGCATTTGCGGCTTAAATTAAATAGTGTAGCTATTAAAAGACAGGCATCTATCGATGGTTTATTCGATCGTCAGAAAAAAGCAAAACAAGAAAAAACTGAGTTTGTAATGGATACTACAAAAATGTTCGTGAGTGCAAATTTTCCAGTTGAAAAGGTGGATCATCCAGCAATTAGAACTTGGCTTCAGAAGTATGTTCCAGGTGAGTGAATTTACATTTACTGTATTGAAATGTGTCTGGGTTCCTTGTGCATGTGTTGATGCAGAAAGATTTTTCTCCAAGTATAATTTAATTGTTAGTGACCAAAGATGCAGAACGAAAGAAAATAATATAGTGACATCTGCTATGCTTTCATTTCATAAATAAAGAACATCTTAAATTACTGTTTCCTCTGAGTGTAGTAAAACTGTGTATAATTGTAATATCTAGAATAAACTGATGCATAAAATATTTTTGTCATAATTTGCACACCTAATGCTGTCCATTCGATATATATATATAGTCATTCTCTTTACCTAAATTCCCTTTGAAATTTACACGAAATTATTGTGATTAAATTACAACAATTTTGCGATAAAACACAAAATCCTATATCCATATTGCGATTTTCTTTCAAAATTATTGCAAATTTCTGTGGTCTCTAGTCATAAATATTATCAACAAAGGTAATTACAACCAAGCTAGTTAATTTGTTACTTTAGAATCCATATTGGCAGCTACTAATGTTATGTTTGATGAGAAATTTTATTAATCTCTTGTACATAATTTTTTCTAATATTTTTGAGAGGACTGAAAATAATGCAATTGGGCTGTATTTTTGGGGTCATGTGCTTCACCTTTCTTGAATATTGTCTTTTTTATTTAGCTCTTGTGGGAAAGTGCCTCCTTGAAGTTATTTATTTATTTATAATGTGACAGAGGTTTTAAAATATGCCTGCTACATTTTTTTGATTACATAGCCAGAACTTCCATCTATAGCTTTAAATTTTTAATTTGTTAATTTCTTTTATTATACCAAACAATTCTTTTTCACAAACATATATTAAAGCACAAGGATCTTGTTGTGAATTTTGATTTGCCACTGCCTAGCAACCTTTGGAAGTTCATTGCTCCACCAACAGATGACACTGCTTCAGATTTCCCTGCCATTAAGATCACCGACAGCACCAGGAACCAGTTGGAAACTTGCTGACCGTGAAAAAAGTTCTTAGCTGTCAAAATATGTTCATGTTCATTTTACTTAGTAATGCTCAGTGTTTCAAATTCCAACTCATCTTTATAAATTATCAACACATCACTTTCAAATATCTCTATTAGAAAAAGTCAAAACTATTTTAATAAGAATTAAAATGCAATGCTATTAAGATTATAGTGAAAGACTGAAAAATAATCTTTTAACACCCTTTCCTTTAAGCCATAAAATGTGTTTTTTATGATATCTACTGATTTGTCAGTCATGGAATAACACATTACTTGTGTCATCTGATTACCCTTTCCCTTTTCCTTAATGCTTATGCTATTGCACTATACGACTATAAAATGCATAAGTGTGCTCTCAGTTGATGACCTTTGCTTTAGACAATCTGATGTGCATCCCTGTTAACATCACTATGTTGCTATGTCCTGGAAGTGTCCACATTGGTGTATTTTGTATTTACAGCAACTCTGTGATGTCTTGATAGCCCCATCATTGATACACACAATCCTAGTATGAGTTATGTTTGAGATACACTGAAGATTTATTTAGTAGAGCTTGTTCTATGATCTTGCCAGTTCTATCCATAATATATCTTTTAGATCACGGCTTTGTGTAAGTAAACTGTTACCTTTCAGGTGTACAGTACTTTCTCAGTGAATGATTATGACCGACGCAATGAAGATGTTGACCCTGTAGCTGCTTCAGCTGAGTACGAGCTAGAGAAGAGAGTGGAAAAGATGGATGTTTTCCCTGTAGAACTAACAAAAGGACCTGAAGGTCTTGGTTTAAGCATAATTGGAATGGGCGTAGGAGCAGACGCAGGCCTTGAGAAGTTGGGAATATTTGTGAAGACAATAACAGAACATGGTGCTGCTGCAAGGGATGGTAGAATTCAGGTAAGACATGATGGATTACACTATTAAGTGGCATGGTGCACTTTTCACTGTTTGTCCTCTCCTAGACCGAGAAGAAGAGGGGGTAATTGAATAGGAAGGAATAGTTTTTTCTTGTAATGTTCAGCTGCATTTATTAGTTCTTTATTTTAAATGCTTTCTATGCTGTGTCTGTGGTAGGTACTTACTTATTTCAAGACCAGGCTCTTGATTATGTTTGCAATATTTTTATTTGAAAAATATACCTATTTATGTAAATTATTTATCCACAATAACTAAGACCTGTCCATCACTTGGTATAACTACTTTGAGAGTTATGGCATAAATACATCAATATTTGAGAGGTAGAATTGGAACTGAAAAATTCAATGCCACAGCTGGGATTTGAACCACAGGTCCTCTGCTTACCAGGCAGGTGCTCTAACCATTAAGCTACTGTGACAACCTGTCAGTAAACTAAAAAGCCAGTCTCACATCAGAGAGAATTACCCCATTGGTGACTTACTATCGTAAGTACTTTATTTCCCGGGATTAAATAACCTTCAAATGGACATTATTATTTGTTTATGCCAACAAACTTACTGTTGGTGTTTTAAAACACACAAGTCGTGTGTGGGCAATGTTTGAGAGGTAGAATTGGAACTGAAAAATTCAATGCCACAGCTGGAATTTGAACCACAGACCTCCGCATAAAGTACTTAGGATAGTAAGTCACCATTGGGGTAATTGTCTCTGATGTGAGACTGCCTTTGTGGTTTACCGGGAGTGATACAAATTGATTGGAGAATTCAATGTCATTCTGGCAAGTTGTCACAGTAACTTAATGGTTAGAGCACCCACCTGGTAAGCAGAGGGTCGGCTCGGGTCAAAAAGGGAAAGGCATGAGGTTGAGGTTAAAGCTTTGGAGTATTACAGAAATGAGTGTTCCACAGAGTACCAGCCACTGCTCAAGAGAGCTAGAATGCAGAAGTAGAAGATTCAACCATCACATCCTTTTTCAGTTGAGAAGATAGATGTGAGGAACCTACTGGTGAGAGTAGGTGCAATGAAATAAATCTGAAGTGGTATAAAGAATTCTTAATTGATGTACCAAATATTAATGTTCCAGATGAGGATAATCCAATACTATGTGACTGTTTAAAATATGATTGGATTGGATTAGATTGCATTCAGTGAGTTCACTAATAGTCAAGGAAATGTACAGTACAGTGCATATGCACATAAACATTAGATTTGAATAATGAATTTAAAGACATTTTACCGGGTGTTCTGAAATTTATGTTACAAACTTCTAGTGCTAGGAGAGGTGACTGAGTAGATAATATTTTAAATAGGAACCCATGTCCGGAAATGTACTGTTTCCGTGCTACAAACTTTACAATGTGTCAGATTTGCCGGTGTTGTTTTGCAACTGGATAGGCAGTAAAATGACGCCAGAAGAGTTCCATGTCAAATGTGGTGTGACGTTAGGTGCAGAATTAAATGACATTTAACTCATTACATAGCAAAATTGAATATTGTAATACCAAAGAAACAAAACAATTACATGGATCACAATAACACTTGTGTCAACTGTAGAAAACAGAAATTTGTTTGTCTTCCTCTCCTGATGTGTCCCATACTGTACTGAAACTGCTCACTACAACAGAGGCTCGATGTGATGGCCACCAACGTCATTGCACACATTGTACCAACGAATCAGACTCAGGTACACACATTCCCACTAATCTCTTGTGCAGCGGCCATATCATGTGCCATAACATGTCTCCATACTGCATCTTCAGAAATATCTTGAATCTCGGAGACTCTATTAGCTACAAACGTTTTCCATTGTGTTGAAGGTGCTGACAACCATGACAATACCACAGTAGAATCTGTCCACAAATATATATGCTTAAATGGTTCAGTGTTCTTTTGACCTTTTCCAGTAGACGAGCAAGAAGCAATGCACCACATAATTCTAAACGTGGAAGTGATAATTCCTTTTGTGGTGCAACTCGAGACTTTGCACAAAGAAGTTTTACACATGTAACTCCTGTCTTATTTGATGAATGGACACATATGCATCCGCCATATGCCTTTTCTGAAGCATTGCAAAAACCATGTAATTCTACATTGCTTACAGAATCATAACCAATTACTTTGTGATCTATGTGAATGTTATCAATCAGATGAAGTTGGTTGTGGAGCTTCTTCCAATCTGTAGCTAATTCCTCTGATATGGGTTGGTCCCACATTAATCTCTCTTGCCATAACCTCTGTAGAAACATCTTGCATCTAATAACAATAGGGGTTATAAGGCCTAAGGGATCAAATATACCAGAAACTATTGACAATACTAATCTTTTTGTAAATGCTTGTGCGTAGCAGTTAATTTTCAGACCGCTTGCAGTTTGAAACTTGTCCTCGGTAGAATGCCATAGTAGTTGAAGTGTTTCCACTCCATTTTTGTCAAGCTGTAATGGTAAACTAGTTTCTTTTTTGGTCTGGTGTGATGTTAGTTAAAAACTCAGAGTAATTGCTGGACCAGTTAGACAACAAAAATCCACCTTTGGATAACATGGCTACCAATTCCTTCTGAAGCTCTTGTGCCTCATGTAAGGTTGCACATCCTCAAATGCAATCAACATAAAAATCATTCAATGCAATTGCAGCAGCCTTTGGAACCTTATGTGCTTCATCATGAGCCAATTGCTGCAGGCAACGAATAGCTAGAAATGGAGAACAAGCCATACCATACGTTATAGTCTTTAGCTGATACTCTTTTATTGAAGCTGTAAGGTCACTTCTCCACAGTATTCTTTGATATACTTGATCATCTGGATGTAACCAAATTTGTCTATACATTATTATCAGGCGCGGCTCGTCAATATGTGCTACAGTGCTACAGCACAATGATTATTTTGCAGAAAATAGTTTCTTCTTTGTGTTGCACATTTTCTTTCACTTTCACTATTTTATATGCCGCGCGCTAGTGTTCTTTGCTCTTTGTGTGTGAAGATGATGCACGCCTCACATACACGAGATAGGTGATGCGTTGGGTGCTACAAAATTCTTCAGTCCTTTGCAGGGAATGTAGACCAATCCACGCATGCGAAACATAGGTGTACGATTTTGAAATCTGTTCTCCTATTGGTTGAATTTACCTAGCGTTGTGCTCTCATAAAGTGGAGCACATGAATTCATGCTGCTTCTGTACAAAGTCGCTAGATAGCAGGATTGCAATGTCATCTAACGACTTTGCTTGCTGTTATGCAACTTCTGCCATCTATGTGGTGTTGAGACAACTATCTGTTGCCGGTGATAGACCTTGCACGCAACAGAGAGAATAAAACTCTCGGAAGTTGGACATGTGGAGCAATTACTGTTGGCACTACTTATTTTTGGCAGCAACAAATAACCGCGAAATACTCCATAAACTCAGGTTATGAACGTCAGTTTCGTGTGCTGAGCAATATCTGTGTTGTGTACGCTAAAATGAATTCTGTGGACAGCCTAATAAATTATCCTTTCTCTAGGAGGACTCTAGAAGAAAAAGTTCAAGTGAAGCAGTTAGGAAGGCAAACACCAAATTTAAACATCACGCAACCTGCAAAAGGAGGGAGAAATAATTCTTACACCAGGCGATTTAACCTCAAAATTTATGAGCATGCATGGATATGTGGATGTCAGGAAAGAAATGCTCTTTTCTGTTTTCCATGTTTGCTTTTTGGGAACAGTGATTCGTGGAGTACGACGGGAGTGACAGACCTAGGACATATTAATGTTCTTATCAACAAACACAAACAAAATGTAAAACATTTAAACAATGTACTAGATTTAAGTGCTTTAGGTAGTACAACTATTGTGACTCAGTTAAGCCGTGCTTATCAAGAGGCGAAGCTGAAGCATAATCTACAAGTAGAGAAAAACAGGTATGTGTTGTCCCGCATAATTGACTGTATAAAGATTTGTGGTGCATTTGAGCTTGCTTTGAGAGGACAGGATGAAACTGAATCTTCTGAAAATCCTGGCGTGTTTTTAGGACTTATAGATTTAGTAAGTAACATTGATACTGTTGTGAATGAACACATGGACTCAAACCATATATTCAAAGGGACCTCTAAAACCATCCAAAACGAACTCGTAGATTGTATGTTAGAAGTCTGTCGTGAGGTGATTCTGGAGGAAATGCAAGAAGCTGATTTTGTGGCTGTTATGGCAGATGAAACCACAGATGTTTCGCATCAGAACCAGCTTGTATTAGTATTTAGATATGAGAAAACGGGTCGCAGAAGCAATTTCTGAAAGCATATTAAAAGTGCTTAATGAACTATTCAGAGATAAACGTCATAAACTTATTGCCAAACTTACGATGGAGCTTCAGTAATGAGTGGTGCAGTTGGTGGAGTAAAAGCCAAAGTACAATCTCAGTTTCCAAATGCGCAGTATATTCACTGCTATGCGCATCAACTGAACTTAGTGATGGAACATGCAGCTTCACAGAATAAGTCTGCCAGAATATTTTTTCTTAATCTCTCTGCTTTTCCTGCCTTTTTCTCAAGATCCCCACGGCGCTTGGCAGCTCTGGATTCTGCGGTGGCTAGAAGAGTTCCTGGTGGTTCTGCAACTAGGTGGAATTTTAGATCCAGAACTGTTAATGTCATTTATGAAAATCAGGAAGAATTGCTGCAGTGCTTTTCGGAGTTGGAAAATTCTGCCCATGATAAGACTTGTCTGGAAGCAAATGGGCTTCGGCGTTATTTAGAAGACAGCAAATTCCTTTCATGGTTGAAATTCTTTCACCGAGTAATGCCTCATGTTGATGTACTTTATAATCAACTGCAATCAAGATCAACTGAGGCTGTTAAAGTACAAAATGCTGTGTCTTCATTCATTCAGTGCATCTGTGACATTCGAGAGGCAGCCGATGATATATTTGTGATTCCATCTGAATCAATGAGCAAACGCCAGAAGGTAGAATGTCTAAAAATAGAAGCCAAAGAAGTGTGTGTCCGCATTATCGAGGAAGCTAGACGTCGTTTTCAGTCGTTTAGTCATCTCGATGCAGCAAAGCTGTTAAACTCTAAATTCTTTGGCAGCTTTTTAAGTCAGTTTCCTGAGGATGAACTTCAAACTGCTGTGACTACGTATACAACACTGAACAAGAAAATGCTAAAGACACAACTTAGCGTTCTGTATGCAAGACCTGACTTTAGAAACATTGACGGGGCTGTGCAACTATTGCAATACATAATTTCTAACAGTCTGCAAGATTCGTTTTCTGAAGTTACAACTTTACTAAAAATTTTGATCACAACGCCAATGACCACTTCTGAGCCAGAAAGATGCTTTTCATGCTTAAAACGCATAAAAACGTTCTTAAGAAACACTATGTCACAGGATCGTCTTACTGCTCTGGCAATGCTGTCCATGGAGAAAAGCATCACTTCTAACATGGAGGGGTTTAATACAAGGGTGATTGATAAGTTCTGCAGCCGGAAGGAGCGCCATATGGACTTTATATTTCGCCATTAGGTAAGACTAATTATATAAAATGTGTAATCGTTGTGCGGTACTGTAGCACACACCTTATTTTGTTCACCAGCCGCCACTGATTATTATTTATTTATGCCAACAAACTTACTGTTGGTGTTTTTAAACACTCAAGCCATGTGTGGACAAAGTTTGAGAGGTAGAACTGGAACTTAAAAATTCAATGCCATGTTCAAATCCCAGTTGTGGCATTGAATTTTTAAGTTCCAGTTCTACCTCTCAAAATCTTGTCTATACATTTTCGCAACATCAGCAGTAAACGCTACTACATGTGGCCTAAATCTTAGAATGATAGAACAAATGTCCTGTTGAATAGTAGGACCAACATACAATAAATCATTCAATGAAATTCCATTCTTGGAAGGTGCAGAACAGTCAAAAACTACTCTTGTCTTCTTAGTCGAGCTGTCTGTCTTAAGTACTGCATGATGAGGCATATAATAATGTGTTGTAGTGGGCCTTGCCACTTGCATGTGACCCGATGCTTCATATTCTTGTAAAAAGTGCACATAAATATGCCTTGAATGTTTGGTTCTTGATTAGTTTTCTTTCTAACTCATATAATCTTGTTGTGGCCATCATCTTAGACTCATCTAACTTCTTAGGATCTTCTTTAAATGGAAGTCGAACCACAAATCTTCCTGCCGAATCTCTTGTTGCATTCTGAGTGAAATGAACCTCGCATGCTTTATCATCCATTGTTTATGGAGTGTGATTCAACTCCTCAATCTCCCAGAATTTCTGCAATTGGTGCTGTGTACTGACTTCAGTCTTAGCGAAACATGACACACTGGCCGCCGTGGAATATTACAGGATCTTCCATAGTCTGAATATTTTCCTGCAAGTATCCAACCAAACTCTGTCTCCATTAGAACAGGTTGGTTATTATCATGATGTAATTTACCTTGGCGCTGAATGTATGAACAGATTTCTGCTCCCAACAAAATATCTATCTTTCCAGGCTCATGAAGTTAGGATCAGCAAATGAAATATTCCTAGGTAATTTCCAATTACTGCAGTCAATTTTCTCTGCAGGCAGATTTTCTGTCACCTTAGGCAAAACTAAACAATCTACTGACATAACAAAGTCAGTTACAATTGATCCAATTTTAATACAAATTCCATGTTTGGTTTCTGAAACTGTATTGCCAATTCCTTGAACAGGTTTGGGATCATGATGTCGTCTAAGTCTTAACTTCTGCATTTAAGTACTCGGTATATGTGGGCTTCTGGTACACACTGTGAATCAGGGAACCATCGGGCTTCCGGTGAATTAATATATCCAGGAATGGTAACATCTCATTCTGCTCTATTTCCATTGTGAACTTCATGTTGAGATGCTGACTGTTCAAATGATCCAAGAAGTCCTGAAGCGTGACTTTCCCATGAGGCTAGATGACAAATGTATCATCCACATATCAGAAGAAAGCTTAAGACTTAAGAGTAGCTGAATCCAAGGCTTGATGTTCAAAGGTTTCCATGTAAAAATTAGGTATGGCTGGTGAGAAGGGAGAGCCCTTAGCCACTCCATCAGTTTGTTCATAGTACTGTCTGCAATAAAGAAAATATGTCGATGTAAGCGTATGCTCAAATAATGTAATGATCTGCCGGATGAAGTGTGGTTCTAGGAGCTGGAGTGAATCTTGTAGTGGGACTCTGGTAAACACGTTGAAGCTGAACAGTAGGTCCCCTGGTTTTACTCTTAAGGTCTTGGTTCTCTTCACAAACTACGCCGAGTTGACATGATGAGGGCAGGTTCCCACCAATGGTTGCAAAAGCTTTGCGAGGTATTTTGCCAGGCTGTAAGTTGTTGTTGTTGTAGTGTTTAACGCCCGCTTTTACTACTACGGCACCGCAGGCGGTGACACTGATGATACATGAAGATGGAGCACCGGTGGAATGAAATGGCGGGGGAAACCGGAGTACCCGGAGAAAACCCGCCCTGACGCCGCTTCGTCCACCACGAATACCACATACGGGTCCCTGGGATCGAACCCGGGCCGCCTAGGTGGTAGGCGAGCGCGCTAACCGCTCGGCCGCGGCGCCGCCCCAGGCTGTAAGTGGGGCTCTCAATGGCATTGGCAATTGGCCAAAGTGGCACCCCTTCCTTATGTACCTTGGGTAGGCCATACAGTCTGGGAGGGACAGCAGCACGAATGGTTAGTCTTCATGGTTTCAGGAGGCAATTGTGCTTTCTTCAGGAGTGTTGTAGTTCTCCTGACAATGGCTGCTGTAGGATCTCGTAGTGGTCGATATGCCGTATCTTATAATTTGGAGATCTTATTATGATAGTCCTCACAAGAAAGAACCACTGTAGCATTTCCTTTGTCTGCCGACAGAACAAGCACACTCACGTCATCAGATAGAGTTCTTAAGAGCTGCTCTTTCTTCCCTGGTGATGTTGGGTTTAGGCAGAGCTGCTCTCTTTAGTGCCAGGACAGTTTCTTGCCTAATGTCCTCTGCAAGTTCCTTGGGTAATGTGTGGATCGCCTGTTCTATTCCTTATGATATCGCCTACTGGAACCTTTCGTGGAGTAGGAGCGAAGTTCAAGCCCTTTGCTAATACTGAGATCGTAGCTGAATCCAACGTCTTCTCAGATAGATTGATGAGGACTTGTTGGTGCTCCAATGTTGCTAAGGGAGCCTGTGTTCCTGCCAAGCGCATGAATTTCTTTGTTTGCCTGGCCGTTGATTCGGATAGTTATAAATCCTGGCATGCTGTCGTCGATGCATCGACCCAATCCCAATCAGATGTGGCAGTACTAGAAGCAATTTCCAGGTGTAGAGCCAAGTACTCCTGGACTATTTTATCCAACTTGTATCGTGCAAAATGCAGTTGTTCTCTTACCAGTGTGATGTTGGTGCGTCGAAGGATCCTCGATACAAGTTGGAAAAATTCAGCCTTGCAGAACACTGCATTGAAGAAGGACACAGACCAAAACTAAACGAAACAACCGTGATCTCCAAGTCCACAAACTACTGGGACCACTCAATTAAGGAGGCCATAGCCATCAAGTATGAACCCAACAATGTCAACAGGGATAATGGCTTACAGTTACAAGGGGCGGCTCAAAAGTTGTTGTTGTTAGCTAATGCTGGATTTCTGACAATGAAGTCATTAATCCTCTTGCTCTCCAATATTTAAAGAGAGCAATAGCAGTAATAGTAACCGCCTTTTAGAGAGCACCATATTTTTATGTTTTGGCGGTCACATCGCTCTCTCACAACCCCCAGAATGTCTGGAGGGCCACACCTGTCGGTTTACGGGTCTCACTGACCTGACCAGGAGAATTATCAAAATAAATTCACCGAACATATCCTCTATTACCAATCAGAGGACGTATTACATGCCATGACAGGTCAGCATGTTAGGGGATAAGATTTTATAGAGAAATTAGAGAAATGGAGAGGTTGGAAAAATAAAGACTCCCTAGCCCTCGGGAACCCTAATAGCATTGGGGTCGGAAGAGAACAAGAGATGACCAAGGTAAGGTCAGATAGTTGCACTATTTTTTTAAAAAATAACAAAACGTTTAAATATTTGAAATAGGGTATATTTTGAAAGCTACATTCACTACCTATTTTCCTACACAATTTCCTTGAACTTCAATATATTTTTGGTACCTTGGTAACAGATTTTTTAACCCAATGTCAAACCAGTCTCCCGCCAAACTGGATAGCCATCTCTCCACTTCTTGTTTCAGTTCCTCGTCATTTACAAAGCGCCTTCTCTCAAGATGTTGCTGTAGCTTCAGAAAAAGATGATAATCACTCAGTGCAAGGTCAGGTGAATAAGGTGGATGACCAAAAACATCCCATCAAAACTGCTCAACAAGGCTTGAGTTTCACGCGCAGCGTGCGGGCAAGTGTTATCATGGAACAGAAAAACTTTTGTTCAACTTTCCCCCCCTTTTGTTTTGTATGGCTCTTCTGAGTTTTCTCAGCACCTCACAATTGCAAGTAGCTGTCATCGTGGTCCCACGGTGCAGGTAATCGATTAACAGTACTTCCTTCAAATCCCAGAATATTGTTGCCATGACCTTGCCAGCTGATGCAACAACTTTTGCCTTTTTTGGTGTTGCCTCATCCTTTCGTTTCCACACCATACTCTGTCTTTTGGATTCAGGTGTCCAGTGATGGATTCATGTTTTGTCCCCGATCACTATACTGTCGAATAAGCCATCTCCCTCATCCTCAAAAAATTGCAAAAATTGTAATGCGGCATCAACTCTCTGTTCCTTGTGTTGTTCTGAAAGCACGCAAGGAAGCCATCTTGCGCACACTTTCGACAGACAGATCCTCAGAAATAATCCTGAGAAGTGATGCACAGCTTATTTCAATATAAGGAGGAAGTTCAAACAAAACTGCAATAAGTGTAAGGTGCCGATTAGTGTCTATGACTCCTTGAACCTCGTCAACAATATCCGGAGTGTAGGAAGTGGAGGGTTGTTGTTCTCCTTTCAATGAACAATTGGTGCCAACAAGAAACCATTTGTCTTGACATAACGTCTTTTCCATAAACACTGCACAACTCGCGATGAATTTCAGTCACATGTTTATTTTTTCCTGTCAAAAAACGGATTACAGCGGGAACTTCGTAATCGGCGGTAGGAATGAGTGGAGTCTCCATTGTTAGTGCCGTTTTAATGTCCAAGCAGTAAACACAGGTGCCTAGGAATTTTATAGTGCTGCTACTACACCCATACCTATATTCCCTGGGACTTTCAGACTTCTCTGGCCTACCGTGCGGATTTAAAAAATAGTGCAACTTACTTTTGAGATGCCCCTCGTAAATAATATCTGGAGCACAGTGCTCAACAAACTCTCAGAGAATTCTACGAGACTGCCAAAGACCAGCACTGGGGCATATCTCCCGCAACGGGCCAATTACAGAACCTCGGCTCAGCAGAGACATGCCCTGCATGCCGGACCCGGGCCAATCCCATGACATTCTCTGGCCCACCAGACTGACTATAAATATAAAGCAATCAACAGTCTCCACATCATTCCCTGAAGATGAGAGCGAATTTAGCTCTTGAAAGCTTGAATACCCTTCAAGAATTCACCCGGCTGACAGCCCAAGAAGAGTTGTTTTCAAGGTTTGCTTTATTAATTTCCCTTTAATGTAATCCTGCAAGTATACTGATACGTACCCTATAATCTCATTTTTAATGGTTTTTGAATGACTACTAAATTTACTTTTAATTAGTTCATAATGATGCTGACTTTGTGCTGTAGTTTCTGAAATTAATAGGGAAAGTAGCTCCTTAAAATTTCCATGATTTGCGGAAGAAATGCTTTTGTGTCCTCAGAATGCGAGTTCCTGCTTACTCATAAACAGCACAGCCTTTACCACCAACCTCAAAATTTGCCTATTTAAGCAAACATTTTCATTAAATTTATTAATGCAGAATCGTGCATTTCCGTTTAGTGCATCAGCAGTACTGTTTTATGTCTTTCAAACGTTCTTAATTGGGGTTTGCATGTTACGTGTTCACCTAAATCCTCATGTTTGTACATTGAACGTGTTGCATTTTGAAAATCCCGTGTCCATTCCAAGTGTTAGTTTTTTTTGTGCTAAATAGCAAGCAAGGCCAACAAAGTAATTTCCGTAAATACGTGGTGCTACATACCCAAGGAAATTAAGAAGACCAAGAACTTTTTAAAAGTTAGTTTATAGATTTTGTTTATTACTTTTTGAAACACAGAAGTCTAGTGGAATAGTAGGCTGCCTGCAATTCAAAACATCTCTCTTATGATCATCTTTCTACCTATGAAATGGCGTTTCTAATAGGTTACAAACTGTGCATGGTGTCTAGCTCCCTGGATATCCTGAAATATCCTGGAAATCACCTTCAAAACCTGGAATTCACCTTGAAAACCTGAAATTCATCTTGGTTTTCAAAAACTCCTTGAATTTTTTGAAACTCTTCTATGTTACATTCTGAGTTCACACTCGCACAATTGAGATACATGCTGCTCTGGGTAGGATAGTGGGATCATTGACACTTTTGTGCATAACTTATGCTGGTCTTCCACTGCACTCTTTCTGGCCAAGGTCAAAGCTACACCAAGACTTAATCTGCTAGTAGCACTACAGGTTGTTCACCAGCTCACTTATTTGAATTTTTATACAAGTCTGTGAAAAAGGAAAAGTTGTGTAGGTGACATAAGGGTTACATTCCATGCTTTGTTCTGATAAAACCTTTCTAATAATGGGTGTAATCCTTAGATTTACAGCATTCCCAGAATCACTTATTTCCCTTAACGAAAAAGTGGGACTTCAAATTCAGTGGTAATCTACATCATAGTGCACCCTCTGTTATAATTTAGCTTCATATAATGGGTGATCCAAAAGACTGAAATAACTGGGTTGTGTTTTGTCTGTATGCACCCTCGGCACTCGCCGCCGACTGCCACTGACAGAACAGCGCGGATGAAACCATACAATGTTTTTAAAACTACTTCTAAAGGCTTTATTTACCAATGTTATTAAAGGAGATGCTGTTATCCATACATTTTTGGCACTTTTTTAGGAAACTATCCATCACTCGCTGTAGTTCACGTTGAGAAATGCTAGCACTTTCCTGGCAGATATTTTGTTTTAATTCTTCCAGAGTGTTTGGGTTTGTCTTGTACACTTTATGCTTTAAGTTACCCCAGAAATAGAAATCGCAGATCTTTTGGGAATCTTTCTGCAAATCGCACTTTCACTTGGCGAGCTGACTGAGTTAACACATACAAATCATAAATAAATTCACACTATGCAGTAGAAAACAAATGCTGAGTCATAACACACTTTGTGACTAAGTACAGGACAAAATAATAAAGCACACTGGTAACAACTCCACCATGCGATAGTGCCTCAGCTCAATACTGCAGTTTCAGAGCAGAGAAAAACAAGTCATCTTGTGTACATCAGCTGCTGTTATTGTGTTTCTGTTGGCATGGTCTAAAAACACTGTGCAGCTGTTATTTTGTTTTTGGATATCTCTGTATAAATGGGGTTGTGGTAAACAATGATGTCATTAAAGAGAATATATTCTGGAATTCCTTTCTAAATTTTAATTCCATGTATATACACCATATATCTTAGGTTACTTTCATTTATCATATTTAGCTCTTTCACAGTATTGTTTATAAGTTTGTGTGTCTCCTTGAAAAGAAATTTTTTCACCTTGAAAAATCCTGGAAATGACCTTGAATTTGGTTTTCAAATTTTGCTAGACACCATGACTATGTATTGTCAGGATGCATTGCATACTACCTGTGTGCATGCAAATCTCAGTGTAAAACCGAAATAAACCTAATACAAATACTCTGTATTCCATTGCACTAAATAAGGTAAAATAATACATTTCTTTGCCCATAGGAATTAGTTATTTATACTCCTGTCTCTCATACTGCAACATGTATTTTACACACGTATTGACACTCAGTGACTGAAAGAAACTGACACATATTTCCAACCATCAATAGAGCATGTTTTCACCCTGAAGACTCAAGCCAGATCTTTTCAGATGGTCATCAACCCCTTCAACCTATTCAGTCAACCTTGTTTAACCTCTTGAGCGATGGCCATTTAAACGTCCGCGAGCCGAGAACTGCTAGCATTTAAATTGTTAAATGCGCTTCGTATATACACAGCTGTATTTTGTGTAAATATTAAGTTATTTTAATGAAACAAAAACTGGTATAAAACTCGTTATTTGCAGTATAAATGTACCTCATCAGCAAAGTTGAGTTGTATTTACAAAACGTTGAAATGGCACAATTTTGTTTCACTGTGGTGAAAAGTCAACTTTGCTCTGTCGAACGCATCTAATATAAATTCTCAGAAGGAAGCAGTAAAGGAACACCCATTGTATGTGTACCTTATGCGTCAGCATACTGTGTAATAAATTGCTACTGCATGCGTGGTCTCTTAGTCATCAGAATAGATCAACATTACAACTTTTGCTTACGCGAGTTTCGTAACTGAGTAGAGTCCGTGTCTTTCTTTGTTGAAATACATACATATTCTTTCCTGCTTGTAGCTGAAGGGAGAAGTGGTATAAAAAGGTATTTTTGCACCAACTGGGTATAACCATATACAATTGTTTGGGGATTTGGACAGCTCTCTAAACCCACACAGGACAATGACCGACCTTGACTACCGACTATAAATAACTCGCAGCCTAATTGAACAATACCACGTTGGGGGTTGAAAATCCAAAACCCCTGCACCCCTCAGACTTCAAGGAAAACATTATCCTAAAAGGATACCACCAACAGCAAAGAAGTCCCGCCCATTTCGAAAGTGTTTCGTGTGCCGCAAGAAGGGAATTCGCGAATGTGGAGATGTACATACCCTTGTGTGTTTATCCCTGTTTTGAGGTAAATCACTGCAGAACGAACATATAAAGGTAAGCCAATAAAGTATATAGACCTTACTAAAATGTTTCATAAAGGGAAAATTATAATAAGTTGAGTTGGATAAGGGATAAATAAGGGTTAAATGCTTAAACGCACAGGACGCCCATATCGCTCATCTGCCATTTTAAATGGACGTGATTTCACGTCGATATCCCTCAAGAGGTTAAAGGAACTTCCTTGTTCCACCCACCTCCCAGTTCTCAAATTGGTGAAAAAGTTTTACAAACAATTCACTTGCCATGGCAGGGGTAACTGTTATTTTAAGCATAATGCCATGTTACTATGGAAACCAAACACTCTTAGTGAAGTGTAAATGGCGCATTTTCTCTTGCATTGCAAATTTCGTTAGATGGCACACAGTGTTGTGGCTGCTACAATAATATTTTCAGATGTATGTTGTACAGCAAACACATCACATTTAACCAGATAATTTTGCAATGATTGAGGGAGGAGGTTTACTGGGACAACAAAATTATTTGTGTAATTTTAAATAATGGTTAAAGTTCCATATTAAAATACACATAACTCAATAACAGGTTGAGTGGCACTACATTCACTTCCCCTGAAAAGCCACCACTGTTGGTATGCATGCTTAGAGTTGAGATGACATGGTCACTGGTGTGGAATTTGAACTCATTCACATAATTTGCCTTCTAGCTATTACAGTATAAGCGTGCCTGCTCTGCAAGCAGTTGGCACCAAGGAGAAGCAACGAGCAGTGAACTGATTTCTCTGGTTGTAGAGTGAGAACAGGGACTGAAATTCATCATATACTTATGTCACAATACAAGGACAATGTTTTATCATGTAACATGAGAGAAGGCTCTGGTGCATTAGCATTGATGAGGTAGGTTCTTCTTTGAATATCAGGCATGTTTCTGCCCATTAAATGAACTGCAATGAGCTCGCCTATGCATGATGGGCACCAAGACAGTTTACTGCAGAACACAAGCTCAAGCATCTGCTAATGCTTGCTTCAACAAGGAAGGCAACACGAATAGTCACGGTTATGAAAACTTGGGTATGTCACTAATAGCCAGAATTGAAATGCTACAGTTTTGGAGTAGAAACACCCAGGATTTCCAATGTAGAAAAAATGTAATAGTGAACCATTGGCGAGAGCAGTTATGCCAACTGCTTTTTGGGATAAAAAAGGGCCTATATTGGAGGGCTACTTGTAAAACAGGACTACCGTTAACTTCACAAGTTAAAGTGAATTATTGGACAACAAGATTGCAAGAAAGCACTTAGAGATTTTTTTAGTGCTAAAGTGTTCATTTGCCTCTGAAATGTGTTGCAAGTCTGATCTACAATACTATTCAATTGAGTATCACCAAAGATCAAATCTTGGACCTATAAACAGTTAGGGACTGGTCGCCATGATTGTTTTCATCATATAGTTCACTCTTAATGTTCTTCATGTTATGGTATCCTCAGATACAAGTAAATAAAAACTATTGCTGCATGCATTATTGTCGATTGATGTGTGTACAGAAAGACTACACTGGGCAGGGCATGCACAAAGAATGAATGAAGGACACATACCTAAAAAAGTGATGACAGGAGTGGTGTTTGGAAAGTGACCGATAGGTAAACCTAGGAAAAGTTGGATGGATTCAGTGACAGAGGATAGTTATCAGTTCCTAAAGTGCAAAAATTGGCAACAGATAGCCCTGGACAGAGATGATTGGAGGTCTTGGATCAGGAAGGTCCAGGCCTGCTTTAGGCTGTAGTGCCATTGGAAGGAGGAGGGGGAAGGGGAGGGGGGGAGGAGGAATGATGATGACAACGATGATGTTGTACAGAATTATAGTTGTATGCTGGGAAGTGTTGTATTTCTATTCTGTTCATTATAAACTCTTCACCTGACAAAGAGCTTATATTGAATCTGAGTGCATCTTGTTTAAGATTGTATATATGCTGAAAACCCTCTTTCATCACAAAATACTTTTTCAGTATTTTTAGTACTGGTGCATGTTTCCAATTTCAATTAATTACTGTACCCAATGCGATAAAATGAAGAGCTTCCTCTATCCGCTATCTCCTTGTTCATGCAACTCGCTAATCATGTTTACGTCACTCTACCATCAGAGCTTCCTGCATAGGTGCAAAGTTATCCTGAGTTAATAAGTAGTAGTTTAAGAACATAATGTTGCCTCATTAAAGTCATTGGAGCCATCTATGTCCCTTTTAAGCGACTTCACTTTTTCAAGCAGATACATTAACTGTAACTACGATATCCTGATGAATTATTGTCAATTACACTTGTATTACTACAAGTTCAGCAATAAAGGAATGCACCAATATAATTCTACATATACGCAATAAGTGATGTTGAGTGTTGACCGTGATACTCAATTTAGACAATTATACTGCTTTATTTCAAGTATTACATATGTATGTAAGTGTAACAACCATATCCTGAGGGTGAATTATTCTCAATTACATGTATTATTACAAGTTGTGCAATAAATGGGTGCAATGTAATGATACATGTTTGTGATATGAAGTGTTTTAGCAAAATATGAAATCTTAACCTGCATTTCTACCAAGACCGAGGAATTTTAGATATAGGTCCAGTCCCTTTTAGAAGTAGGACAACATAGAATTGAAAGTTAGATTTAGGTTCTCCAAACAAACATTCATGGATATCTTGCACATAGTAGAATTGCAGAGTAAAAAACTAGACATATGTATGTCCATGTTAACACAAAATCAGTTGTTGCTTACAAGGTCAAGGCAATTATTTACGCTGTGAGACAAGGGTTCTATAACACAGGTCAACAGCCAAAACGTATTCAAGATAAAATTAGTTATAACTTACTAATTTTGGGTCGCTATACACGAAAATGCCCTTCATTTTTGTTGATTGGTTCTCATTTCTACAGGTCAGGCTGTTGCGTTAGGCTTCGATTTACTAGTAGAAATTAGTTTGAGTACATGTTTTTGAAACAGTCTGTGACGGAAGTGTGAGGGTTGATTTATGACTAGCAGGTAGGGTCCAACCTTCAACTTACCATTCCTTTAGCAACTGAGTTCAGTGTTTAGTTTGTGAGTGCATGAAACAGTGTTTCAGTGCCTTCAAAATAACAGACATTTCGAGAAAGTTACAAAATGCGACGTAAGTGTGTTAATAATCCAGATAACTTTTGCTATATATGTGGGGAAGTTGCTTTTAAATCGCAAAAGCTACCATTAACTCTCATGGTGAAAAAGACCTACAATCTTTATTTTGGCTGCAAAGTAGGTGATCAGGACAAACTATTTGCACCCTATATTTGTTGTCGCAATTGTTCCACAAATCTTTGTGGATGGCTGAATGGAAAAGGGTGATCTATGAATTTTGCTGTACGAATGATCTGGAGGGAACAAAGCAATCTTGTAAATGACTGCTACTTCTGTATGGTTCCTTCCGTTATTGGTATGAATAGTAAGAAGAAACACACTTTAGCTTACCCAAATATCCCCTCAGCCCTGTGCCGCATAGCCTCAACTTACCAATACCTGTTACTCCAGCCTCATACACCCTGGATTGTGACAACACTCCATCACCCTCCTCTGAAGAAGCAGTACCATCAACATCTCAAGATACACACTTTGTGCCTGATACACTACATTCTGAAACTAATAAAGCAACTCAAACTAAACTAAATGACCTTGTGAGAGATTTATAATCGCTCCATCCTTAGATCCATACTTGATGTAAACACAAGCCGTCAACAAGTAACTCGGCGGTATGCCGAAACCAAAGTACACCATAAAATATAGTACCTTAAATATCGGCGATTATCTGAGTTTTCAAGACGTATGATAATCCTATTAAAGACTACTTGAATGTTGCACGATAGCAGTGCTATTCCCATAACTCCCGAGTAAATATCATTCTGTTGCATCATAAACAAGTGTTTATGTCCATGTGGCGTTTGTATGTGTTAGTTGCAGCTGATGTGAACACTTGGTTATTGTGGAGGGATACAAGGTGCAGATCTAAGGCTGGATGGAGTATAAATTTCCCTAAGAATAAGGCTGAGTTGTTGGCATCACGTCTTAAGGTGTGGAACGTTCTTGAAGAAAATGTGAAAATAACCAGTTTTTGAGTTTGTCAGCATTCACAACATTTTTTTTTCTAAGCAAGAAAATGTATTTTGTAATGATGTGGATGGACTGATGGTCGTCATGAACATGCAACATAATCCAGAAGAGTGGCGCCTTTTTTTAGACTCCTGTAAACTCAGCCTTAAAGTTACTTTACTCCACAATGGCAATAAATTACCAAATATTCATATTGGTCATGCGGTTCGTATGAAAGAGACATATGATAATATTAAACTACTAATCAACTGTATAAATTATGATAAGTACAAGTGGTGCATATGTGCAGATTTGAAAGTGGTGGCAATCATATTAGGTTTCCAGCAGGGTTATATGAAATACTGTTGCATTTATGTAAGTGGTGTAATCGTGCAAAGGATAAACACTATGCAGCAAAGAAATGGCCTCTCAGACAAAACTTAGAACCAGGTACCAAAAACGTTGTTTGCAGACCACTGGTTGACGAGAGAAAAATAATATTACCTGCGTTGCACATTAAACTGAGACTAATGAAAAACTCTGCAAAAGGTATGAATAGAAATGGAGAAGCCTTTAGGTGCCTTTTTAATAAATTTCCACATTTAAATGAGTCCAAAATCAAAGCGGGAATATTCATAGGTCCCCAAATACAAAAGCCAATGGACATGTTCATGGACTTCTAACTGGCAAGGAGAAAGCTGCATGGAAGCATTCTCCTCAGTTGTGCTTAGTTTCCTTGGTAACAAGAGCGCTTAGTTATAAAAAATTAGTGGATGATATTTGATGGCTTATAACAGAATGGGGTGCAACATGTCTCTGAAGGTGCACTTCCTTCACTCACACCTAGACTTCTTTCCTGAAAATCTTGGCGCAGTAAGTGATGAGCATGGCAACTGTTTTCATCAGATATCGCTTCTCTTGAACATCGTTATCAGAGACAATGGAGTACATCTATGCTTGCTGACTATTACTGGTCTGTAATAAGAGATGCTCCTGAGTTAAAATATAGCAGACAAGCCAAAAGACCACACTTGTAAGGTATGTGATTAAAGGCATTTGTATTTTCTTGCACGAACAATGTTGAAACTTGTATTGCATGTGTCTTCTAAACAAGAACTAAGAAAAATTTTTTACTGTCATTTTTGAATTTAGGAAGTCAAATTACATAAGATTTCATTAATTTTATTTCAGATACAAAAAACTTTTAAAATTTTAAGAGGTAGAACTGGAACTTAAAAATTCAATGCCACAGTTCTACCTCTTAAACTTTGCCCACACACGGCTTGTGTGTTTAAAAACACCAACAGTAAGTTTGTTGGCATAAATAAATTTTAAAATTTTGTTGACCAGTGTAATTAGTAATTTGTCCAATGTTACCAGTGCTATAAACTACAGTGTAAAAATTCAAAGGCCTGGTGAAATGTTCAGAAACAGGACAGGTTACTACTAATTACCTGTCTATTGAAGTCCAAGCAGTCTGCATTCTGAGAACATAGTTCCATGTTGCCAACTTCAATTTGTAACTGTGTCTGTGACTTTATTTTATACTATTCTTATTTTCTGAAATGAATGCTGACAATATGTTCCTTCAAGTGAAAAGTTTACTTCTGTTACTTTTGTTTGACATTTTGGCTTGCAGAAAACACGAAACGACTCTATCAACAAAATTAGAAGTGCAATCCTGAACTTGTGGCAATTGTTTGTTGCAGCGACATCATATGATAAGATATGTACTCGACTATGCCAGCTCTCTCGAATTGCATCTTCTCTTCTTGAAGACGAGAGTAGCTAACTGGTTGTGTAATGTCATTCTTGGAACTGCCAGAAGCTTAGAGACTTCGGTGGTGGCAGTGGTGCATAAGAATGCTTGCCTGTAGATGGATCAATTCTTTGTTCCAATTGTCAACTAGTAGGGTTTTGAGTTACTGGAACACACTCTATGGAATTAATGGGACCAAAGTTAACTGTTTCCACAATTTTTTTACACTGAATGCAGAGAGAAAAAAAATAGTTTTCTTTGTGATCTTTTTTCCTTCCTTTTTTGGGGGTCCTGTTTCTCACAGTCTAAAAAATCATTTCTTTTTTTAATTCTATTTGAAGCTAGTCAATGGCTAAATGACTTAGTATGCAGCAAAGTATATAATCTAAGTACGTTCTTTGGACTCCAGGTTAAATACAAATCCTCTGGATCACATGATCATATGAATAGCACAGACACACACATAAATAGAGATCAGTGAAAATTGTTCTCCTCTTTCTTTTGCTTTGTGTTTGTCAAAATCAACCTATGTTGAAAAAAAGTTGACAAATGAAATTTCATTATTTCCCCATCCTTAAAATTATCAGCAGATTTTAGTTTCAGAAACATGCTATCTTAAATAAGATTTTAAAATAAATAGTAGTTGTTTTAGCTTTCAAACAATTCAATGCTCAGAAATTCATATATCTTTTAAAGAAAAGTTTAAAATGGAATATCTTATATGTAATAGTCTAAACATATGTGTTATTGATTTTAGGTTAATGACCAAATTATAGAGGTTGATGGAAAGTCACTGGTTGGAGTCACTCAAGCCTACGCTGCATCAGTGCTTCGGAATACCTGTGGCCTTGTAAAATTTCTTATTGGACGTGAGAAAGATCCACAAAACAGCGAAGTTGCTCAGCTCATAAAACAGTCTTTGCAGGTAATAATTATATAGTATGACATGCTTAAAGACAGTATGTGCATTCACGCATGTAATGCCTCTCTACCTTATCTTATGAATTTATGAAAGAGATGCATGGCATGAGGAATAGCTATGATCATGAAAGGAGAATAGGGCAGTAGCAGGACTTTAGTTGGGCTGGTGCTCACTGGTACTCAGCACCAGTAGTTATAGAATTGTCCGAAGTGAGTACCAGAAGTTCTGAAACATGCAGTGATCATTACTCTTACAAGACCATCAGTGTTTACTTGTTTGAATAACATTCTAATAATTTATTGATCAGAAAATAATCTTATAATATCTAGTGGAGGGGAGATGATAACATTAAAGAAAATATTTGTTTTTTGCCGCACGCTGTATGTGAAAGAATCAAAATAAAAATGAGTTAATTTTACCCTCCTGAATTAGCAAATATTGTTGACTGCTTGGGCAAACTAAGTGTAAAATTTTATGTCAAAGAGTATTTAAAATAATGTCTCATATATTTGTCATATAGCAGAGCCTCAGCAATAATAGGCAGAGTTGTAGCGGTGCAACATGCAGTTTTTTACACCTAGCATAATCTGGGATTGTTGTACCACAGACAAGTTGCTGTGAATTATTCCATGTAAACAGGTTAAGGGTAGACACGGAGGAGCATATCTAGCGCACTACAACCTACAGTGATCTGTTGTGGCTAACACCCCCTAGGAGACAGGGATGAAGCTGGGTGTCACAGGGCTGCAGCCAGATGAGCCACAGAGAAGTGCAGAAGTCCTAACATTATTCCATGTAATGAATTACTCTCAGATACTCTTAAAAAAACTGTATTGCCTATACCATAAATCTCCAAAGAGCCAAAGAACACCTACCCAAATGTTTCAAGTCAACTCCTTGATCTAACTGGATCTCCTCTTTCTGAATTTGATCCAATGCCATATTATAGGACATTCTGAATGTAAACTGGGATGTGATCAGCAAAAGGAATCTTCTGTCTTAAAAGAAAACTCACTGCAGAACATCTCTTCCAGCCTGGAACAATTTAAAGAGCTAGTTGAGTACTGATGATTTTCATTTTCCAACCAAAACCCTGGGCAGCAGCTAACTATATTATTATTATTATTATTATTATTATTATTATTATTATTATTATTATTATTATTATTATTATTATTATTATTATTATTATTATTATTATTATTATTATTATTATTATTATCATCATCATCATCATCATCATCATCATCATCATCATCATCATCATCATCATCATCATCATCATCATCATCATCATCATCATCATCATCATCATCATCATCATCATCATCATCATCATCATCATCATCATCATCATCATCATCATTATTATTAATTTTAATTATTATTATTATTATTATTATTATTATTATTATTATTATTATTATTATTATTATTATTATTATTATTATTATTATTATTATTATTATTATTATTATTATTAATTTTAATTATTATTAATTTTAATTATTATTATTATTATTATTATTATTATTATTATTATTATTATTATTATTATTATTATTATTATTATTATTATTAATTTTAATTATTATTATTAATTTTAATTATTATTATTAATTTTAATTATTATTATTAATTTTAATTATTATTATTAATTTTAATTATTATTATTACTAGTATTACTATACTATATTGTTATTGATATTTGTTATTAATATTTGTTATTAATATTAATATTTGTTATTATTATTGCTGTTACTCTTACGCTTGCTGTTACTCTTACTGTTACTACTATTATTATTATTATTATTGTTGTTGTTGTTTTTGTTGTTGGTATTGCTTTTGTTATTGTTTTTGTTGTTGGTATTTTTTTTGTTGTTGTTTTTGTTTTTGTTGTTTTTGTTGTTGTTTGTTTGTTTAAATCAAATTAATACATATTTGAGTAGACAGACATTCAGCCCAGGCTCTTAGCCCAGTCATATCCACCCATCAAAATTTCTTATCATACATTTTGCTTCTCTATTGCTATTTAACACTTTATAAGCTAACACAAAATTTTTAATTCTGTTCTCTTTGTACAGACCAATTCCATTTTTTCTTAACTACTTAAAAATTGACCTAAGTTCCTGGCCTCCTTTTAAAAATCCTCTTAAATGCTGTTATCCTATCTCCCTTCTCCCATTTCTGCTCCAGAAATTCTGTCCTCCATACGTCCGTTCCTTGGCACTCAAAGACTATGTGCTCCAGATCTTCCTTCCCCCCTCAAATAGGACGCAGACTCTGAGGGATACCCTTTCTTAGTCCTCTCAACCTCCAAACACCAGTCCTTTGCCATCCTATTGCCTCCCTTTGTTCTTTGTGTATCTTATCAACATGTTTCCCTTTCCCATATTTCCTTCATTGATTTGTAATCTACCAGGGACCTTTTTTCCATTATACCAACAAACAGTTTTTGGATTTCTATGTCTTCAAACCTCTTTCTTATTTTTTTCCAAAATTTGTTATGATTATTCTCCCCTCTCCTCCAATAGCCCCCCATCCCATTTACTTCTAAGTTCTTTCGAATACTACTTGTCCATCCAGATTCCCTACGACTCTTTTCCTGGTATTCTACACACTGCCTTAACAAATTATTTTTATCCAAATTCAAAATTTTGTACCAATATTTCAGAGCTCTTTCTATAATCAAGCCCTTCCTCGCCCTTCCGATCTCCATCTGCGCTACCTCTCTTGCCACCGCACTTGGAAGACCCAACACTTCCCTACTCCAACTTTGTTTTCAATGTTGTAAATGTTAAAAATGTTCTGTTGTTTTTCAAGGAGAATGAAGACAACTTGGGTGAATAAATTTCAGAATGTGCGTGTGCGTGCGTGCGTGCATGTGTGCGTGAACTAATACTGGTCTTAAGTTATTATAATAGATGACATAGAATGCTTGAGCCTGAATAAAATGTTGCCATTTATAATGGTAAATCTTTTATACTTGAATGAGAAGTAATATTTTATTATAATTATTTGTTTATTATTTTGTATTATCCTTTAATTTTTATGTTTTTTTTAAGTTTAGCATCTTTTGACTGGGCAGAAAATCAAGGTACCTTAAGTTAAATATAAGGATTGAGGGAAGGCTCCAAGTGAAAAGGTTAGCCAGTCAACTTTACATAACCAGGATTTGAATCTTAGTTTACTGCGCAAGAGACAAGGGTATTTTCATGTGCACTAGGGCAATATTTAGAAAAAGTAAAACAAATTGGAATGGACTGTTAAAAGAGGAAAGGAACAATTATTTAGAGCTACATAAATGAGAAGTACGGTAACAATCTGTAATGTAGTTAGGGCCGGTTTCACCAACAACAGTAATTTTATTTACCTGGGTTAAAAATAAGAAACCCCAGTTTTGGTCAAGTTGCTGTTTCACCATGCGCTTATAATCTATGTAACTGTTTACGAGGCTTTTTATGCCAGTTAAAGGATTACCGGCCACTTCTCGACCATGTACGGGTTCAAAACGGCGGTAATCAGTAAAGAAAACGGCGCGGCAACGAGTAATGGACTTGGTATTTGGAAATGAAGAACATGAAAGTAGCGATGAAGAATGGCTGCATAACAAGAGAATACAGTGACCAAGATGGATTAAACATCGTTACAATTACTTTTATGAGTATGACGAAGTCGATTTCGTGACTTGGTTTCGTCTCAGCGAACAATCTGTTCTTTTTATTTTAGAACAAGTAGAACAAGAGCTGGAATTTCCATCTAACAGGTAAGCTGATAATTTGCAAGAATAAGGATTTAGATAATAAATTAAAGATTTTGGTACCACAGTATAAACATATTTTGCTGTGACATTGACACACCTAACCTCTATTTCTGTAGTGCATCGTGAAAACCGCCCCTAGTAGGTGTTTCACTGCTATTATGCTCCAGAATGTTTGTATATTTCTGTGTTTAATTCCTGGCAGTATTTTTCATACAGTAATATATGATCACACTTATGTCTCCACCTGCAGTCTGTAGCAAACATTGCCGCTGCCTTTATGAAATAACCCAAGGGAAAAGAATCTTAATTTCGTGTAATAATAATTTCGTATTATTGAAATTGTAATCATATTTTCCATTAAGGTTTCATTAATTAGTCACAGTGATAGGCTGGAAATCCAACCCTAAAGTTACCACTTTATTTGAACAGATGTAGAAAGTGCATATCTGACAATACCATAACCCCAAAATGACAAAAGTTTGCTACATGATGAGTTCACAAAAATGAACTATTATTCTAAAGTAAGAACAAAAAGAATGTGCAACATTACTAAGATAAGTGAAGTCTTTAGTTTCTAATTTGTTCTTACTTTAGAATCTTGTTGCTTCACTGTTAATAGCTTCAATTTTCCTTATGAACTATTATATTTTGCCTGAGTAACATATAGGACATCTTTCTCTCCCTTTCCCAAGCACCACATGAACGTGTTGGCAAAAAAGTAATGCAGTATTTGAATATATATTGTATTCATATAAACAGAAATAAAGGTGGTGATGCAGATTTGCCCTAATATATTTTCATGCCCTTGCAGTATTTTAAACAATGAATATTTAATTGACACCTGATATACATAAAAATAGGATAAGAAAATTAAAGTACTGAATGTCTGCTTTGCAGAAATGCAGCTGTGTCTCCAGTGAACTGGTTGCTGATGTCACTGAGGTATTATGCCACTGGTAGTGGGCAACTAACCATTGCAGATTATGGTGGTGTGAGCAAATCCACAGCTCACAGAATTGTGCACAGAGTCAGCTGTGCATTAGCTAGACTTCGCACACACCACATAAAAATGCCCACCGATGCAGAAAGCATCCAACACCGTCAGTTGCAATTTTATGAAATTGCAAGATTTCCAAAGGCAATAGGCGCAATGGATTGCACACACATAAAAATGAAAGCTACTGGTAAGTTTCAGAACTTTGTATGCATTTTATACTACTGTATTTGTATGGACTATGAACATGCCAGATGAAAACTCCTAGTTTTTAAGTAGATGTTCTTAAAAAAATAAAAATATGAGCACCCGAGCAAAAATATTATCTCCTCAGAACAATTTATGCATTTACTGCCTACATAAATTTAGCTACAGAAAACATATACATCATCTGCAAATATATTAATATTCCTTGTAGACTAGGTTTAGCTGCGAGCAGGAAGAACAAACCTTGAAATTAAGACACCACTTTGGTGTACTTACCTTAAACATACATATGATCTCATCAAATTTTTACGAACTTAAAGCATGCTGCATATCTCTATTCAGTAATGCTGATACTTTTTTCCAACTATAACATAAGTTACTAGTTTTGTTTATAATACTTAAGTTAAGGCTCATGTACAGGTTTATTATGAATAAAAGCAATTTGTCAGGTAGTATCGGCCAGTATTGCATTAAAAGCTGTATGTGTGAGCCGGAAAAGAGTGTTCTCCCTGTTTACCTAAACCATAGTAGTTCAACGTTCTATAAGACTGGTGTTGAAGGAGCTCAAGACTAATATGTTTATATGGTATAAAATTTCAAGCCTGGAGATTGATGACAGTGTTGTTGTTGGAATCATGTTAAAATGGAAAAATGGATCCATTAAAGAACACTCAAGCTCAGTGGTTAGAGCGCCCGCCTGGCAAGCGGAAGGTCTGTGGTTCAAATCCCAGTTGTGGCATTGAATTTTTAAATTCCAGTTCTACCTCTTAAACACTCACTTTTTTAAATTTCCTGGAACATCTGGGAGAACAAAGACAGAGTTTTCAATATGAATATTCAACTGAATATAGAAGGACAAATTGTACAAGTTCTTAAATCACCACCAGAGCAGTCTACAGAAGGACCAACGTCTACAAACAAGTTCAGTTGATAATGGAGAAAACTAGCCTCTGAAACATGTTCTAGGTGATTTAAAAAATGAGTGTTGTTTAGTGTTATTAATTGACCCACTTTTCTATTTAATCTAGCTCTATTTTGTTTTTAATAAGATGATAAGGGCAGAAGCTTATACATTGCATTACATTTTGAAGATAGCATTTAATTTGGCTGAGGCATCTCTTTGGCTTTGCGCGAAAAAAGGTTGACTGCATTTTAATTTTTTATTGATTTTTCTTTTCTTTAAAGGAGTTGATGATGCCGAATGGTATCGGAATAGAAAAGGCTACTTTTCCTTGAATGTCCAGGTCATCTGCACAGCCAACATGGAATTTGCAGATATTGTAGCACAGTGGCCTGGCAGCACACATGACAGTACCATTTTTAACAACTGTACACAAAGAGCACATTTTGAACAGGGTGCATATGGGAATTCTGTACTGTTGGTGGATGCAGGATATCCCTGAAGGTCATACATCATGACTCCTCTAAATGTAACACAGTCTCCACAGGAAAACCTCTATAATGAAGCACAAATCCGCTCCAGAAATGTAGTGGAGAGACTTTTTGGTTGCTGGAAAAGGAGATTCCCCATCCTTGCACTGGGAATGAACCTGAAGCTGGAAAATATATTTCCAATTATCACAGCAATAGCTGTACTCCACAATATTTTAAGGCACATTGGAGAACAAATGCCCCCAGATGATCCACAGCTACAACTGCCAGTACCATGAGAAGCATTGCTTACTGAGGGAGAAATGGAGCCTGCAGCTCAGCCAGCTAGAGGGCGTCATGATGCCGTTCGACACATGCTTATAGAGAACTATTTTAGAAGGTGAGCTAGAATTTATATTGGCAGTCTGAAATTTCAGAGGTTTTTGTTATAGTTACCATCTTTAATCTGGTGCAGAAAATATTTTAGCTGATTGCCCTGTAGAAGTCTACATAACACATTTTAATTTGCTATATCCTTCAGTTTTGTGTACAAATGCAATAGTATACTGTGATACAAATGTGGTAAGTGCATCATTGGAAAATGAGGAAGAGTCTGAATATATGAGATGAAGTTGAGTATTTTCTACTTGGGAGATCCATAAATGCACTTATAGTTTCTGCGAAAGTCGGCTTCCCAGTTCCCTACAAAGTTACCTTTTTCCGCCCCTGATGTGAAGGTTTTACCACTTTTCCAGCAATTTGTGCAAGCCTCAAAAGCATATGTTAAACATGAGGACTCTCCCATGTTGCCAATAGCTTGATCTACTGCAGAAAAAAACCTTAGTCCTGAGTGGTTGTTTGAATTCTGAGTAAAGTGTACAGTTGTTAGTGACTGAAGTTTAAATTTAGTGTAGGTAAATATTGCCTCATAACAAAATGTGGAGACCATGGCAAGATGTTTCACCTTCTGCACCAAATGAATCCGTTGACCTAAGTGATTTTCATCCAGACCGCCTTAAATACCTTGTTCCTCATGCTCTGCAATGAATGAAGGCTAGAATGCAAATGAACCCCAAATGCAACACAGTGAAATGCCCTTTTGTTGTGCACAAAATTAGTGTAAGAAATCCACTGCACGACTTCAAAGCAATCACAGATTTTGGTTCAAAATGCGTATGAATATGTGTGCGAGAAAAAGTTAAGCAAGGAACCTATTTCAGAAATTGCAAAAATATTCAAATTAAGTAGACCTACTGTTTGGAAAATTTTAAAGAGAGGTTCGAAAACTCCACAGAAATCGGGAAGTAAGCAAAAACAATTCTTGAAAATCGACAACTTTGACTGCCACGTTATTTGTAATGAAATTTATAAGTGCTTTAAGGGGACAGGGTAGTGATTTGGGCTCAAAAAGTCAATTTTTTGTTTTTCATCTTTAAAAAAAAGTAGAAATCTTGCTCTTCAAAATGATATATACATTGTAAGGGTACCGGCATATTTAAGGCTTTAAATTACCCCATTTAAATATGGCGAAGTGCTGCGCCACACTGGGTAAAGAGGGCTTCAGAGATGACACACTAAAAAAAAGTAGAAATCTTGCTCTTCAAAATGATATATACATTGTAAGGGTACCGGCATATTTAAGGCTTTAAATTACCCCATTTAAATATGGCGAAGTGCTGCGCCACACTGGGTAAAGAGGGCTTCAGAGATGACACACTTTTCTTTAAATGTTGTTTTCTGTAACTTGACATTTTTCAAACTCAGGTACACTTTTTTCAAAACCACTGAACCTATTTGAATGAAACTTTTACAGTAGTTCAAGAAGCATGTACTCTACAAACGTAACCCATTGTTATTGGAAAAATCCAAAACAGAAAATTTAAAAAAAAATATTTGTGCAAAAAAAATTTACTTTTTTTTTTTACAAAAGTTAAACATTTTTTCTTTTGAATATAGCCAGAGATATTTAAGTAAATTTAGGTTAACAGTTATGAATACACATTGCTTAGTGCACTACTAAAGTTTCAACACATAGGCTTGAATGTTGTAGAAGGAATTTGTACCGTTAGTACTATATATATTATATTTTTTCAAAAACATGTTATCAGTTTTGCCTTATTACATGCCCATTTTAAATAATTGTTTTGATGTTCTCTATATCAATGTAATCACAATGAATTACTAAATATTTATCCCAAATTAAATTTTGATCTGAGCAGTAGGAGCTTAGATATTCTCAACTAAAGTTATGTTTTGAAATACTGAAATCGTGTACGAATCACTACCTTGTCCCCTTAAGAAAGGGCAGAACTCACACCATTACACCTAAAGCCTATACTCAACTTTTCCAATTAAATTTACTGAGTTATTTTACTGCACACTTTTTATGAACACAATTATGTTGTTATGATATAGGGTTCTTTATTTAAAACATAATGGGTGCACGGCATTTTGCCTGTGCATGATTGGTATTGCCACAGTTGGGGGGCATCTGATTGCATTGTACTAAAATGTTTATTTCTTTTTTGCAGTCTGATTCAACAATGACATTCAAGAAGCTTACCTTCAGAACCGGTGCATTGGATGAAACTACTGGAGTTACATGCATTCTTTGATAAAGCTTACTTGCATATCACTGGCAGCATTATAATTACTTTGTTCACCTAAGGTTTTGCACTTTGAAACAAACTATTCATATTTCAATATGCTAAACATTTTGTGGATAATATCTGTAATATGTAAAGCTCCCTCTTTCTTTTCCTTACCTCCGACAAATTGAAGCAGCATTTTGTGTCATGGTACATCATCCGAACATTTTCCTGTCACAAATTGACAACTCGGAAAGGGAAGATGCTATACAGTTTGTAAATATACTTAAGGACACATGCAGATATTCCATTTTAAATAGTTTAAGGGTTTGCAAAGGATAAGTTAAATTACATAGAGGACGATGGGCAAGACAGGGTGGGTAAGATGGTGAGGGGCTATATTTTATAGTTAGGCGGCTGCCATCTTCTGGAAAGTATGTGAACTGGATTGGTTTAGCATTAAAATGGTGTTATATGTACCTAAATTCAACACATTTATAAGATTTTTGTCATATATTATTGTAGTTGAATAAACAAATTCTAATCAAACGTGCTTTAATTTATTTTTACCCACTTTGTAAGGGGTTGAAGTTACCTTCCCCATCATGCCCCACCTTCCCCTACTTAAGGAAGTACTTGGCTTTTTAAGTCATCTAGCATTACACACTGCCATGCTATGTGTAAGTTGACAACATGCAAAGAATAAAAAGTTGAACTGCACAACTGCAATTTTTCCATTTTATTATAAGGATAACTTTTACATATTCATAATTTTGATGGAGAAATTTATGCAATTCACACATCCTTACAAAATCTGTTCACCTGGACAAATAAGTTTTTCAACATAGTCTTCTTATCAGATTCCAAAGCAGCTATTCAAGATATTTTTTCAACTGACTACCCTAAAATGGGTAAAATAAAGGAAATTCATAGTATGATTGAACATCTCCAAAATTTAAATAAACGTATTGTTTTCCAATGGATCCCATCCCACTGTGGAATTTCTGGAAATGATCAAACAGACATGTTGGCCAAGAAGGGTTCCAAAATTGCGCAAACAACAAAACAAAATATCCCCTATGAAACAGTTAAAAGGTTAATCAAAAACATCTTTAAAATAAAAAAAAAAAAAAAAAAAAGATGAATATCATGCTTCTTCTGAAAAAAATTAATTGGAAGGATCTCCAAAATAAACTTAAAATAATTCTACCAAGAAAATCATCAGTTGCTATGTTCAGATTAATCTCAAGCCATGATTGTCTGAGTGGACATTTGTTCAAGATTGGATTAATGACTTCCCCACAGTGCTGTTTATGTGGAAGAAATGGCTTAATGAACATTGATCACCTCATTGTATGTGAAATTCTCCAAAATCAAGAAGATCTAATCTCTAAATATTGGGAAGCAAGAAGAAGAATGATTTTTATTGTCAAATTCTGAGCATTAGGCACACACACACACGTATCATTCACTCCTTTGGCGTTTCAACTGTTCCTTTAGCAGCTCTTGTTTAAGCTGCTCCTGCTGAAGCAATGATTTGTGGAGCTCCCGCTTCCACAAATGTTCTTCCTGCCTCCACAGATGCTCCTCCGTGGCTTCCCTCTTAGCAGCGACCACTGCCTCTCTTTTGGCTTGGTAAAGCTGCTCCAAGCCATTCTGTTGTCTCCCTAAGGAAGGTCTCCCTCATCCAGACCAGCTTGTTGCAGCTGTAGTAAATGTGCCATGAGCCAGAGGTGTGGGAGCGGCACTGGGTGTGGGAGGAGCACTTGGTGTGCAAGGAGCCTGAGTTACGTCAAGCAGCTCGACATAATTTGACAGTGCTGGATGTACTGAGGTTCTCAACATGGAGACACTGTATTGACTCCAGTCCGTTTCCTCTGCTTCCTCTGCTGGTGCTCCATGTGGTTGAGCCATTGTTGACACCTGCACCTCCCCAATGGTGACCTCGCTATCACCATCGTATGGGTTGTGTAGGCCACCAAACGACCTTGCGCAGCATACTTAGTACCGTATCCAGCACTTTGTCAGTTTTTATTTTTTTAGGTGGCCCTCCAACTGAAAAATACATTACAAAATTTACAATCTACTCAATTTGCAGAACCATAAACAGTATAAAGCAGTGATTTAATTTTCCATAACATTTCCATTACACACATGAGATAGCCAATGAACTAAGAACCAGCTGCACAATGCTTTTTCACTCGGCCAGTTGACACATTATTCTGTACTGCTACTGTCATCAAAGTCACACTACTGTTGGGGCTCTGCTCAGCTCAGGCTCTACAGTACGACTTGACAATGATCATGGTATTGCTCACTTATTTATTATTTTGTCACATAGTCACAAAGTTTATTATGGCTTGTATAAGCGTAGCAGTATGTATTTATGATTTGCATGTATGATTTCCGATTCTGTGCTAACTCAGCTCGTTAAATTGAAGTACAACTTGCAAAAAGTTTTCTGGGTGTAAAAGTTCCACATTACAACAATCTATACACTTCATAATAAATTTCAGGCCATAGGAAATATTCAGTCCAAGAAACTGGGATGAGCTTTTTTTACGCACGTTGTTATGCTGCATAGCTTTTGCTAAATAACCAAAATCATGGGCAACGTGATTTTTTAACAGTTGATCGGGTCAATATTTCGATGAGAGCAATGAAAGTGATTTCTATCTCTCGGGTAAATTAGAACATGAAGTGCACAAGATAAATTGCACATGATGGATGAATTAAAGCAAAATAATCACCAGAAAATTGATAGCATTTCTCAATGCGAACTGCGTTGAGTGATGAATAGTTTCCTAACAGCAACAGGGACCAGATTCAGTACCTCCTTTCATAAAGTTGATAAGTGAAGCTTGAACTAATTTTGAAGATGTTGCACAGTTGCCTCCGCTTCATCTTATGATAGCAATGAGTGCCAATAACGCAAACAGAAAAAACCCTGTGCTGCCAGTTCATTTATTGACTCTCCCAGAATTTGAGGGCAAGCCTTAACAATCTTTATCCTCAAAATGAAACAGAGCTCATACTACAGCAGCTTAAAGTGCGGTGAAGAAAGATTCAAAGAATGTTATTAACAAAATATAATTCCACAACTTTACAAATTACATTGAAAACTACATGTTCTCTCCTGTATGTTTGGTTGGTGCATGTCTATTTGAAAATTTTTTCAACTTGCGGATAATGTACATTGGCCGGCCATATACATTTTACAGAAATACATTACCTATGGGCCAGTTACTTGTATAATAAACTGTGCAATATAGTATTAAAAGTGCGGGAGAATCTATTGAAAGTTTAAAGGTGGAATCAGGACTGAAAAATTCAATGCCATAGCCAGCAGTAAGCTTGTTGGCATAAATAAATAATAATTACCATCTATTGGAAGTGTTTTGTTCAATAAGCTACATTATCCCAAGTTGCAAAAGTTTGGTATAACATATACACCATGAATCTATGAAATATCACAAAAAGAACATTCTCTTACCTGTTGTAATCCTTTGCAGCCGTTCTTCCGACGCTGCCTTTCTTGCCGCCTTTTTTATATTGTCCCATGTGCAGCGGAAATTTTTAGGATCTCTATTGACCCCCAAACCCAGTGAGTTGAATTCGGAGGCTATTTTCTTCCATTCCTCCTTCTTCTTGTGTGTGGTGACACCATCGATTCTTTTGTTTTCAATTATATGAAAATGATTCCACATTAGTTCTATGAAACTCATCTTCTCTGCTGCCATCATATTTGGGCTCTTTTTCCTTTTCGCAATTCCAGCCATGCTTTCTAGATAACACACACTGCTGTTTCCCGTTTCGAAATTAGGCGAAAGTAGGACAAACCGGAAACGGCAGATTGCGATTCTCGCTTGTTATGTGTGAGAAATTGTTGGTTCGTATAGCAAGCGCACGCCAAGTCTAAGATTGTATTACCTGGGTTTATAACCTCGTGGTGAAATGTGCTTCATGTGTTATGTCCGTAAAGATGTATACATAGGTTAACATAAACGGGAATAACAGGAACAATTACTGTTGTTGGTGAAACCGGCCCTAAGTAACATAAGATGGGCTACCCACCTGAACAATGGCCAGGGTTAATTTCAGTGGGCAATCCAATAATGCAATATCTTAGTACTTTAATTCAACATCATTGCTGTCGTCATCATCATGATCATCATTTATCATTATTAAATATAAATTATTATTAATAATTATGAATTATTATTAATAATTATGAATTATTATTAATAATTATGAATTATTATTTATTTATTTATTATTACCTTCATCATCATCATCATCATCATCATCATCACCTGTGGACTATGGCTGTGGCTGAAGTGTATGTCGAAGCATTTTTATGCATAGCAATTCTTGACCTTGGCCGAGCCATTGCATCACAATACATGAAGTTAGAATTCGAATTGGTTTGGCAGCAACTGTCCAGCAAGTTTATGTAATTTCAGCATTTCTTATATATTTAAATGAACAATATATATATATATTCTTCACAATTTGGAAACGACTAATGATTTCGATCAAATTTGGTATTCAGATAGGGTTTTGCTTTTTAAGTGTATCTATATAGGTGTAATTCCTGAAAAGATGTGATCTTACGCGTAACAGTCACAATTAGTTGAAACCTTATTTTGGCAATAATTTCTCTGTTAATGGGCCAAATGCAACAAACAAGCCAGGATATTAAAGGCCTCGTCAAGAGTTTTCAGAAAACCTAAAGAAAGTTGACTTAGCTATCTTAGTTTACCTGTAACAGTCACAATTAGTCTAAACCTTATTTCAACCATAATTTCTCTGTTAATCGATTTCAGCAAACGAGTTAGCATTTTAAAGTCTCCAGGGCTATCAGAATACAGTAAGAAAGTTGACCTAGCTATATTAGTTTGTTACAGCTTGTACCGTCTATATGTTTGAAATACAAATACAACGTATTACATTCATACTATTTTCTCTACTCACCTTTGTTTCACGTAACAATTCATATGTTATTCTCTATCGTTATCCACTTCAAACATATCAACGCCTGTACATATTGTATTTTGAAGAGTGAGTAAACTCCAAAACCGGTTGTTGCCATGAAAATTGACACATCTTAAGTGTTTTTTCATGGAGAAGGCTTTTATGCAATCCATTTTACCACACAACGTATTACGTTCACATGGTTTCCTGTACTCCCTTTTCTTTTACGTAAATGCCAAGCTTAGCTCAGTCGCCCAGGTAGTCTTTAGTAAATCTTAAAATAGCATCAAATTATATGTGCAAGCAAAATCAAACTGATATCTTGTTTGCTTTGACAGTTTTAAACTTTCATTTGGCTACAGATAACATGCCAACAACATTAATTGTGATGAATTTCATGGGCCCTAATGACTTAGTTGTCGACAGGCCCTTAAACCCAACTCACTCACTCATGATGAATTTCACCCATGTTCCAAACTTTTACTATGATATTATTTATTATGATAAATTGTGCAAGTAACCAATTTTTTTTTTTTTTGGTAAGCAGTCAGCAGTTGTAATAGCTTCAATTTTTCCTTATTTAAGGTGAAGTTGGTTGAATGGAAGCATATGTTTCCAAAACATGTCTAATTAAATAAATTTACTAAGAAATGTTTTAAGTGTTACTACTGACTCATTACAATAAATATGTATTAAATAACATCAGTGTAAACATCTTCTGCATCTTGGGAATTTTTGGATCATTTTAAAAAGAAATCCTGTTGAAATAGGTAGAAAGCTTTTCATCTGTTCAAGCAGAAGGCCTTACAATAGCCTTGTGTAAAATATACTTTTGACAGGCTTTTGCATTTTAAATGTGGGATACTGATGTACCTAATGCTTTTTGATAGGCATTTATATTCTTTTATTTTTTAGCTGTAACTGCTCTTGAAGTAAAAGACTGTATGCTGTATATAAAGAAATGTTGTTTAAATAAAAACTAATAGTTCAGTTTTAAATTATAATTTTGTATGCATAAAGTTTGCAAACGTTATGTTCCAAGATCATGTAGATATGTATGAGTTATTATAGGAGATATACAATCAGTATTTTTAAAATTTCAGGCTGATCGTGAGCGTGAAGAACAAAGAAGACAAATGGAGCAGCAGCAGCAACAGACACCTACCAGAAGAGGACTCCATCATGGAAGTGATGGAGGCGTTACTTCTCCTGATAGTAACAGGTCCGAAGAGAGTAGTCTCACACTGCCATTAACTGGTACATCGCCTACCACATCATCATCATCTGATGGTCCCACAAGTCCTCCTGGCACAATTGATAGTGTTTTCGACCATGATACTTTGACTAAGTCTCCTGCAGTTAGCAATGATGTTGACACTCTCAGAATGCTGCTTCAAGAGGTATGTTCATATTTTGACACTTATAACTACCATTTAGACAGTTTTAAAACCCTGATTTTGAAAATCAGCTTTTCATTAGCTGTCTGCAAAGTTGTTATTCTCTGAGAAGAAATTATTTATTTCATTTCTATTTTCTGCTAATTACTATTGTTTTGTCACTATTTAAGTTGAAAGAAGAAATAATAAGGTATTTAGATTAAAACTAAGTAAGAAGTTATCAAAACATATTTGTAATTTATGAGGTATAGTGTTGATAGCCTATGCTATAAATTTTGAACTTTCTGACAGTTAACTCAATATATTTAAATTTATAGTATTATGCTCCTTGTTTTTTCCGAATAGAACTGTTTCCCCAATTCTGTTGAAATTTTCATAATGAAAATTATTCTGATTCTCTGCCCTTCTGCCCAAAAGTATTCTACTATAGCTGATTTACTTGTTTGTATCTATCCATATTATGTGCTTTTTAACCCTCATTTTGAGTTTTCGTTTAGTTTTTCCTATATGAGTAGTGCATTTCTAAAATATGAGTCCATTTAAAACTTACACTTGTGTTAAAAGTGCCTATATGTAGGAGACACTGAACCACACCTTTTTATTGGCATAAACAGTTTGTGGCTAATTGTTTCCTATTAAAAGATGAAAGCATCGGACATTCAACTGCAACTCTAAATCTTATTCATTCTTATTAGAATTTTGTGATGTGTACAAATGTTAGGAAATGAATCACGAATCCTTTCAACTAGTTTAATTTCATATTTCTAACTAATTGACATGTTCATTACAAAACCCTAAATGTTAATTCTGAATTGTCCTGTTTGTTTGAATTTCTAGATTACAAATTTTATTCTAACAAAACAGTTTCACAGATATTAAAGTGAATTGAGTATACTGTGACTTTGGTGGGTGTAAAGTAAAGAAGACAGATGTAGTCGAGATAAAGAAACACTTTTATTTCCGTAAACAGTAACTTTGTACACTCGTTGCAACAGCAAGAAAGTCTTTACCGATTCACCAACAGCACGGCTCCAAATTCGTAACACAAGAACTGGCCCTTCTCACACTTTACCGCTATTTATATCTCCCAGGCACTGTTCTGGAAACTTCAGGAAAGTTCAGTTATTATTGCGGTCAAATACAAAGCAGACAATTCCAGAAGTCTCTATCCCTTTCTCTCTTTCGGCAAACGCCCAACAATGCGGCCATTCTCTGTCTCTTCCCTTCGGCTCCTTTGCGGTAGTGCCGACAATAATGCGATGGGCGACAATACTGACATTATTTCACCTACTTATTAAAAATGGGACATGTTTCAAGAGCCCATTTGCTCTCATTCTCAACCTGATGCTGAAATGTGATGTGTTGGAGAGTGCAGTGCTGTCGTCCTCTGGTGTCTTGCAGAAGATGACAGCATTGCAATCTCCAACACGACGACGCCATGTTTCAGCAGTCAGCATCAGATCGAGAATGAGAGCAAGTGAGCTCTTGAAACATGTCCTATTTTTAATAAGTAAGTGATCTAGTATCAGTAAATTCCATTCACTTTAATATCTAGATATTATTACACATCACTGTATGCAAAACTTTCCGACAAAGTAGTTCATACTGTTTTACAATAAGCTCTATTGTATGAAGTTAAAACAGTGCAAGACTGAAATTGATCAGCATCTAGTGTGGGAAAGCAGTCCCTTTTACTTTACCATGTACATTAGATAGTGCATTCTACCCAAAAATTTGATATCCTGATTTCACCAAAAATATGTGTCTTGAGGCCTCCTGAACCCAAAAGAAGCGTTTTTGGAAAGCAGCCCCTGTGTGTGTAAGTGTGCCCAAACATGAAAAGTTGGATAAATACTAAACTCAGTATTTAAGTTCAGTATCTTCCAAAGATATGGCAAAAGGATTTCCAGCCCCAAATTACGCTTCAGGTGGAACATTTTATGAAATTTTCGATTTGCCCAAAATTGGCTCTAAAATGTTTTTGTATTAAAATATTATGTTGTTGTTGGCTAATGCTCTGGATCTTGAATTTCATCCATTCTCTGTCTGGCATTCCAATAATAAATAGTTGTGTGTGTGGAGATCTCTTTCTATTTTAGGAATTGCTTGGCATAGTAGTAAATGTTCTTGGTCCATAGCGGAATCTGGTTGTTTACAAAGAGTGCACTGAGGGGTTTTATATATATTTATTCTATGACGGTGTGTGGCTAAGCAGTCGTGACCAGTAGTTAACCTCTTGAGCAATGGCCATTTAAACGTCCGCGAGCCGAGAACTGCTAGCATTTAAATTCTTAAATGCGCTTCGTATATACACAGCTGTATTTTGTGTAAATATTAAGTTATTTTAATGAAACAAAATCTGGTATAAAACTTGTTATTTGCAGTATAAATGTACGTCATCAGCAAAGTTGAGTTGTATTTACAAAACGTTGAAATGGCACAATTTTGTTTCACTGTGGTGAAAAGTCAACTTTGCTCTGTCGAACGCATCTAATATAAGTTCTCGGAATGAAACAGTAAAAAAACATCCATTGTATGTGTGGCTTATGCGTCAGCATACTGTGTAATAAAGCGCTACTGCATGCGTGGTCTCTTGAGTCATCAGAATAGATCAACATTACAACTTTTAATTCTAAAATAAGAACAAATTAGAAACTAAAAACTTCACTTATCTTAGTATGTTGATATCCTTTTTCTATTTTACTGACCCAGGGGTTTGAAGCTATATCCAGCTCATTCTCAAAGTCATATATATTGGTTTATATGACTTTGAGAATGAGCTGGATATAGCTTGAAACCCCTGGGTCAGTAAAATAGAAAAAGGATATCAACATACTAAGATAAGTGAAGTTTTTAGTTTCTAATTTGTTCTTATTTTAGAATCTTGTTGCTTCACTGTTAATAGCTTCAATTTTTACTTAATTTAAATTACAACTTTTGCTTACGCGAGTTTCATAACTGAGTAGAGTCCATGTCTTTCTTTGTTGAAATACATACGTATTCTTTCCTGCTTGTAGCTGAAGGGAGAAGTGGTATAAAAAGGTGTTTTTGCACCAACTGGATATAACCATATACAATTGTTTGGGGATTTGGACAGCTCTCTAAACCCACACAGGACAATGACCGACCTTGACTACCGACTATAAATAACTCGCAGCCTAATTGAACAATACCACGTTGGGGGTTGAAAATCCAAAACCCCTGCATCCCTCAGACTTCAAGGAAAACATTATCCTAAAAGGATACCACCAACAGCAAAGAAGTCCCGCCCATTTCGAAAGTGTTTCGTGTGCCGCAAGAAGGGAATTCGCGAATGTGGAGATGTACGTACCCTTGTGTGTTTATCCCTGTTTTGAGGTAAATCACTGCAGAACAAACATATTAAGGTAAGCCAATAAAGTATATAGACCTTACTAAAATGTTTCATAAAGGGAAAATTATAATAAGTTGAGTTGGATAAGGGCTAAATAAGGGTTAAATGCTTAAACGCACAGGACGCCCATATCGCTCATCCGCCATTTTAAATGGACATGATTTCACGTCGATATCCCTCAAGAGGCTAAGCAGAATATTGCCACTGATTATTTTCATGGGTAATCAGGGAAGTATTTCTTGTCTTCAATTATGACACTCCCATTTCTTTTATTAAAGTACTATATATTATATATTTTGTCATGCAAATATCTTAATTGTGAATTTTACAGGAATAACCTGTGGAGTCCTCCTTATTCCAAAGGAATGTTATATAATCTTGTTTAACAGTTAAAGTTAAGCAATAGACAAAAATTTACTATGCAAAAAATGCAAATTTTTTTACATGATATATATCTATTCTAAATAACATTTTTTGTGGCATAAGCCATTTCTGAGATATCTTATTGGTTTGAACTGTCCAACACTTTGTCATTCTTTTAACGTTCACTTGCTTTTCATGATTGCTTATTGCTATTCCCTTCGTATCTGTGACAAATGTGTTTCTGCAAAGATTTATCCTGATTAAAATGGATTAGATAGAAAGAAACAGCTTTCATAAGAATATATTGTATATCCACTAATAAGTGATAGAAGGTAGAAGATGTCGTGTAAATGTAAGACATAAGATTTTTAGGTCATTGTTTTCCACTCTTGTGGAACAGAAAATTTTTAAAAGAAACTATAAACAGATTCCTGTTATAATTTATTCAACAAATTTATTGCTGGTTTTTTTAAAAACACAAGCTGTGTGTAGGCAATGTTTAAGAGGTGGAATCAGGACTGAAAAATTCAATGCCATAGCGGAATATCTGTGCTTAAAATCCTGGCTGTGGCATTGAATTTTTCAGTCCTGATTCCACTTCTTAGGTCCTAATACCTTCACTGCATTTAGAAGCTTCTGTAAAAAAGGTTTGTTAAATTCAAAGATTAAAGGACCACTGCAGTTAAGGAACATCCAATATCCACAAACTAAACGTAGAGTTGTAACACAATTTACACAGGGAAAACTAAGAACAGATTCAAGATGTTCTCGGGCTTCGAGCCAGGTGTAGTGATGAAGAGCCATCGACGTTTCGGGAGTGTGTATCTCTCCCATCATCAGGATGATGAATGACTAAGAAGAGTGTTTTTTTACCATGGAGGGGAAAAACCCGTTACAGGCGAAGGCCTATATGCTATGGCCAACAGTGTGAGGGTCCCTGCATCCTGAGGGGGGAAGGTTACTCACTAAAAAAACCCTCCACGTGTTAGTTCATGTAATGCTATTTTATCGTACATCATCGTGCGTTAGTCGGGTCCCGCATAGCACCCCGGTTAGTAATTGAATGCTTTTAAGCTGGCATGCTGTTCATGCGAGCGAGTCAGAAGTTACTTTTTGGTAATGCCCATGAAACCTGTGATGCTGTTTTTATGTATAACGTAGTTGATGGTGATGAGCTTTTGACTCTTTTGTTATCTCGGGTCGTGGTAATGGATGGAATGAACATACACTCGGGTTTAACTTTAGTGAAACATTTTATTTGCACCTTCTTGTTCACAGTATTTAAATCGTATCACAGTAGAAAGTCTTTTATTTCAGTGGATCGACTTCCCTAGCATCACCGAAATTTAATGCCTGAAAATTTAGCGATATGTCGCTAAAAGTGTTTTCTATCACTTTACACTTCGTCTATTTTACGTCCTTTTATTTAATCGCGCACTTCGTATGAACTAACTTATCAAAGTTAGCTAATGTCTTACTTATTTTACACAAATTAACGGTCTTTAAACACTTAGTAAATTTACTTTCACTATTTTATGACGGGCACACATAAAAATACGTCCATCTACCCCAAACACATAGATGCTAATAACTAGACAATTGGCGACGCATTACACTTCTTTTTGTGTACATCCGCGTATGCGTTCATCAAATAGTTCCCGCATTGCCAGGGAAGCGATCTTTAGCCATTTTTCCTTTGCTTTCAATATTGAACACATATAATTCTTTTATTTATACATATATATTAAAATTAAATATGGAAATATTTATGACGTCTTTAAACAAACTTAATTGTTTGTAACAATGAACATTAGTAACACGTTTTCGTCATTTAACCAACTCATACCAACATCAAAAACAAATTACACTCTTAACAAGTATTCACATAAACAATTTTCTTTTGGGGTCTTTTAATATTCTGTCTCACATGCCCCTTGTTTTGTTTTTCAAGTTGTCACCTATGTTTACAATCTTGAAACACAATACAACACTTCTCCCTATTCCTCTGATACAATCACTTTGTACAACACTTTTTTCTTTACAGTCTTCTTTGCTGTAGCTTCGCCATGTTTTTGAAGTCTTGTAAGATTTCGTGGCTTTCCTTACTATTTATCTGCATAATTTTAATTTCATGGTGTGGATTATATATCATCTCGGGTATGTGACTTTCTGATTTTAATCTTGACAATAAGTCACTGAAGATGTTCTCCTTGCCTGGGATATGTCTGACCTCTGTGTCATGCGAGGTTATTTTGTGTATGTACCTCAAGATTTTGGAGTTGGTTAGCTTGCATTTTTGGATGAAGGACAGGCTTACGTGATCAGTATATATAATCATTTTATAGTGGTAGATGTATTGCCTGAACTTTTGTAACGCAAAATGGATTGCACCTATTTCTGATTCCGTTATGCAGGCATTGGCTTCTATCTTGTTTAGAAATCTAGAAGCTGTGGCAATCACATGTTTGTTGCCATCTGCATCTTCTTGTGCCAATATTGCTCCATATGAGTGCGCACTAGTGTCAGTGTATATTAGAAAAGGTGAATTTGGATCCAGTCGTTCCAGGAGAATACTGTGCTTAAAAAGTTCTTTGATTTTCTCAAAGGCTACCTGGTGTCCGGCATTCCACTCCCACTTAGTGTCTTTTCTCAACAGTTCCCTAAGGGGTACTAATTCCTTAGCGTAGTTAATCACAAATTTTGACTGGTACTGTGAAATGCCCAGAAACCTTCTCAACTGTTTCAAGTTACGTGGGGGTGGTATCCACTCTGTGGCCTTGACTCTCTCCTGATTAGGTTGTATACCATCAGGCGTAATGATGTGGCCTAGAAATTCTGCCTCTTTGACAAAAAATTCGCACTTCTCCAAGTTCAGGGTCATGTTGCTTTCCTGAAACTTGGACAATACATAATCTATGTGATGTAAGTGTGACTCGGGATCCTTGCTGTATATTAAAAAATCGTCAACATATTGTGTTACAAAAGCCTCGATAGTATCCCCGAAAACTTTGTCAAGAGCCCTCAGTAGTGCACTGCTACTGGTTGATAATCCAAAGGCGCATTTTAAAAAGTGATACACCTTTCCTTTGTGCAGGAAGCAGGTATATTTCCTGATGTCTGGATGAAGAGGAATTTGCCAGAATGATTCTGTCAGGTCAAGACTAGTAAAATGTTGACCTCCCTTCAATTTTGATATCAGTTGGTCTACCCCCTCAGGCCTGTAATGATCTGGCAAGGTATGTGCATTTATTTTCCTTGCGTCGATGGTCATCCTCAATTTTCCCTCTTTCTTGTGGACCCATACCACTGGATTCACATAACATGAGTCCGACGGTTCTATTATTCCGTCTGCCAACATTTTCTGGATCACTCTGTCGGCTCCCTCCCTGATGGAGTTGGGGATGGGCCTGGATTTATGTGAATAGGGGGTGATATCTTTAACTTTCCTGTTTTTAATTAATATCTTTCTAAGTTGGTTCCTTTCCTCTTCAGAGATGCCATGTGCTCCCCAGACATTCTCGTCGATTAGCTGTGACGTCGGTTCTTCTTCATCTGTTGGTAGTGGTTCAGGTTGGTAGTTGTTCGAGGTAACGTATTCGTCTTCTGTGCAGATCCAATGGCTGCAAACATTAGTTTCCTCCTCGCTCGTCCAACCTGTTTTCTCCTTGCATACCCTCAGGTCTACCAATCTATTCTTGTGGACATTGGTGTTCTCCACAAAGAATTGTTCATCCGGATGGATCCCTGTCTGGTCTGGTTCCTCCTGGCATGTCTCTTCCTCCAGGAACTTCGCAGTGCATTCTGAGGCTCCTTCCTTAATAATAAATTCATGTAGGTCATAATTAATCACCGACCTCCAAAGGTTAAGCAAATCACTGCCAATGATTAGGGTAGCTGTTAGTCTAGGTATTACCAGGGCAATAAAATCGAATTTCCAACTTCCGATTTCTATTACCAGCCTTACCTGGTATTTAACATGTTCCTTTTTCTTGCCAATTGCTGTGCTGCAATACACTCCACACACAGGCAAGAATTCAGCATTTCTTTTAGTTATCAATTCCTGGAATAGCTGTTCGTCACATACTGATGTGCTGGCTCCTGTATCAATCATCGCTGGCAATTCGATACCCCATACTTTCAGCCTAATCATTGGTGGATTGGTTATTTCCTTTCTTTCACTCGCCTGTCTTCTCAAGGTACCTAAATTATACTGGTCAATATTGCCCCTACTGCCACACAGGTCAACTTCCGGGACACAAAGTTGACTTGTACTTAGTTTTCCTGGGCGTTAGAGGTGATTGTTGTTTCTGTATTCTGTGCAGCATCGGTCCTATTCGGCACATTTTCATTCTGTTCCTGTTGTCTTACGTTGTCGGTGTTCCATTGGTCTCTGCCCCTTTGGTGTGAACCCCTATTGTATGACGACCTTTGTCTGTTTAAGTATTCCCTACAGAATCGTATGTGATTCACTTGATGGGTACGGTCTCCTGGTCTCCCCCGATCATATCTATGCGTTCGGTATCTCGATTCACCCCTTGGTATTGTGTGGTGGTATCGTTGTCTCGTGTTCTCCATTCTTTCGCCATGATTGTGTGGTTGTGGGAAATGGTGTGCCCCTCTCCCCCTGTCATGGGTGCTCCTAGTATTTCTATCTTCTCTCTCATTCTGGTTGTTTGTAGCCATGCTCCTATTTAAGATAGGTGAGTTTGGATGACTGTTTCTATGTCTATGCTCATTAGGCCGACCATTTTGCGTTTCGAAGGCTGTTAGTAATTCTATCATGTCTGCAAAATCTACTGCTCTCGCAACAATTAACCCTGTTCTCACTGTGTCTGGGAAATGTCTCGTTATGCTGGTAATTAACTCTGCTTCCGACAGGTTAGGGTCTAATAGCTTCCCTTTGTTGGCTACTTTCATAAAATAATCGACTAGCGATAACCCTTTGGTCGGATCATATCTTCCTGTCGCTAACTCTACCCTTGTCTGGTTCTGCTTAGCTGGGCCCCAATACCTTGATAGGAATAGATTTCTGAATGAGCTATACGATTCATGACCAGCTAGTGTTAACTTAAGCCATTCTAATGCCTTGTTTTTTAAGCTCTTCTTAACTATCATCACCCTAAGCTCATTTGGTATCCTTTTCACTTTAAAATACTCTTCCATTTCTTTAACAAAGAGTTTTGGATCGTCTCCCTTCTCCTCGTCAAATGTAGGTGGTGTGATTTCATGTAGTATGCTGTTGGTGTAGCATGTGTTGTGTGTTGTGTCATTGTTTAATTGTGAACCTCTTTCTCTGTATGGTGAGTCAACGTTTTGTACATCATTCAAATAACTCTCATCTTGTACATTACTTACATCTAAATCATCATTTTGCCTTTGTAGTGCATTCACAACATCATTTACATTAGCCAAACTTTCTTTTCCTTTTCTCATTTCTTCGCAAATTGATTTTAAATTATTCTTTATTTCTAAGTGACTTTGTTTCATATCATTCATAGCATCTTGTTGTGACAGTACTACATCAGCCATAGTCTTAATTTTAGGAATTACAATTTGTTCTACAGTTTCATTAATAATTCCTTTCTTTACTACCTCAATCTCTTTCCTTAATTCCTCAGTTATTTCTGCTTTTACATTTGCAATCTTACACTCTACACTTGCATTACATTCTGTTATTTCATCTCTACATCTACCAAATTCTCCTTCTAATACAATCTTATTTTCTCTCATTTCCGATTCAATTTTTCCCATCCTATCTCCTATGATTTCTGTCCTAGTGTCTAAAGCTTCCTTTGCCTCATTTATGTTTTTATGTACTAGTTTCAAATTAGTTTCCATTACTTTCGTATTTTCTTTACACTCCTGTCTTGCTAATTCTATTTTCTGTTCTAAGTTCTGTCTTCCTAATTCTATTTTCTGCTCTACGTCCTCTCTCACTTCCTCCATTTTCTGACCTATCTTTTTTATTTTGTTCTAAATCCTGCCTTATCTCTTTTTTATTATGTTCTAAGTCCTGTCTTATCTCTTTTTTATTATATTCTAAGTCCTGTTTTAATTCTACCTTATTTTGTTCCATTTTCTGACCTATTTCCTTCATATTCTGTTCCAGTCTTTCAAACATGATCGTTAATAACCTTTGGTCTTTTCCTATTGCTACCTATTCCTCGCTTTCTGGTTCTATCTGATAACTAGGCCTATCTGCCCCTTCCCCTACTCCTGTTACTAGATCTCTCTCTTTTCGCGACATTCTAGTTTATTTATTCAGTTCACTTTGGCTTAAAAGTCCTACTGTTTTGCCGCTTCGCAGTAACATAAAAATAAAATGAATATGAAAATAAAAATTTTTGGTCCTACTTTTTTCTCGTGGTTTATGCCGTTACGTGCATCTCCTGGGCGGTTGGCTTCGCTAGACGATCTCTGGTGTTTTCCCGCGTTGATTATCCGTTCATCGGCGTTCCCGAAGTCGTAGATTTCAAACAATGGTCTAATGGCGTCTTCTTCCTTTTTGGCGCGAAGATTTGGCATCACTTGGTATTTCGCGTAAGTTCATTTCTCGTAGATTTTCATTCCATCCAAAATTCGAGCCTCACGTTGGGCGCCATTTGGTACTGTTTTTATGTATAACGTAGTTGATGGTGATGAGCTTTTGACTCTTTTGTTATCTCGGGTCGTGGTACTGGATGGAATGAACATACACTCGGGTTTAACTTTAGTGAAACATTTTATTTGCACCTTCTTGTTCACAGTATTTAAATCGTATCACAGAGAAAGTCTTTTATTTCAGTGGATTGACTTCCCTAGCATCGTCGAAATTTAATGCCTGAAAATTTAGCGATATTTCGCTAAAAGTGTTTTCTATCACTTTACACTTCGTCTATTTTACGTCCTTTTATTTAATCGCACACTTCGTATTAACTAACTTATCAAAGTTAGCTAATGTCTTACTTATTTTACACAAATTAACGGTCTTTAAACACTTAGTAAATTTACTTTCACTATTTTATGAAGGGCACACATAAAAATACGTCCATCTACCCCAAACACATAGATGCTAATAACTAGACAATTGGTGACGCATTACACTTGTTTTTGTGTACATCCGCGTATGCGTTCATCAAATAGTTCCCGCATTGCCAGGGAAGCGATCTTGTAATGTGTAACCATTAGCCGATTCTAACGACTTGCAGGTACATACCTGTGCAACAATAGACATAAGACTAAATATTGCACGAAAACATCTTTGTACTCCAACACTAACATTAGCTTACCTCACAACGACTTGCAGGTTTCACCTGTGCATCGCTAGATATAAGCTCAAATATTGCACGATTACCCTCAGTTACACTAACTCTAACATTAGCAGATATTATAACGACTGGCAGGTAAATACCTGTGAAACACTAGATATAAGCTCAAATATTGCACGAATAACCTCAGGTATGCTAACACTAACATTAGCAGATATTATAACGACTGGCAGGTAATTACCTGTGTAACACTAGATATAAGCTCAAATTGCACAAATAACCTCAGGTATGCTAACACTAACATTAGCAGAAATCATAACGACTTGCAGGTAAATACCTGTGCAACCCTAGACTTAAGCATTGCACAAATTACACCATGTTACGCTAACACTAACATTAGCACGTACCATAACGACTAACAGGCCTATGCCTGTGCAACATTAATCATAAGTAAGCATAATTGCGTCTCATATTAACACAAACTTAACAATGCATTTATCTCTCTTGGTCATGTCCAGGTTTCATGGGCATTACCAAAAAGCAACACTTGACTCGCTCGCATGAAATTCATGCCAGCTTAAAGCTTTCAATTACTAACCGGGGTGCTATGCGGGACCCGACTAACGCATGATGATGCAAGAAACCTTTAGCATTGTACGAACTAACACGTGGAGGGGTTTTTTAGTGAGTAACCCTCCCCCTTCAGGGCGCAGGGACCCTCACACTGTTGGCCTCAGCATGTCAGCCTCCGCCTGTAACGGGTTTTTCCCCTCCACGGTAAAAAAAAGCGATCTTTAGCCATTTTCCCTTCACTTTCAATATTGAACACATATAATTCTTTTATTTATACATATATATTAAAATTAAATATGGAAATAGTTATGACGACTTTAAACAAACTTAATTGTTTGTAACAATGAACATTAGTAACACGTTTTCGTCATTTAACCAACTCATACCAACATCAAAAACAAATTACACTCTTAACAAATATTCACATAAACTATTTTCTTTTGGGGTCTTTTAATATTATGTCTCACCTGGACAGGACCAAGATAATTACATACATTAGATGTGTTAGCTATGTTGTTAATATGATGACCCTATTCGTACTATCTTATGATAAGAGTTGCACAGGCATAGGCCTGTTAGTCATTAACTACATTATTAGCTTAACGTAGGTTAATGTATTGTTTCGTGCTGTCTCATGGCTAGTGTTGCACAGGTGAACACCAGCTAGTCATTATGTTAACTGTTAGTGTTTAATGATGAGCATAAACGGATGTGTTAAATGTGCGATTTTTATGCTTATATCTAGTGTTGCACAGGAATAGACCTGCAAGTTGTTATGTTATATGTTAGTTTTGTTGATGCTCTATGTGAAAAGATGTGTTTGTGCAATCTATATGCTTATACGTCTAATGTTGCACAGGTATAGAGCCACAACCGAGATTTGAACCACAGACCTTCCGTTTGCCGGGCGGACGCTCTAACCACTGAGCTATTGTGACAAACTGCCAGAATGGCATTAAATTCTCAAGCATGTATTATTCATGTAATCTTTAAGCTTACATCTAGTGTTGCACAGGCTCCAAGTAGTTAGCGATTATATTATTGCTTAATGTTAGGTGTTTGCACTAGAATTCTAGCTTCGTCTGCATGATGCCAGCAGGTCTTGTCGTTTCTTCGTTGAGCCTTGATGATCGCCTGGTTGTCGGAGTGTCCTACTCCATCATACGGTGACCCGCTTTCACCACGCACGTAGTACACTAGTGGGAGGCCCTAGTTCTCCCAGTCTGCCTCGGAAGTCACCGAGGGCTTGTAGAGCTCTGTGGCAGGCTGCGGTCTGAAACAGGGAAAAGTAAGGTTTAGTTGAGTGAGAGAGAAGGGAACAGTCCTGTGTCAATGTCTGATTCATCGTGTAGTAAATTGTTCAAGAATTCCTGTATTTCTGTGTTGTTTGGAGTTAGGTTTCTGTCGAAAAGCGCTAGTGGTCTAGCATGTTTGTAAATTTCCATTGTATATTTGCCTAGATTCGTTACTAAAGGGTTGTGATCTTATGTAAGTGTTTATACGTGTCGTGTGAGAGCTTTTTAATGAATTGCTCTATTGTGTGCATTTTTAATTTGTCGTGTAGTATGTCTGCTGGAGCAGTGTAAGGCACTTTTGCTACCTGTCGCAGTATTTTGTTTTGCAGTCTTTGTAGGCGCATAATGTGTGTTTTTGCGGCATAACCCCAGACCGGAGCAGCGTATGTGAGTATAGGGCAAATGAGCGTCTTGTATAGTGTTAGTCCCATTTTGAGTTTTAGTTGTGAGTTCATGTTTATAAGGAGATAGAGTTTGCCTAATTGGGTGTTCGCTTTTCCCCTTATTTGGAATACATGCTGCTTCCATGTGAGTTCCTGGTCCATGTGAAGCCCTGACCAGGTGACTGTGCTTTTCCACTCAATATTCTCTCCAAATATGGTGAGTGGTGGAAGCTGGTGTTTGCCTAGTCTATGGTTGATTCTTTTGGTGAATATGATAGCCTGTGTTTACTTGGCATTCACCTTAATTTGCCATTTGGTGAACCAATCCTGCAGCTCGTTAAGGGCGTTTTGTAGCCTCCTGTGAATGAACTGGGTTTTCCCCAATTCCACGACAATTGCTATATCGTCTGTGTAAATGAATAAGTTTGTGTTGTGTGTTTTCGGGATGTCATTCATTGTTATATTAAAGATATTTGGCCCTAATATACTTCCTTGTGGGACTCCTGCTTTTATAGGGTGGGGGGAGGAGAGTTGGTTATTTACTCTGGACTGGAATGTCCGATTGTGGAGTAGTTGGCAATTAGTTTTATTAGTGAATCGTGTATATTAAGTGTTTTCAGTTTCTTGAGCAGACCCGCGTGCCGAACTCTGTCGAAGGTGCATTCTACATCAAGTAGGAGTGCGCCTGTCGATTTTCGGAAGTTAAACCTATGCGTGATGTGTTCTGTGGCTCTCAGAAGTTGCAGGGTTGTGGAGTGGCATGTGCGGAATCCGAATTGTTTGGGTATGGTTATGTTCAGTTTGATTAATTGTGCGTTTAGGCATTTTAGTATTACTTTTTCAAGTAGTTTCCCAGAACACTTAGTAGACTAATTGGTCTGTAGTTCTGTGGGTTCGAGGGATACTTGCCCTTCTTGGAAAAGTGTACGACAATTGCTGACTTGCATCTGTCAGGGTAGTACCCTTTCTCTAGCACATAGTTGAAGATTTTTGAAAGTAGTTTGATAGCATCTTCGGGTAGGTTAGTTAAGGCTACCGTCGAAATGCTGTCTGGCCCAGGGGCCTTTCGTTTCGAAAGATGTTTAATGAACCATTTGATTTCACTGGGACATGTTTTTCTGATTTTATTGTGGGTTATTTGGTCTTTGTATTCGCGCGTTTCTTCTTCAGTTTTGGCAGTGAATTGTGGGCAAGAGGGAGTGTTGTTTGGTGTTAGTGTTTCTTGTAGCGCGTCCGCAAGCACATTTGCTTTTTCTTGATTGGTGGTGGCTACAGTCCAGTTATTATGGAGTGGGGGGATTTGTACTTTATCGCGTGTTAGGCAGCAAACTACCTTCCACACGGAGTCTCGTTCATAATCAAGATTCTCTTGTGTGTTCTGCCATTTCTGTAGCAGTTTCTGGGAACAGAGGATTAAGGAGACTCTATCCATCTCCTCCGAGAAGAGCACACTGAACCGGGGTGCTAGATTGCAGTTTAGTCCCTCCTGGAAACCAGCTTTAAAGTTGGAGATCAACCGGCTCAGAAAACACAGATTTTAACGGAGCATTGAACCACCTCCAGATTAGACTTGGTGTTTTCTGCTCAGTCTGTACTAGCAGACAGTACATACACTGGTCCTTTCACTCTTCTTAGTCATTCATCATCCTGATGATGGGAGAGATGCACACTCCCAAAATGTCGATGGCTCTTCATCACTATATGTGGCTCGAAGCCCGAGAACATCTTGAATATGTTTGTCACCAGGAAAGCTTCAGATCATACTCAACTAAGAACAGATTAAAAAGGAGGAATTATCATAAGAGGTCTCTAGAATATCAGTGATGTGTGCAACATTTAATAACCACGAGATAAATGCTCTGCATTTCTCACTATAACAAAACTTGTGTATCATAATTGAAACTTTAGTTTCCCATATTATTTTGTAACTACAAGTTTTATTGCATCTTCCTACTTGTAAACTAGTAAATCAAGTAACCAAACCTACACGTTTGAAAATATATTAGGACAATGAAATAAATATTCTTTAGTTATGCAGGAACCACTTCCTTTTACTAACTTAACTCTTATACAAATTGATATTAATGCCAATAAACAAAATAGTCTTGCATTTAGAAGCAGTTATGGTGTTTTCTGAGAACTAAGCAGTCTTGGGTTAAAAGGCAAAATTGGCTTTGGTAGTGAGATGAGCATGGAATTGTGACCTCTTCCAAAACTCACAAATAAAGCAATAGTTAAGGTCCAATTCTACTTGTATTTCAATGGAACTCTCATTTGTTTCCAAAATTGACCATTGATACTCCAGTATAAGAAAAGGGTTTTCAGTCTATGACAGAATTTCTTGGTATATGGTTTGATGAGCACTTCAAATAGGACATATACATAGTAAAGCTGGCTGTTAGACTTAGTCAAATTATTATTTTTTAAATGTAAATTTGGAGTTATTACTCCAGCTTTACTTTCTATACTGGAACTTACTGGAACATGTTTTGAAGACTGTTGTCTCCATTCTCAGCCTTGATTCGCTGCTGCGCTTCCACCTTGACTTGTAGGTGTTCTGGCTGGACGTACTGCACAGTGACATCCTTTTCATATGGAACATCAAAGTTTAATAAATTATGTTTAGTTTTGTTTATAAATAATTTTTCCCAGACATATAGTTCTGCTGGTTTTCTATGGGTCTTTAAAAGCCTAAGTTTTTCTTTCAGCTGATGATCTGTGGACCAAAAATGCTCTGCGAATGCTACAATTTTATAAACACCAGAAATTGGATGTAAAGATTGCAGAGAAGTATACATATGGAAGACAAAGAGGAATATTGATACAAGATTTAAAGAACACATGAGAAATGTGAAATATAACAAAAGTTACAGAGCAGTTTTGGTGTACAGATCATGAGATGAAAGAAAAACTTAGGCTTTTAAAGTTCCTTTGAAAACTAGCAGAACTCTCTGCCTGGGGAAAATTGCTCACACATAAAAATAAACATAATTTGTTAAACTTTGATATTCAGCACAAAGGGAATCTCACTGTGCAGTACATCCAGCCAAAACACCATCTACAAGTTCACCGGAGGAAATACAGCAGTGAATGAAAGCTGATAATGGAGACAATAGTCTCCAAAACATGTTCCAGTAAGTTCTGGTGTAGAAGGTGAAGTTAGAGTAACAAAAACACCAAATGTACATATTAATGAAATTAACTTTATTGTGTTTTCCCTGAAGATATAAGATTTATAAGTCACATTAATTTTCAGTTATGAATAAAACAGTAAGTTTTAGTATAATGAGGAACCTTTACTTTTGAAAAATAAATTTAGAAGTCATGCTTATGCACAGTAGAGTAGTATAATAGTTAATTGATGTTTGTGGAATTTAGTAACAATGATGTCCAAATATTAATAATACTGATAAACTTTGGGAGTCAGTATTATTTATTTATGCCAACAAGCTTACTGTTGGTGTTTTTAAATACACAAGCCGTGTGTGGGCAAAGTTTGAGTGCTCTAACCATTAAGCTACTGTGACAACCTGCCAGAATGACATTGAAAACCAGTTCGTATTTTTCAAGGTAAACCATAAAGGCAGTCTCGCATCAGAGACAATTACCCTGGGCCTCCGAAACACGTTCTGGGATATTCCAAAGTAAGTGTTGTTTAGTGTTATCAACTTACCTTTGAATTTAGTTCACTAATAATGCTTGACTGTTCACACAAATAAACAACTCTGACGATTAACTGCCTAAAACTGACTCAACACTCCCAACACTGACTGGCCCAACACTGACTAACATGCTTGCTGGCCCACTTTTATATAGTCGAGAATTAGGTGTTCATGACTTCTCTGTCACTACTCAAACTGTCTAGAAACAGCCTTTGTTTCTGCCACGTGTTGTCTAGCAATGTAGCTGACCCCAAGCCTCTCTTTGAAGTGAGGCTGCTGTCACAACATTATGATGTTCTCCCATGTTGTGAGTTCATAGTTTTTAGTAGTTTTGGATTTGGGTCTTGATTATGGTTTTCATTCCAAAAGTGAAATGCTGCTGACTTGTCTTCTTGTTTTAATTGACGTTTCTGAAATGTTCTTTGGTTCTGTTTTTAGGTTTCTTTAGGTTTCTTTCCTGGCAAATTAAAATGTAAGTGATGGTGTTAAAAATAACCAACTCCCAAAAATTTACTATTATAGTATAATAATATTTGCCATTAAAGAAATTAAAAAGTTGTGTGCTCTACTTATGTAAAAAAGTTAGAAAACAGAAATATTTCAAGATAAAATTGTTTTTAATGACACTGTCAATTGCCAGGATCATATCAGTACTGCCATGTGCTGTACTTTCAGTCTGCAAGTTTTTTTTATGTGCCAGTAAATCTGACATTGAGCTATCTGTTTTAAGCACACTTAAAAACCATTTGTCTGGGCCAGGTTTGAACCTGCAACCTTGGAATCAGTAGGCCAACTCCTACCGACTGAGCCACCCAAACAGACTGCCCTACTGGAATTCATAGCTTCAGGAGACTTCATATAATGTGTCTGGTTTTAAACTTTTTGATTAAGTGGAGTATGTGTGTTTTTAATTTCTTTCATGTGCAAATTCAACCTGTACTTTGCTTATTTTAATAGCTTAATAAGATATTGCATTATTTTCTGGGGGATGTTTGATGTGGGAAAAATAATTTAAAACTAGAAGAAAAAAATCGGAACAATAATGAACTTGAAGCAAACAAATTTATGTAAACCTGGTTTCAAACTGCTACGGCTATTACCACTTGCATGATTTTATATTAACAAAGTACTAATATATTTTAGGAAGCACATCAGTTATTAAAGATACTAACATCACTAGTATAAGAAATGGGGATCAGTTGAGCCTCGTTGCTCACAGACCTGGAGTATTTGGTAACAACTTGATTTATCATGGGATTAAGTTATATAACAGATTACTCAGTGATATAAAAACATGTCTCAGAAACAAAATTTAAACGGAAAATTAAAACAGCATTATTGGAGCACACTTTTTGCTCGGTACATGAATTTATGGAGTATTATAAACATTATTAAAATTTATTACCTTTTTTCTTTTCTTTGTGTTCCAGAAAAATCTTTTATATTAATATCATTGTTTGAATGTATATCTTTTCTGCAAGAAGATGACGTGTCCTATACTTAATGTAACAGAATGAAATGATATCAACTTGTACCCAGATGATAAAAATGAATGTGTTTCCTCTCTTGCACTCCACTATTTTGATGTGAACTTGGTATGTTGATAGAAAGCTGGGCAGTGGAGTAGGTAATTTCTCTCCATATCTCAAGCTACCAAAAAGGACATATAGGAGATTCTGCTATGCCAATCCTGTGTAGAAGTTTGTTGAGGCAGTCGTGGCCTGTTAATAAATAAAAAACTGCTGCAGAAGAATTCAATGAAAAAACTGAGGCTATTAACAGTGAAGCAATATAGATCAACAAATACAATAAATATTTACCTTTGATAGAAGTTGTATTCCATCAAACATAAGTAACGCGTAGTTTCTAAATATTTATTGTATTTGTTGCTATGGAAGATTTTCTTGGTAGTGTAGTAATTATAGTCATGGTTTCATTGTTTTCCTTTTGTTCGTGATAAATATTCTTTAATTTTTGTATTATATGTTGATGTATAATCTGAATCAATCAAGAAAGGGATTGACAGTTCACAGACAGAGAGAGAGAGGGGGGAGAGGAAGAGAGGCAATGTTGCTGCTTATTGCGACCACATGGAAAGCGTGTCTTCTTTCTTGGAAGTATGAAAACAGTGTTGTAATAATCAATTTAAACCAAAAAGGTGAGTCGATTAACAACACTACACACTCAGGGATGTTGAGAAAGATATCTTCAGCAAGACCTCAGAAAAAACATCACTATCCACACCAGGGAGAACCAGTCAATGTCCGGTGGAGAAAAGTCAACCCTTCGAAACATGTTCAAGTAAAATATAAGTAAGTATTGTGTAGTGTTATTAATCGACCCACCATTTTGGTTTAAACATGGAAAGCATGTTAGGATTATGTGTACAAAGAAGATTAGATTGCACCTGGAGTGTAGAGTGGGTGTTATTTATATTTTTATGCGAAGACAATAATAAAATACTGAATCTACATGTAAAGTATAGAATATGCAAGTATATGTCACTCAAAGATTTTGTTAACAAAAGAGACATTCTTCTTCATTGGGCAGTACAGGTCAGTGTGAGCCTTGGCCTCCACTACTAGACATCTCCAGACATCTCTGTTCTCTGTCATACTCCTCCATCCTCAGATCCTCATGGCCATAAGATCCTCCTCCACACTATCCATCCATTTAGTTCTAGGGTGTCCCTTTCTACTTCTCAAGTAAAGTCTTCCCTTCCATATTTTCCTTGGGAGTCTGTTGTTATCCATTCTTATAAGATGGCTCAACTATCTTAGTCTTTGAGACTTTATAAATCTAACAATAACCTAGCCAGTTTTTAGATCATTCAGCTCCTGGTTAGTATGAATTCTCCGTGTGTTTTCATCCTCCTTCAAAGGTCCAAAAATTATTCTGAGTACTCCTCTTTCAAAGGATATAAGGGCATTAACATCAGCAAGAGGTAGGGACCATGCCTCTGGGCCATACGTAACAACAGGCCAGATCAGAGTCCTGTAGACTTTCACTTTGGTGTTACGAGAGATTAGGCTGTTCCTGAGGATGGAATGAATTTGCATGATAGGCTCAATTTCCAGCCTGAATCCTTCTTTAATTGTATCATGCATCAGGTTATCTGATATAATCAGTGTGCCAAGATATTTAAAACTAAAGTAAGGGATAAGGTGCGGAAGGGTAAGGGCGGGGGTGTGGTATGACAAGGAATGTGTAATAGCAAGAAAGAGAGTAGAACAGGGTCTAAAAAGATGGAGACAGGATGGAGATCAGGAATCTAAAGAAAACTTTCTGTTAGAGAGATGGGGGAGATGCTTACTACAATTCAAGAGATTGGATTGGGGACAGAGGATTAGTAATCGATTAAAGGAAGCATTAAGTATGCAAGACAATCACAAAATTTGGGAAATTATAAGAAAAATGTATAAAAGAAGGACTGGCAGGAATAATATTGGGGTTCATACTTGGTGCGAGTATTTCAAGAGATTATTGGGTGGTAATAACTCATAACTCATTTTATTCATCCTTTAAGTACATGAACTAAAGGACATGTCAGAAAGTATACATACATCTTTATATTTACATATATATTTACACCTTGATTTTCTTTGCCTTAATTGATTTATATTCTTCTAGACTATAAAAAGCATATTCAAGATGCTCTCGGGCTTCGAGCCAGGTGTAGTGATGAAAAGACATCATTTTCTATTGAATATTTTTTATCACTTTTAATGTACATTTGTTATTTTCAATGATTTGTATTTCTTTAGGTAGCTTATTAAATAATTGTTTCCCCATACTTCTTACATCTCGATTATTTAAAGTACCCCTTAATGTAGATCCAAAATATTCATTATTATTTCTTAATCCATACTTATGAACATTATTTTTTTGCTCCTCATTATATATGCAGGGAATAGTTAATATCTTATGGTTTTTGAAAATTTGTGTACACGAATGCCGCTTATCCACTCTCTCCATTATTCTGAGTGCCTTTTTTGCAACGTGAATACCTTTTTCATGTCTGTTTCCGTGATATTTCCCCAAAGAGGAATTCCATATTTAATGTGGGAATAAATGAAAGCGAAGTAAATCTGCTTGACAGTTTCTTTATCCATCATTTTTCTAGCCTGTTTCATTATATATATACACACACACACACACACGCACGCACGCACGCACGCACGCACGCACACACACACACACACACACAGAGAGACAGAGAGAGACAGAGAGAGACAGAGAGAGACAGAGAGAGACAGAGAGAGAGACAGAGAGAGAGACAGAGAGAGAGACAGAGAGAGAGACAGAGAGAGAGACAGAGAGAGAGAAAGAGAGAGAGACAGAGAGAGAGACAGAGAGAGAGACAGAGAGAGAGACAGAGAGAGAGACAGAGAGAGAGACAGAGAGAGAGACAGAGAGAGAGACAGAGAGAGAGACAGAGAGAGACAGAGAGAGAGAGACAGAGAGAGAGACAGAGAGAGACAGAGAGAGAGAGACAGAGAGAGAGACAGAGAGAGAGACAGAGAGAGAGACAGAGAGAGAGACAGAGAGAGAGAGACAGAGAGAGAGAGACAGAGAGAGAGAGACAGAGAGAGAGACAGAGAGAGAGAGACAGAGAGAGAGACAGAGAGAGAGACAGAGAGAGAGAGACAGAGAGAGAGAGACAGAGAGAGAGAGAGACAGAGAGAGAGACAGAGAGAGAGACAGAGAGAGAGACGGAGAGAGAGAGAGACGGAGAGAGAGAGACAGAGAGAGAGAGACAGAGAGAGAGAGACAGAGAGAGAGAGAGACAGAGAGAGACACAGAGAGAGAGACACACACACACCTTTATTTATTTTTTTAGAGATATGTTTAATGTATGATTTCCAGTTTAGTTTTTTGTCAACAATCACTCCTAGAAAATTACTATGGTCTGTGTCCGATACAATTTCTCCATTTATTTTTATTTTATTACTACTGGTTGAGCTCTTTTTCAATTCAAAATTGATTATAGAGGTTTTTTAATATTCAATACCATGTCTAAACTAGAGTAATACTCCTGCACTATTTTAAGCACTGAATTTGCTTTTTCTTCCACTTCCGTATTTGTTTTGGCTTTAATTATTATAGTCATGTCATCTGCCTACCCAATGGCTAATGCTCCATTTCTTTGAATCAGTTCAAATATGTCATTCACATACAACAAAAATAAATAAGGACCCAATTTCAAACCTTGCAGAATCCCATATTGAATAGTTTCATAACCTGATTTTACTTTACCAATGGTTCCGTGTTTGTTTTTGTAGTTTATTTCAACACACTGATTTCTGTTTTTTAGATATGAACTGATCCAATCCTTTGCTAATCCCCTGACTCCATAATTTTCTAATTTATTTAATAACATATCTATATTTACACAATCAAAAGCTTTTGACAGATCTAAAAATATGGCAATTACCTTTTCAGGATTATTCAGTGCTGTTATAATATCATTTACCTTATTAATTGCGTTTATTGTTGCCTTTTTTTCTTGAAAGCCAAATTGCCACTCTGATATAATATTCAATCTTTTGAGAAAGGCTTGAAGTTGCTTTAACTTCTTGAGCACTATGGACGTGAAATCACGTCCATTTAAAATGACGGATAAGCGTTATGGGCGTGTATCCTGTGCGTTTGTGCATTTAACTCTTATTTATCCCTTATCTAACTCAACTTATTTTAATTTTCCCTTTATGAAACATTTAAGTAGAGCCTATATACTTTACTGGCTTACCTTAATATGTTCGTTCTGCAGTGATATGCCTCAAAACGGGGATAAACACACAAGGGCACATCTCCACATTCGCAAATTCCCTTCTTGTGGCACACGAAACACTTTCGAGATGGGTGGGACTTCTTTGCTTTTGGCGGTATTCTTTTAGGATAATGTTTTCCTTGAAGTCTGAGGGGTGCAGGGGTTCTGGATTTTCTACCCCCAGTATGAAGAGGCCTCTCAACGTGGTATTGTTCAATTAGGCTGCGAGCTATTGATAGTTGGAAGTCCAGGTAGGTCATTGTCTTGTGTGAGTTTAGAGCTCTCCAAATTACCAAACAATTGTATATGGTTATATCTAGTTGTTGCAAAAATACCTTTTTATACCACTTCTCACTTCAACTACAAGCAGGAAAGTATATGTATGTATTTCAAGAAAGAAACAAACGGAGCCTGCTATCCAAGTTACGAAACATGCATAAGGAAAAGTTACAAACATGTTTTATTCTGATGACTCGCAGACCACACATACACTAGTGCTTTATTTCACACTATGCTTTGTTTTGCTGATGCACAAGCCACACATACAATGGGAAGCAGAGGGCAAAGAGAATGTATACTCACCCACATTAAATAATAGAGAAATCCCAGGTCTTCTATTTGCGGATGATCTGGTGGTGGGATCTATATCAATTGGGGGATTATCAAGAGCCATAACTGTTTTGGAGAGGTTCTGTAAAAGTTGGGGGCTTAAGATAAACTATAAGAAGACCAGGATTATGGTTTTTGAAAAGGGGTATAAATTGAAAACGGAAGAAAAATGGTGTATGGGAGGACAGGAAATAGCCATAGTGAGATGAATTGAACACTTAGGGGTACAGTTAAGTAGTAATGGCAAATGGCAGGATCAAAAGAGAGTAGTGTTAGCAAAGGGTAAAATGGCCATGAGAGGAGATTAGAGCTTGTGTTTCCAAAATTCCGGGGGTTACAGGTTAAGTGGTTAGAAAGAATGTATAAGGCAATATTAGGAGCAAACATGTTATATGGGATAGAAATATGGGGATATGAAAATGGGTGACTTGGGATAGATTTAATACTCAGAAGAAGTTTTTGTCGCTTGATTTTAGATTTACCAAGGGCATCACCCAAGGGTGTAGCACTGTTAGAATTAGGGAGAACAGGAAGAAAAGGGTTAATTATGGAAATATTGTTAAAATATTGGAATATTGGTATTGGGCAGTGGCGGCTTGTGCCTTACAAACTAGGTGAAGAAGTTCACTTAAGCATGCTGAAAATACAATGCAAAGCCAGTGTCCCACTGTCCAAAATTTTTGACCAAACTTTTTGTATCCAATGGAATTGTACACAAAAGAAACAGTGTCTGTCACACTATAATTCATTTTGGTCCAATACAAATAACAGTTCATGTAGCAAGCAAGAGAAATAAACATGGCAGACACAAATATTAATTTAGCGATTGCTATATTAAGTATAGGTTTAGGATATATTTCTATGAGTCTCAGCAGGAAGAAAAGATGTATTAGAAGTAAAAGATGTTGGTGGACACGGTCATAGTTACAAAGAAGAGAACTGGGCACGGGCCGAGGCATATTGCATCTACTACAAAACGAATTGAGGTTAGAGGACCTGGAAAACTATCGCAATTTTCTACGAATTGATGAAGATTTATTTCTCAACCTTTTACATCGTGTTGAAGGCAAAATTACACACCAGAACACAAATATGAGACAAACACAAAAGAGATAAGGAACAATTGTAATGGTTTTAATCTTAGTATGGATGGACAGAAGATTTGAACTCAGTGAGTAACATAAAATGTAAACATACTGTTGACTGAATTTCTTATTATTTATGAAATATAGATATGTAATAACCACCCCAGGAATATATGTTAACCTCTTCAGGGATATGGACGTGAAACCACGTCCATTTAAAATGACGGACGAGCGATATGGACGTGTGTACACGTCCTGTGCGTTTGTGCATTTAACCCTTATTTATCCTCTAACTCAACTTATTTTAATTTTCCCCCATTATGAAACATTTAATTAAATTCTATATGCTTTACTGGCTTACCTTTATATGTTCCTTCTGCAGTGATATGCCTCAAAACAGGGAGAAACACACAAGGGCACATCTCCACATTCGCAACACACCATCCCAGTTTCCTTGTGGATTCCCTTCTTGCGGCACACGAAACACCTTCGAGATGGGCGGGACTTCTTTGCTGTTGACAGTATCCTTTTAGGATAATGTTTTCCTTGAAGTCTGAGGGGTGCAGGGGTTTTGGACTTTCTACCCCCAGTATGAAGAGGCCTCTCAACCTGGTATTGTTCAATTAGGCTGCGAGCTATTGATAGTCGAAAGTCCAGGTAGGTCATTGTCTTGTGTGGGTTTAGAGCTCTCCAAATTACCAAACAATTGTATATGGTTATATCCAACTGGTGCAAAAATACCTTTTTATACCATTTCACTGTTTTTCGTAAAGAGGGATATGCTTGCAATACCTGATCTACTAGATCGACACCGCCCATGTGCATATTGTATTCCTGGATAACGTCAGGCTTGAAAATGCACATTTTGGTATGGGCATCTGTTTTTCCAGTGTCAATCATCGAAATCTGAGAACTGCAATTGGATAATGCCGTAACTACCCTCCTGTCCTGCCAGGCAAGGTAGGTCAAAGGTGGGAGCTGACGCACCTCCATTTCCCCTCTCCTTAGAGCCTTCGTATTCACATCTTTTGGCAAACCAATACGATTTGAACGTACTGTTCCAATTGCATTAGTCTTTCTTTTGTGTAAGGCCATGAATAATTTAGGAGAGCTGTACCAGTTATCTAAGTACACAGTCCTACCCTGATCAAGCACAGGTTCCATTATGTGCATTACTATGGAGCCAGATAAGCCCAAATCTTTGTCTCCAGTATTGTCAGTCCCTTGACCAGTGTAAATGCAGCTATTGTAAAGATATCCCGTTTTACTTTCACAAACATCAAAACTCTTTATGCCAAATCTAGCCCTTTTTGTTTTGATGTATTGCTTCCAACCTAAGCGGCCCTTCCAAAGCATTAGGCTTTCATCAACAGTGACCTTTTCACCAGGCACATAATTTTCTTTAAATTTTTAAATAATATAATGGAAAACAGGCCTAATTTTGTGGAGTTTGTCATTTACATTCTCTGTGCAGGTGAAATGAAGGAACCGCAAAATTGACGTAAACCTGTTATTTGACATGCATTTTCCAAAAAAAGGAGTAGCTAGCATGTCATCTGTGGACCCATACATGTATAATGCAGGTTTACGAATAACACCCATAAGTATAATTAGACCAATTAGCCTGTAAATCTCATTGAGTGTTACTTCTGTCCACCTTTGAATTCTGCTCTTAGGCCCTAATTTACCTTTAGAGAGCAGGTCTTCCTTCACCTTACTCGCATATACATTTGTTTCTGAAACAATGAGAGACACTAAGTTGGTAGTAAAAAATTTTGTAAAAATGTCAATTGGTTGGCTGTCAGAAGTCAGCTGAGCCTGGGGTTGAACACCAGACCCTGTGCTCATGAAGATGTGCCTGTTTGTATTGCAATTGTTTTCAGCACTCCACAATGCTGACTCTTCATGAACACCTGAAGGAAGTTGGTCACATTCTTCCTCACTGCTACTCGTACCTATATCCTCCACACCCCCCTCAAATTCGGAAAATTCGCCATCAATATCCAAATCGCTGTCACACAGCAAGAAGTCCTCCACATTATCGTGTGTAATTTCAGAAGCCCTTACACTTCCACCACTCGCTAACCTTTGTGCAACACTGCTTGTTGATGCCATGTTTTAGCTCTGAGATGTAACACTCAAAAGCTTCTCACTTCAGCTACAAGCAGGAAAGTATACGTATGTATTTCAAGAAAGAAATGAACGGAGCCTGCTAAATCCAAGTTACGAAACACGTGTAAGGAAAAATTGCAAACCTGCTTTATTCTGATGACTCATAAACCACGCATACAGTAGTGTTCTATTCCACATTGTGCTGTGATTTGCTGACACATAGCTCACACATACAATGGGTCCACTACTGCTTCTTTCCGAGAAATTATATTAGATGCGTTCGACAAAGCAAAGTTAACTTTTCACCACAGTGAAACAAATAGTGCCATTTCAACGATTTGTAAATGCAACTCAACATTGCTGATGATGTACATGTATACTGCATATAATGAGTTTTATACCAGTTTTTGTTTCATTAAAATAACTTAAAATTTACGCAAAATACAACTGTGTATTTACGAAGCACTTTTAGCGCATTTAACAATTTAAATGCCCTGCGCTGGATATTGGGTATCCGTTCTCGGCCTGCGGAGCTTTTAAATGCCTATCGCTCAGGAGGTTAATGGTCACAAAAAATCCTTAATGAATCTTTCAGAAAACATTAAATGTTTTATTAAAATACCCATCACGTTAAAAGTGTCACGAGCTGTACATACACAGCAGATGACTCATATTGCCTGTGCAGTCCGCCATATTATGTTACAGATGCTGATTGGCTCTTTTCAAGTTACTGGATGAAAAATTAGATGCAACTCAATTCAATTGTATATAAACAGGTTGGATACAAAAAATAGGATAGAAATTGTATGCAACAAAATTGTATCCAACTCTTGATGTCACACAATGTGCTTTTGTTGTATGCAATGCTTTGGACCAAAAAGTTGGACTGTGAGACAGCGGCATTAGACTACCATAAAATAAGCATCTACAACCCACCTATTTCTTGTGAACTAAGTCGATCCTCCTTGTTTTTAGAGCGGTAAATCTGTTGATAATGTCATCATAAAAGGGATGATGTTCCATAAGATCAGGTAGTAGCTCCTTCTCAATGGAAATGATCGCCAAAGATGAAAGCTGTTCTTGTGAAGTGGTGTTCCTTGACCAAGTCTTTTATCTCTTCAGACAAGAAAAGCTTCATTCAATGGATGCACTGGTTGAGGGAATTGTTAGAACCAGGGAGAAAAGTTTGTAGGTTTCCTCAAACACATGTCGATTTTTCTGCAATGAGCACAGCACTTCTTGGAGTGTAAAATCCAATGATCTACGTAAAACAAGCACAGTTCATGTTTAACGCATTGCAACTTGCTGAATAATTGAGGGTAACACTGTTGCAACTGGCAGAGAGCGTTTGAAGGAAAATAGACGGAATGATTTTGAAATTTTGACGAGTTGACAAGACACAGGAACTGCAATTTCTCACAATCTTGAAATCGAACGCTTATTTGCATCAATATGTTGCCAAGAATTTCAAAGTAAGTGAACTTAGAACTCTGAAAAGAATTGTCAGCTGATTCTCTTACAGTACTCAGAGTGGTGAGCTGTGATGCTTTGTTAAACAGTGTTTTGAAATATTCTTCATTGTGTCTGCTTTTTATTGTCACTGGTATTTTGAATTGTCATCACACAATAATGTCTAGAGACTTTTTCTGTAGGATATCGAACAAAATGTCCGTTAAACTGAAAATATCTTTGAATACCACTGCCAGAATGGTAAATTGAAAATTGTTCATTTTGTTGAGAAACCCTATACTAGATGTGATTGTTGTGTCATCTGAATCTACATACAGTAAAATCATGTTTTCAGGCTTATTGGCTGTGGTCGAGTTGATGCGTGAATACCTGACGTTTCGCTCCCCATTATGATGAGCATCATCAGAGGGAGATGACTTGTGAAGTGGTACTCATCAGGAGTGTCCGTCTTATATGTGATGGGACAAGACTGCCCCCTCTCACCCATTGGCTGCACCCAGTCAATCTGGCCTGCGTCAAGTTTTATGTCTGGCTGGGCTATGTGACTTAGTGCGTGTGTCAGCCAGTACTGGTATCCATGCTTTGTGAATACTTGCTGCTTCCTCTTTTCTATTGAAGTTATTAGTATGTTTAAAAATTTCTATGGTCTCACGGTACATCCTAGCATAGAAGTGTGCTGTGGTGTCGAGAGCTGTGGTTTCGTTCAATCTAATGTCATGGCCCTTTAATAAGGCGTGTTCGGCTACTGCTGATTTTTGCACGTGTCCCAAGCAGCAGTTACTCTTGTGTTCTTTTATTCTGGTGTTTATACTCCTCTTGGTGGTTCCAGTGTATACTTGCCCACAACTGCGTGGTATACGGTAGACTCCTTGTGACAATAGCGGATCCTATTGGTCCTTTGTTGAGTTAAGTTTTTATTTTATTTTGATGGTCGGTACGAAAATAATTTTGGTGTTGGCCTTTTCTAGTAGTTTACCAATGCGATGTGTGACCTTTTCTACATATGGCAGAAATGCTCTGTGTTGTTGTTTCGTGCTCTCTTTGCGGTTGCATTGTCTCTTTGGATGTGATGCCCTGATTATTTCTTTCTGATTATATCCATTTTTCTGCAGGGTTCCGTGCAAACATGTACATGGAACCCTGGACTTCAAACTTCAAACACATGTTTCAGCTTTTGCCAATTTTGAATCATTACATGGATGACCTTTGAGTTGGAACTCCACCTTGTCTCAGTTAATGTTGGTATTATTTTGGTTAAAACAGAATCCAACACGTACAACCATTTTGCCAAACAATGAAAAAATGATGGAATACCAATAACATTCGCAAAAAATATGAGACATTTAGAAATGGCTCTACAGCTTTGTTTTAAAATCAAATTTAAACAGTGAGCCAAACAATGTACAAAAGCTGCTTGAGGAGCATTACTCTTGATTCTTTTTTGAAGTCCATTCAAATGTCGTGACACAACTCTCGCTCCATTGTAACATTGTGCAACTAATTTACGTTCATAATTAAATTCTTGAAGAACGCCATGCAGCAAAAGGAACAATGGTTTTGTGGTCCTGTCAGCACTCACATCATGAAATCAAAAAAATCGTTCAACCAATGTGCTCTCTGTATTTATGCGTCTTACAATGATAGAGCACTGAGACTATTGACAAATATCTGTAGTGTCGTCAGCTTCAACAGAAAAAAATCTGAGACATTAATTTCAGCTCTAATATGGTCCTGTAAGTATTCTGAAATACATCCAATCAGTTCATTTTGTATAGATTTAGAATCACCGCTGAATACACTTTTAATTTTATTATAGTGGTTTTGGATTTCTAATGGACTTTCAGATATTAAAAAGGACACAAGCTCCTTGAAATTTCCCCAATTTAGCAAAAGCGCACTCTCATCATTACCTCTTGACTGCAAGCTCTTGGTTTAATTTAAAAGGTGAGTCAATTAATAACACTAAACAACACTTACACTTACACCTTTTAAATTAAATTGATTATAACAACACTGTGTTCAAACTTCTATGAAAGGAAGATAAAGCTCTTGGTTTCATAAATACAATGTTGCTTTAATGATCAACTGTAGGAAAAGCCTATTTAATCTCACATTTTCATTGACATGCACATGAAAAAGTCTGCTGTTTTCTTGAAGAGTGTCAGCTATTGTGTTTCTATTTTTTTTTTTTTTTTTCAAATGTGTTTAATTGTAATTTACATTTTAAACGTTCCACCAAATCATTGTGCTTGTGAAAGGAATGGGTTATATTAATAAAATCTGTGAATCCCTCTTTGTTCCACATGTTATTTTTTTGCTAAGAAGTAAACAAGGCCAACAGAGTAGCGATTGCAAACTATGGCTACTGCATAACCAAGAATAGGTATCGAACCAACAGCTTTTGAATTTAATGTTATAAGACTTCCCTATTTTCTTATCCTCTCTTTTAATGGATATATCGGTGATATCAGTGGCCCGCCCAAAGTTAAAAACATCTTTCTTGTCTTCATCTTGCCACCTGGAAAATGGGGTTTCTAACTAATTGCAAACATCGTTCACTGGATTCATAGGAAAACACTTATATTCTGTAATTTAAATATTACAAACACTGGAGTGTAACAAACTTGTAAATTATACCGTTCACAGTTGTGTAACACACCACATTTAAGTTTACCACCACCTCTTCCTCGAGGTAAATGACTACTATCTTCTAAGCCCACGAAAATGGGAGCCATCCCCTCTACCCAAGTGAAAATATTTCTTGTTTGCCTGTAACATGTGCATGCATATACTGTTTCCCCATGCTACATCGTTTAGTGATGTCATGTTGTCATGGCAAGCAAGCTGTTTAGTGCAGCAGTTTCTTCCATTATTCTGACTGCTTTACTTGGTCTTGCAACTGATCTCAAGGTGTGCTCCCACCAATTTTCCCTGCCAGCTGCCTGACTGTAAGTTCCAAACAAAAGAAGGTTGGTCACTGACCCTGCTACGGCTGTTAGCAGTTGAAATTTTATGACCAAACTTGTTAGAATGTCAGAAATAATGCCAACATTAACAAAAATGGAATACTGCTATATTCAGGTGAAAACCTCTTCACCTGCTTCACTTGAATAGCCGCCACTGGTATCGGGTAAGAGCGTTAGAGGATCAGAATTTAGTAAAACAGTGTATGATAATGCAAGAAAAAGCATTAGGATAGTTGGGCTTTATCAGTACAGAGGATTATAGAAGAAATAGGAATGGGGAATGTTTGGAAAAACAGAAATTCTAGAAGAAAAGTTTTGGAAGGGAATTATACAAAGAATTGAGGATATAAATACTCAGGAGATATTCAGTAGTATTTGGGATAAGAGAACCTTGACATTGTACAACAAATTAATAAAGATTGGGGCAGGGAGAAATACATTGTTGTGTGTAATAAATTGGAAAGGGAAGGGTGGGCATGGTTTAGATCTGGGGTAATAAACAGGGAATGGACCTGCAAAGTGCCCTTTGTGTGGGGAAATAGAAAAGGATTTGCACTTTATTACGGACTGTGAAATGACTAAAGTATGGAGGGAAAAATGGGTACCAGCTAGGTGGTCAAACGTACCAAGAGAAGTATTAAGGATGAAAATAGGAAAGCTAAATAATACTGAGGTGATTAGAAAGCTCAGAGAATTGTTAGGAAGGATGAAAGAAAAATGTATGAGAAGCATAGGGAGAGTCACAAAGTTGGAAGATGAAAAGGTTACCCAACAGGTAAATTTTATATAGGTAATTTAGTTATAGATAATTCTGTGTGAGGAGCTCAAATAGAAAGGCCTGGTGTATAATATAGTAGTTAACCACAGTGTTTATCTATATCTGCACCAGGGGCAACTCAAAGATTGTAGTTTGTAGATTGTTTCAGTTTTGTATGATAAATGTATTGTTATTTTTGGGGGGAATTGTTGACGGAGTTCTTTTGCTTGTTTTGTTTATTACCAGAGGAAAAGAAGTAATCAATATAAAGTTATGTACATTGCGATAATGTTAAGCTGAAATAAATTACATTAATTAATATATTTAAAACTAGAAAACCCTTCAAATGATTTACCACTGATATTCAGGTTATGTGGAGATCCTTTATCTGGGGAAGGAGAGATCACTAGATGCTTTATTTTATTTTCATTTACAATAAGTCCAACTTCTTTCACACACCCTTCCATCCGTGTGAATGTATCTTTCAATTCCCATTCATTTCTACTTACAAACAGGATATAATCAGCATATGCACGTATTTGAATTAGTCTGTCAAATATTGTCCCCTGAGGATCAGTTCTTTTTAGAGTGTCATCTAAAGCCAGGTTAAACAGGATGGTGGAAACTCTATCTCCCTGTTTCACTCCAGTATTAAAGTTAAATGATTCGTTCAATTGTTTCCAATTTTAACTCTTGCCTTTATATCTTTCATAGTAATTGTACAGGTCTAATTATCTTTTTTTGGTATTCCTTGTTTTTCTAATACTTTAAACATCTGTTTCTTGTTAATGCTATCAAAAGCTTGTCTAAAGTCCACTAATAACATGTGAAGGTCAATTCCATGTTCATAAAACTTTTCAGTCATTTGTTTAATCACGATTATCTGGTCTGTAGTGCCTCTGCGTGGATGGAATCCACATTGGCACTCTCCCAATATTCTTTCTGCATAGGTCTGAAGTCTTCTGTTCAGAATAGATGAGAAAATTTTATAAGCTATGTTAAGTAGGGTAATACCTCTGTAATTCTCACAAACTTGTTGATTACCCTTCTTGAAAATTGGGCAGATAATCCCAGCTTTTCAGCTCTTATAAAAGAGACATACCTGTGAAATATTGATGCTTATTCTAATGGGAAAATGCTGCTGATATCAGAAGTTGCTTGCATTGCTGCTGCCGCTGTGCACTTGATAGACAATGTTGCCACCATCACTGTCATCGTCATCATCCTCATCAGTTGAGCTGCTGTAGTTCCCCCAGGAATAACAAGCTGTTCTATTTTTTCTTCCAAAATTCCTTCATTTTCCCATGCTGCTGCTGCCCCTTTATATGGTTAACTGTTTTTCCCCAGTGTTCAACCTTTACTGTTGTTAGTGCCTTGTAGAGTTTGTAGACTTGGAATTTCTAACTTTTTGGCATCTGCTCTCTTGGGGGAAGGTTTTAGTAGGTTGTGTTTGCTCTGAGGGACTAAAATGACAGCGATTTTGAAAAAGTCTTTGGAAAGTATTATGTAGCAATGTGTGTGTGAAAGGTGAATTTTCTGCATTCTCTTAGAACTTCCAGGACGGTGCAGTTATTTATTTATTTTTGCCTTTTACACATATTGATCTTTTTGTCAATTAACTGGATTGAAGCCATTTATTAGAGCTGCACTAATAGTGAGTAATTGAGAATGAAAGCTAGAGCTCTTGAAACATGTTCGAGTTTTAAAAGTGTAAGTGTGTGACAAAAATTGATTCAAATAATTCCTTAATTATTGTAAACTTCACCGTTACAAACTTCTTTCAAGTAGAAAGAACAAGTAGAAAGAAGTTAGTAACAGTTGAATATTTAAAATTTATTATTTCTAATGACATTTATTTCAAAACTCCTGGAGAGGTTTCAAATTTTTTAAATTACTGTGCTAATTGCAAATGGTAATCAACATCAAATATGTGCAAATAAAATAATATTGTTTCTATACTTGTATCTTTGAAGGAAGGTTTAGGATGAACTGGGCAAAATCAGCTTGGAAGGTCTGTTTGCTATTCTTGGGAATCTATGAATAATTTTGAAATACTGAAATATTAAACTTGGCACCAATTAAGAAAGGGACTGACAGATGTTAACCACGTGGCAGAAAGACATAAATGAATGAGAGGGGATAGAGGCATTGTAGTGGTTGTCATAGCAACGAAAAGGGCCAATTAGAGCTAAGGCATTTCCATAGCAACAGTACACGGAAGGGCCCTGTTGCACGTGATTAGCATGTGGCTGATAGAGGAACCCTGTAGTAAGATAAACTGCTTCTGTTATGTTCTGCTGTCACTGCATATAAACAAATAATGCCTTCCTTTAGCCCGAGCTTGCAATATTTGCTTGCATCAGTTAGAGATTGCCTGCGTGCTGAGAAGCTCGTTTGCATTATTCTATTTATGTGGTTATTTGCCTTGTGCTTATATGCATTCGAATCTGTTTCGTGCATGTGTCAGGAGCTTTTGCAATTGTGCAAGACACTTTTAATGAGTATTTAACAATGTCGAAAAATAGTGACAAAGATAGTGCTGCCTAACGAAAAATTGTGTCTACTTGTGAATCAAATAAAACTATTTTTGGTAAATGTATCACAATTGAAGGACAAGCACGGGAAATAAAATGCTCTCTAAGAGAATATTTCGAAGAGAAGAAATATTCCAATCTCTAATGTACTTGATATGATCTCATGTGCTGTAGAAATCGATAAGAAGAAGAGCAATAGGGATATCAGCAGCATTTTCCCATTAGAATAAGCATCAACATCTCACGCAAATCTTCAGACTGATATATACTTGCATGATCCATCCTTTTGAATGTAGATTCAGTATTTTAGTGTTGTCTTCGCATACGAATATAAATAATATGTGCTCAACATTCCAGGCACAATCTGCTTTGTAGACATATCATACCGTGCTCTCCACGTGGTCACGATAAGCGGCAAAGTCGCCTCTCCCTCACCATGATCTGTCAATCCCTTTCTTGGTTGGCGCCCATTATAATGGCATATTTAATTATAAAAAAAGTTCATTATCAGAAAAAGATGGCAAAACACTGTCTAACAGGCTCAACTAAAGGACAGTCATAAATATGTAAAAATAAAAGCCTTAGCATGAGTTCTTAAAACATAAGTAGTAATTTTGAATAAATTATGCTTGAGCTATTGCTATAACTGGGCCTCAACCAGTGTATTAAACCTAGTACAAATAATGTTTTGTTAGCTTTCAGTTATGGTTTTACTCTAAATGGTGAATAAGTTAATATCTTCAAGCTTACTGGGTGGTTATTGAAATATGTCAACAAGATGCTTGACTGTTAATTCACATACTCAATTCTATCTTTAAAAGCATCTACATCACAGCCAGCAATTCCTTAGGGCTACTGAAATAATTAAGAGAATAAGTGTTGTTTCTAATGCTATGGTCAACAGTTAGCTAAATTATTATAACCAGGGCCCAAATTCTGATGACACGTCAGCTTTTAATTATTCCATCATAATCATTGTTAACCTTTATATAAATCCTTGCACATTTATTAGGTCATTTTCTGTCATTTTCTATTCTAAACTTTCTTTTATTTATTTTTATTTATCTTCTTTTTTTTTTTGCCATCTTTATTTGGTCATTTTCCTGCATTTACGTTGAGTGTGTAAAGAGTTTTATATAATTGTCATTTTACATAAGGTTAACTCTCCAAACATTAGAAATATGACTATTTGACTCCGAAATAAGAGTAACTTTGTGCATGCTTTCTTCGCATTTTTGGAGAAAAATGACATTCCTGTTTAATGGTTACTCTGGAAAGGGTTGCTTGTAGGTGGAGGGGTGGAAATTGTCAGGGAAGCAGGCATAATTGAGTAATTGAGTGAATGAATTAATTTATTGAATACCAAAGCACATACATCTTGGGCTGTCCATGAACTGGGACCCTAGCCCCTCTGTTATCGGATAGCCCTCTGATTTTCTTTACAGTATTTGTCAAGTCATGACACTCAAGAAAGGAGAACCACTCTGCCACTGGGTAATAATCATTAGTAAACAACGTTGGTCTGGGTGGCTCAGTTGGTTAGATGCTGACCTACTCGTCCCAAGGTCGCGGGCTCAAATCTGGCCCAGACCAATGGTTTTTAAGTGTGCTTAAAAACAACAGCTCCATGTCAGAGTTACTGGCATGTAAAAGAACTCCTGCGGGACAAAATTTTGGCACTCCAGCACTGCTGATGTGATCCTGGCAATTGACAGCATTATTAAGCAACAAAATAATAATAATAATAATAATAATAATAATAATAATAATAATAATAATAATATTAATAATAATAATAATAATAATAATAATAATAATAATAATAATAATAATAATAATAATAATAATAATAATAATAATAATTGTAGTGATGATGATGATGATGATGATGATGATGATGATGATGATGATGATGATGATGATGATGATGATGATGATGATTAGCAAACAAAAGGCAACCCTCATAAACAGGGCAGGAGGTGATGTAGCCGCCTTGTGGTTCCTTAATATTTTTAAACTCAAACCTTGTACCTCAAAGTAATGCCGTCTTTGGCAGTGGAGTAGGGCAGAGTTGTTATGTTCTGGAAAAAACTATACATATACTTTTTGACAAGTGTTGTTGTTTATTCTGTAACTACTGCTAATAGTCTTCTTCAGATTTGTCTTTTCGTTTTACTTTCATCTTTTGATTCATATATTTTCATCTGCTTCCCTCATAGTTTCAATTTCCTTAAATTCATTATTATTTTAAATTATCCATTTCATTCTAAAATTTATTTCGCATCCATTCTTTTTTTTTTTTTTTGTACACATCACTGATTCACTTTCTTCTTACCTCTATCACTTCCACTTCCTTTCTTCACTTAACTTTCACTTTTTATAATACCTACTTCACTTTATCGCTAAACCTGTATTTCCATCCCTGCAACCACCCTTGACTATGGCTAACTTAATCACTTAATGTTCCTTGTCACATGACACAGAGCATCATTTTTCTCTCTTCTTTTTTTACTTTCTCTGCTACGTATAGTATAGTAGGGGAAGTATTGTATTCCACCCAAAAATTCAATGTCGAGATTTCACTGGGAATATATGTTTTGAGGCCCCCTGAATCTGGAAAACAAAAAAAAAAACACTTTTAATAAAAGGTCCGTGTGTGTGTGTGTGTGTGTGTGCGTGCGCGCGCGCGTGTGTGTGTGTGTGTGTGCGCGTGTGCGTGCGTGTGCGCCTGTCTGTCAGTCTGTGGACAGCATAACTCAAACAAAATTGCTTCACCCTAAACTACCTTTTATATGGAAAATTTTTCGAAAATTTTGATTTTCTTGAAAATGGCTCAAACGATTTTGATTAAAATGCCATATGTTTGATATATTTTTATGGAAAATGAAATGTATATCTTGAATTTTCTGGCTATAACCCATGAAGTCCTATTTACTCTGGATGACTTTTGCATAACTGGTAAACCGTAAGAGATAGACAAAATCTTACTACACAAAAAATGTAGATCTTGCTAAAACACTCAGTTTATGTGCAAATAAACTTTTTTGTAGAGTGAACCATTTCAGAGATATTCCAGGTTATTTGTGTGAGTTTTGGAGAACTTACACTTCTGTCAAATAGAACATCATTATTCATTTTTTTATATGTTAACTGAACAAAGAGAACGAAATTTGAAAGTTTTAAAAGATTTGACTATCGCTCAAAGCCTACTATATCCCCATATTCTCCTTGCACCTACAAGGAAATAATAAGATAATTTCTGCAAATGTTTATCTCATCTAACACGAAGAAGATACAGAAATAAGGAATAAGAGTTTGTAAGAGTGGTCAGTACAAGAGTAGAGAAAGTCATTTGAGTTCAACACATCAGATTTTTTATTTTTTTTCCTATGTATCAACACATTTTTACTATCTGATACCCACTTCCTCCAAATGCTATCTTTCCAAATATGTGTTTGTCTTCTCTGTTCACCCTTCTTCCATTCCATTCTACCCACATATGTAATGCCTGCTTCCCTATCCTCCCATTCCAGCTGGTCATACACTATATTCTCCTGTTTAGTTGGTTTATTTCCACTTAACTTTGTACTTGCCCCTTTACTATTTAACTGATTTGCACTAATATCTTTGCCTACAAGGCCATTCACTGTTGCCTTGTCTGTTATCTTCTGCTTTTTCCTACCGCCATCTTCTTCTCATTTTTCTCTGTCATCGTGCCACTTGCTACTTTCCCCTCTTTTTTCTCTCTTGCATGTGTCTTTGAGGTAATATCATGCCTTTTCCATTTCAGCAATTCTGCAGAATACGATATGGGTGACTTATTAATTTTCTGTATTTCCTGACTCATCACTTCTTGAATTTATGCTACGGTGTCTGTTAGTTCATTACTTTCCTCTGTAATTTGTCCAATAACTTTGAATGTCAGAGGTATGCCTGTTTCCTCTTACTTTTTGCTCATCTTCCCCGATCTTCTTCATTTGCTGCCTTTTGGTCATGTGATTGGTCTTGATTGATGAAATGTATTTGTTTCTTTCAGTTTTTTTGTCTGTTTCAGTATTGTAAGTCATATATGTACTTGTAAATTTTGCTAGGATATTTCTTCTTGAAAATCTAATTGCTTCACTTATTTCATTGTTACTTACGGTCACCTGTAGTCTGTTCTCCAGAAGTTCCTTTACCTCTTGTCTTGAATCTATGCCTGTCCTTTCCTCTATTCCTACAATCACCAAGTTATATTTCATACTTCGGCCCTCCCATTCTTCCATGTTCTTCTTTAATAATGTGTAATTCTTCTTTTGTCGTTTCTATATTTTTAAGTTTTTTCTCTTCTTTATTCTTTCGGTTCGCTTATTTGCTTACTTGCTATTCTTCTTCTTTCGGTTTGCTTCTTTTATTTCCTTCTGTACTCTCTTCCATTGTTAGTATTTTTCTAATTTCCCCCAGTTCTGCTATCGTTTTGTCTATAGTACCTTTGCCTGACATTTCCTTTGCATCCTTTTTCCTCTTACTCTCGGGAGCGTTTTCGGCGCACGTCTGCACTCTCTTGCTGCTAGCTCAGTACTCTCAGGTATAATTACAGTTATGAATTCATGTTCTAATCAGGAGATGAGCCAGGTGAGTTTTCCCTTTTTTGCAGTAATAAATGTGTACAGTCAGGTCGCTATTGTCATGGGTTGTGAAGTTCCCTTCATTTGCTTCTCACCAAAACGGCTTGGGTTCGTTCCAGGCAACTGCAATGGGATTCGTGGTGGATGAAGCGGTACTGGGGCATGTTTCCTCTGGGTTCTCCAGTTTCCCCCGCCATCTCATTCCACCGGTGCTCCATTTTCATTCCATGTATCATCAATATCACTGCCTGTGGTACCGTATATAGTAAAAGTGGGCGTTAAAGACTACAAATAAAAGAAAAAAAATCTGAGTACTCAAAATGGTTAATGCTACAGTTTTGTAAGACCTGGTTCAAAAAAAGTTTCTTGTAATTTCTTTTCAGATTCTTCAAGCAACAACTAGAAAAATTGTATATTTTTAATTAATTTCTAAATAATGTCATTCGTATACCAGCTGTTTCTCCTTGTATAGCAATTGTAGTGGTGTATAAATTAATTAATGGCTTTCTATATACTAATTTAAATAAATTAAATACATTTCAGTTTTAGGTTAATTTTTATAATGATTATGCTATTTTTAAATAATTTTGAAATAATTTTATAGGCCATTTTACAGACATGTTCAGGCCATTGAAAAGCAGGCTCTGATTGTAACAATAAGTAAAATATGATACACAGTAAGAACAAAATACATATGAATTATACACAAGCTAAGGTAAACAACATTTAACAAATTATGTACATAGTTGCCGAAAATAATGATTGTTTACACAACTGGGCTGGTTCTGTGTCAGCTCATCCTTTAAAATGCAAAACAAGAGTTCATTTTATTTTTTATATTGGTGCAGTTTTTAAATAATTACTGGTAACACATAGCAGTAAGAATAATGTTCTTCTCTGAAAGATGAAATACTGTGATAGCAGACGCGATTCCTATCTACAGGGTCGTGGTAACGATGGAATGCATAAATCAATGTTTCCTTTTTTACAACATATTTATTCATTAACACTTCGTTATTTTACACTCTCAGCACCATATTAAATATTCAAAAACCTTCACACTTAAATGATTTGGTAGAATTTACGCTGGATAAAAGTTTGGTGAAAGTTCCATGTCCACACGCTACCAGAACACGTCTTATCGCCTTGAGTATACAGACGCTACTAAAACTAAAGCGCGTCTCACCCTTAAAAGACAGTACATGTTAAATGGAGCGCAGTGTTGCAACATGTACTAGTTGCGAATCTCTCTCCGCGAGCGACTCGAGGTGGCCTGAGTCCTGTACTTAGTCCTTCAATTGCTGCTTGACGAGACGGACACTTTTAACTTTGGTATCCCTCCACGCCTTTGTTACTGTATGACCTAAATTTACAAATGACTCGTCTGTATAAACAATTGATTTCCCCTGGTCCCTAAACCTTTTACGTCTTTTAGATATTTATGTCGCCATCTGATGATATCGATATCGTCTCTTTCTATTAATATGCACTTGTTACCCTTTCTTTCATATTCGAACCCCAAATCAGAGTGGCCCTTGAGAAATTTGGTAGGGTCTCATCACTGTTGAACTGTAACAAAATTATATTCAGCGTGGGTGGAATATTTGCAAACAGTAAAGAATGAACAATTCGCCGCACTCCACCTTGCACTATTCAATCACATTGCGTTAACCTAGCGTTTTGTGTAGTCCCGCCCCTTTTGCTTTCTTTATCGATGGCGTTCTTAGAGGTCCTTCCATTAGTTCCTTTTTAATCATACACACTACTGCTTCTGAACACCCGATAGCCTTAGCTGTTTCTTTTACTGCCTTTACTGCCAAGCATTTTGCTTCAAAAATAATCTAACACATTCATAATTATTTGGCGTTCCTTACTTCTTAATTTACCAACATATCGTCTCTTCCTAGCTTCCCCCTCCATAACTACAAATATTTACAAAAATATTAAACAAATAACGCAATAACAGCTCACAGTTACACACACGGCTTCTTTCGAACTAATGTTAGTGCTGCTCCTTATACTATCTTCTATGTCAGGCCGGGCGCGGGAATACGCTGAATAGATGAATACCTTTTGTTTGCCTTACTGGATAAAAGAAAGCGGTTACTGCCTTTTGGTTTATTTTAAAAACTTTCTCCAACCTTCCTCAACATTTGTTCTCGCTGGTTCCCTGATGTAAACTCAATAACAAAAAAGTTTCACACTGCGTAACTTTTGCAGTGCACAGATATAAAATTTTCCGAAAACATTTAATTTAAAAACTTATAACCCTTAACTGGGTAAACATAGAGAATTCAAAGTAGGCAGGTAGTAGCACTATAGTTTACTCTACCTAAGAAAAAAATATAGATGCATTCTAGCAGTTAGTTTGTTAGTTAGTGCGTGATGAGTGTAGAAACAGCAAATATCGGACTTCTATTGAAAAAAACGTTTTCTGAAGAAATTTGGACCTATAGAAATGTATAATGACTCTGAAAAGGATATAACCTGATAGAGAAAAAAATTCTGCATAGGATAATGTGTTCAAACCTGAAATTTATAACAAATGAATATTTATACCATGCTATTAGGAATGTGGCAACAGAGCGAGGGTAGAAAAGGACGCGGCTAATGGCAACTTGTATGCGCTAGATAGAGACAGAGATGTCCCATTTAACTCCATACTGTCTTCTAAGAGTGAAACGCTATATAGTTCTCGGCGTCCTTCTGACGCAACACCGCCATTTTTGTATTCATCCGCGCAAATAGTTTTTATTATTGAACACAACAGACTATCTAGTAACAAGAAAACATTGGCTATCCTGAATATTAAAAATAAGTTCCTGATACACCCAAACAAGAACCAGAAATTTATACACTTTTAACAAACATTTATATGAACGATTTTCCATTGGGGTCTAATATTCTGTCTCATATGCCCCTTGTTTTGTTTTTCAAGTTGTCAGCTATATTTACAATCTTGAAACACAATACAATACTTCTCCTTACTCCTCTGATTCAATCACTTTGTACAAAATATATATATATATATTTTTTTTTTTTTTTTTTTTTTTTTTACGGTCTTCTCCACTGTTTGTCTTTGTCTTTTGTTTTGGCATGATACAGCATGTCTTTATAAATTTTACATATTCAATTACTACACAATACATTCAGTTATTATACAATACATATTCAGTTATTGTACAACACATTTAGTTATTACACAACATGTCCAATTATTATACAATACATATTCAGTTATCGTACAATATATCCAGCTATCATACCACATATGTTCTGTTATTGTACAATACTTATTCAGTTATTACACAATACATATTCAGTTTTTGTACAACACATTTAGTTATTACTCAACATATCCAGTTATTACACAATATATCCAGTTATAATACAATACATATTCAGTTATTGTACAACACATATTCAGTTCTTATACAACACATACTCAGTTATTGTACATTTGACATTGACACAAATATAATTCAAGTGTATTATGGCTTATTATGTGGTTTTTTTGACTTGTATTCTTTGCTATGAGGAGAGAAAAACAGGATACAAATTTTGAGCTAATGATTATGATCATGTTTATGGCAATATTTTATTTAGTTCTTTGTCTTGTAAGCTTATTATGTATAGGCAGGTCATTGAGTCGGTTCTTAAACTCTGATGTTACTAATGGTACTATTTTTCTTAATTGGGTTATTATTTATTGTTGTTTGGTTCAACATTTCTTCGAGCTTAGCATTGGCTATATCCATCTTAATTCATGGGCATTGTTTTTCTGATTATGGTTTTCCTTACTCCACTAATTGTCACTTCTTTGTCTCTTATTTCTATAAGAGAAAACTTCTATACTTATAATTATTCTGTAATTGTATTATTTTTCTTCTCCATTTACCCTCGACATCTTTGTGTCGAAATATTATATCTTTGTCATCATAATTGATTCCTTTTTCTTTTTTGTCCCTGACATCCTTACATCAAAAACATATTATCTTCCGTCGCTATAATTAATTTATTTAATGATAATCAGTGTCCTCATCTGTCTTTGTTGACAATACTCTTTGTGGTCAATATAGCCAATGACTGTGTTGGTTTTCTTCCTTGTTGTAATTCCTAACTTGAACATAATTTTCTATAAGTAACCCATTAAAAATTGTTATCTTCCATCATCTCTCTACTCCTGCCTTACACATTTGTTGGCAAAGACTATTTGGTCCTTTCTTTGTATGGCTTTAATTTATTTTTATGGTATCTTCCTACCAACTTGCCATTTGTACTCTATAGCTCATACGTGTGGTCACCCAGCTGTTTTGTTATGACCAGTGGTCCAGTATACAATAGCTCCATCTTTCCAGATCTTTTCTCAGATGCCTTGGATGCTTTGTGGCTTTTTAAGAGCACTTTTTCTCCAATTTGTGGGGACCATTTCCTGACGAATCTTTTTACCTTGTTCCTCCCTTTTTCAGCCTTTCGCTGCAATCTTCTGAATGCCAATTGACATTTTTCCTTCTCTGATAATACCCTTTGGGCAGCCATCGTAGTGTCAATGTCAATTGTCAATCTCTTGGGTTTCGTGTTGGTCATCAATTCGATTGGGGCGAACTTGGTCGTGGGGTTCACCGAATGGTTAATCACCTCCTCTATGTATCCGCATTTTTCCGTCCAGGAAGTGTGGTCTCTGTGGCAGAGTAGGCGGAAATATATGCTTATATCCCTCATGATTCTCTCAGTCGGGTTTCCTTGGGGATAATACGCTGAGGAATAGTACAATTTTATTCCTAATGTTTCTAAGGTGTTCTGGAATAACTTACTCTTATGCATTGTTGCATTGTCCGATAGAATACATTTTATCCTCCCATATTTTGGGATGTAGTCCTTGACGATTTTATCTAGGTAAGTTCTGCTTTTAATGTTCTTAATGGGGTATAGTTTGGTGAATTTTGTGAAAACATCAAACATGACAAAGATGTATCTGTTTCCATCTTTCCCCCTTGGTAGCTCTCCATGCTCGTCAATACACACCAATGCATTTCTCTCGTTCCTCACGATGGATTGTGGAACGACATCGTATCTTACATTAATTGGCTTGGCCTTCTGACATAGGTCGCATGAGGAAATTAACTTCCTGACTTTCTTGCCAAGATGTTTGATGTACAATACTTCCTCGATTGCAAGCATTGTTCTCTCAGTACCAGAGTGAAGCATCGAGTGGTGGAATGCCAAAATGACCCTGTCTTGTAAGGAATTTGGTACCATCATTTTCCACTTCCTTACGTTGCGGCCATGCAATTTAAATAGGATGTTCCTAAATTTGCCTATCTTGGCTTCCAATTTTGGTATTATGTCTGGAGCCTTGTCGAATAGCCCTTTCAATTCAGGGTCTTCTTGTTGTAGCTTCGCTATGTTTTTGAAGTCTTGTAAGATTTCGTTGCTTTCTTTGCTATTTATCTGCATGATTTTAATTTCATGGTGTGGATTGTATATCGTCTCGGGTATGTGACTCTCCGACCTTAACCTTGACAATAAGTCACTGAAGATGTTCTCCTTCCCCGGGATATGTTTGACCTCTATGTCGTGTGATGTTATTTCGTGTATGTACCTTGAGATTTTGGAGTTGGTTAGCTTGCATTTTTGAATGAAGGACAGGCTTACGTGATCTGTATATATAATTATTTTATAATGATATATATATTGCCTGAACTTTTGTAATGCAAAATGGATTGCACCTATTTCTAATTCGGTTATGCAGGCATTGGCTTCTATCTTGTTTAGAAATCTAGAAGCTGTGGCAATCACATGTTTGTTGCCATCTGCATCTTCTTGTGCTAATATTGCTCCATATGAGTGCGCACTAGCATCGGTGTATATTAGAAAAGGCGACTTTGGATCCGGTCGTTCCAGGAGAATACTGTGCTTGAAAAGTTCTTTGATATTCTCAAAGGCCACCTGGTGTTCAGCATTCCATTCCCACTTAGTATCTTTTTTCAACAGTGCTCTAAGGGGTACTAATTCCTTAGCGTAGTTGACCACGAATTTTGACTGGTACTGTGAAATGCCCAGAAACCTTCTCAACTGTTTCAAGTTACGTGGGGGTGGTATATGCTCCATGGCCTTGACCCTCTCCGGATTAGGTTGTATACCATCAGGTGTAATGATGTGGCCTAGAAATTCAGCCTCTTTGACGAAAAATTCACACTTTTCCAAATTTAGGGTCATGTTGCTTTCCTGGAACTTGGACAATACATAATCTATGTGATGTAAGTGTGACTTGGGATTCTAGCTGTATATCAAAAAATCGTCAACATATTGCGTTACAAAAGCCTCGATAGTATCCCCAAAAACTTTGTCTAGAGCCCTCAGTAGTGCACTGCTACTGATCGATAGTCCAAAGGCACATTTTAAAAAATGGTATACCTTTCCTTTGTGCAAGAAACAGGTATATTTCCTGACATCTGGATGAAGAGGAATTTGCCAGAATGATGCTGTCAAGTCAAGACTTGTAAAATGTTGACCTCCCTTCAATTTCGATATTAGTTGGTCTACCCCCTCAGGCCTGTAATGATCCGGCAAGGTATGTGCATTTATCTTCCTTGCGTCGATGGTCATCCTCAATTTTCCCTCTTTCTTATGGACCCATACCACTGGATTCACGTAACATGAGTCCGACGGCTCTATTATTCCGTCCGCTAACATTTTCTGGATCACTCTGTCAGCTTCCTCCCTGATGGAGTTGGGGATGGGCCTGGATTTATGTGAATAGGGGGTGATATCTGTTAAAGTAAAAGTATGTACGTACTTATTACACGTACCTGGCTTTTTATTAAAAACTTTCCTGTTTTTAATCAATATTTTCCTAAGTTGGTTCCTTTCCTCTTCAGAGATGCCATGTGCCCCCCAGACCTTCTCATCGATTAGCTGTGACATCGGTTCTTCTCCATCTGTTGGTAGTGTTTCAGGTTGGTAGTTGTCCGAGGTATCATACTCGTCTTCTGTGCAGATCCAATGGCTGCAAACATTAGTTTCCTCCTCGCTCGTCCAACCTGTTTTCTCCTTGCATACCCTCAGGTCTACCAATCTATTCTTGTGGACATTGGTGTTCTCCACAAAGAATTGTTCATCCGGATGGATCCCTGTCTGGTCTGGTTCCTCCTGGCATGTCTCTTCCTCCAGGAACTTCGCATTGCATTCTGAGGCTCCTTCCTTAATAATAAATTCATGTAGGTCATAATTAATCACCGACCTCCAAAGGTTAAGCAAATCACTGCCAATGATTAGGGTAGCTGTTAGTCTAGGTATTACCAGGGCAATAAAATCGAATTTCCAACTTCCGATTTCTATTACCAGCCTTACCTGGTATTTAACATGTTCCTTTTTCTTGCCAATTGCTGTGCTGCAATACACTCCACACACAGGCAAGAATTCAGCATTTCTTTTAGTTATCAATTCCTGGAATAGCTGTTCGTCACATACTGATGTGCTGGCTCCTGTATCAATCATCGCTGGCAATTCGATACCCCATACTTTCAGCCTAATCATTGGTGGATTGGTTATTTCCTTTCTTTCACTCGCCTGTCTTCTCAAGGTACCTAAATTATACTGGTCAATATTGCCCCTACTGCCACACAGGTCAACTTCCGGGACACAAAGTTGACTTGTACTTAGTTTTCCTGGGCGTTGGAGGTGATTGTTGTTTCTGTATTCTGCGCAGCATCGGTCCTATCTGGCACATTTTCATTCTGTTCCTGTGTTCTTACGTTGTCGGTGTTCCATTGGTTTCTGCCCCTTTGACGTGAACCCCTATTGTATGATGGCCTTTGGCTGTTCAAGTATTCCCTACAGAATCGTATATGATTTACTTGATGGGTACGGTCTCCTGGTCTTCCACGATCATATCTATGCGTTCTGTATCTCGATTCACCCCTCGGTATTGTGTCGTGGTACCGCTGTCTTGTGTTCTCCATCCTCTCACCATGATTATGTGGTTGTGGGAAATGGTGTGCCCCTCTCCCTCTTTCATGGGTGCTCCTAGTATTTCTATGTTCTCCCTCACTCTGGTTGTTCGTAGCCGTGCTCCGGTTTAAGATGGGTGAGTTTGGGTGACCGTTCCTATGTCTATGCTCATTAGGCCGACCATTTTGTGTCTCGAAGGCTGTTAGCAATTCTATCATATCTGCAAAATCTACTGGCCTCGCAACAATTAACCCTGTTCTCACTGTGTCTGGGAAATGTCTTGTTATGCTGGTAATTAGTTCTGCTTCCGACAAGTTGGGGTCTAATAGCTTCCCTTTGTTGGCTACTTTCATAAAATAATCGACTAGCGATAACCCTTTGGTTGGATCATATCTACCTGTCGCTAGCTCTACCCTAGTTTGGTTTTGCTTAGCTGGGCCCCAATACCTTGATAGGAATAAATTTCTGAATGAGCTATACGACTCATGACCAGCTAGTGTTAACCTGAGCCATTCTAATGCCTTGTTTTTTAAGCTTTTCTTAACTATCATCATCCTAAGCTCATTTGGTATCCTTTTCACTTTAAAATATTCTTCCATCTCTTTAACAAAGAGTTTTGGATCGTCTCCCTTCTCCTTGTCAAATGTAGGTGGTGTGATTTCATGTAATATGCTGTTGGTATAACATGTGTTATGTGTTGTGTCATTGTTTGGTTGTGAACCTCTTTCTCTGTATGGTGAGTCAACATTTTGTACATTATTCAAGTAACTCTTATCTTGTACATTACTTACATCTAAATCATCTTGCCTTTGTAGTGCATTCACAACACCATTTACATTAGCCAAACTTTCTTTCCTTTTTTTCATTTCTTCGCAAATTGATTTTAAATCATTCTTTATTTCTAAGTGACTCTGTTTCATATCATTTATAGCATCTTGTTGTAAATGCACCACATCATTCATTGTCTTAATTTTAGGAATTACAATTTGTTCTACAGTTTCACTAATAATGTCTTTCTTTACTACCTCAATCTCTTTCCTTAATTCCTCAGTTATTTCTGCTTTTACATTTGTAATCTTACAGTCTACACCAGGCGCGGCTCCTCAGGGTAGGCAGGGTAGGCACTGCCTACCCTATCGTAATACATCAACAAATAATGTTTAACTATGATTCTGCATTTTATCATTTGAACCGTCATTTTCCCCTAAATTGCAGTTCAAGAAAAGTTTTCTCGGTTATAATGACCAGCGCATGGTCAAATCCGTTAATCTCAATTCCGATTCATCAAAACTGCGCTGCGTGTTTGAAACGCGCGGCAGAAATGATACGCATGGAACCTGGGTAGTGGAGAGCAGGCTAGCTTAACCTCTGCCTGCCCGGCCCCATTTCCTCAGTACGAGGCCCTTGAACAGGGATAAGGAAACATTTGGTCTGTATATGCACTCCGAGCATGCGTAGACGCGTCTGCCAGCAGTCCGAGCACTTGCCTGCCCAAACCCGAATTTATGCGACATTTTCCGAACAGCCATACTCCACGAACAAAGATCTCAGAGATCTGCATCTGTCGTTATCTCTGTGTAATACCAGTATGACCGACTTAATTAGTGAACTATTACAAATTTCGTTTTCGCGGCGCACTCACAATGAAAAGAGGAGTGTTTTAGCTATTTAACACAAAGCTGCAGTCAGACAATTTTTCAATTTCTTAATCTATTTTAGTCATGGGCGTAGTGAAACGGGGGCAAGGGGGGCCACGGCCCCCCCCTTGGAAGTTGGTGAACTTAATGTGCAGTCAGTTGCCGACTTTTAAACTATTATTTTAATTTTGATGTAAAGAACAATTTTTGTTTAGCACAAATTAATACGGTTATCTGCAACAAATACTATAAATTTTGACAGTAAAATAATGATTTAATATTATATGATTGCAAATTTCCAACATGTGCCCCCCCCCCCCCCCCCCCTGGAAAAAAGTCTGCCGACACTCGTGATTTTAGTTTTGGCGGTATTTCGTCTGTAAAGTCACACTCATTCACTCTGCTCTTATTAAACAACCAAACAATATATTGTTTGCGTTATCCGCAATGACTTCGCCCCCTATATTTCGGATAATTTATTATTATTATTATTATTATTATTATTATTATTATTATTATTATTATTATTATTATTATTATTATTATTATTATTATTATTATTATTATTATTATTATTATTATTACTATTATTATTACTATTATTATTATTATTATTATTATTATTATTATTATTATTATTATTATTATTATTATTATTATTATTATTATTATTATTATTATTATTATTATTATTATTATTATTATTTGTTGTTGTTGTTGTTGTTTGTTGTTACTGTTACACTTTGCCTACCCTAAAATTTTGACTGCGAGCCGCCACTGGTCTACACTTGTATTACATTCTGTTATTTCCTCTCTACACCTAGCAATTTCTCCTTCTAACACAATCATATTCTCTCTCATTTCTGATTCTATCTTTCCCATCCTATCTCCTATGATTTCTATCCTAGCTTCTAAGGCTTCCTTTGTTTCATTTAAGTTTTTATGTACTAATTTTAAATTAGTTTCCATTACTTTCATATTTTCTTTACACTCCTGTCTTCCTAATTCTATTTTCTGTTCTAAATTCTGTCTTCCTAATTCCATTTTCTGTTCTAAGTTCTGTCTCACTTCCTCCATTTTCTGACCTATTTCTTCCTTATTCTGTTCAAGTTTCTGACCTATACTCTGACCTAAACTTTGTTCTATGTCCTGTTTTAATTCTGCCCTATTCCGTTCCATTTTCTGACCTAAACTTTGTTCTAGTTTTTCAAACATGATCATCATTAACCTTTGGTCTTTGCTTATTGTTAGCTGTTCTTCACTTTCTGATTCTACCTGATAACTAGGCCTATCTGCCCCTTCCCCCACTCCTGTTTCTATCTCTTTTCGCGACATTTTAATTTCTTTATTCAATTCACTTAAGGTTAAAAGTCCCACTACTTTGCCGCTTCTCAGTAACATAAAAATGGAAATAAAATGTATGTGAAAACAAAAAAAAATTTTTGATCCTACTTTCTTTTCCGTTGGTTCTTCGTCCAGTTATTTACGTCTCCTGGGCAGTTGGCTTCGCTAGATGATCTCCGGTGTTTTTCCCACGTTGATTATCCGTGCATCGATGTTCTGATGGCGATATCAAACGATGGTCTAATGGCGTCTTCTTTTCATTTGACGCGGCGTCACTTGATGTTTTATCGTGATTTCAATTTTCGTAATTTTGCATTCCATCCTAAATTCGAGTTCCACGTTGGGCAAGCCATTTTGGTGCAGTTTTTAAATAATTACTGGTAACACATAGCAGTAAGAATAATGTTCTTCTCTGAAAGATGAAATACTGTGATAGCAGACGCGATTCCTATCTACAGGGTCGTGGTAACGATGGAATGCATAAATCAATGTTTCCTTTTTTACAACATATTTATTCATTAACACTTCGTTATTTTACACTCTCAGCACCATATTAAATATTCAAAAACCTTCACACTTAAATGATTTGGTAGAATTTACGCTGGATAAAAGTTTGGTGAAAGTTCCATGTCCACACGCTACCAGAACACGTCTTATCACCTTGAGTATACAGACGCTACTAAAACTAGTTCTCGGCGTCCTTCTGACGCAACACCGCCATTTTTGTATTCATCCGCGCTAATAGTTTCTATTATTGAACACAACAGGCTATCTAGTAACAAGAAAACATTGGCTATCCTGAATATTAAAAATAAGTTCCTGATACACCCAAACAAGAACCAGAAATTTATACACTTTTAACAAACATTTATATGAACGATTTTCCATTGGGGTCTAATATTCTGTCTCAATATTAAGGCTTGCAGATTGATTTCAGAAAATTGCTGAAGAGGTAACAAGTCATCAAAAGGAGCTACTAACCTTCACGTTTTAAAATAGTCCAGCATTATAACTTGTTTCCTTATTTGTCTGATACGAAAAGTACCTGTTCAATGTTGTTCATCAACACTCAAGGAGCAGAGGTATCATCTCACAGCATCCAGCCTCCTCATTACTCTTACAGATGTTTTTGACTCTGATTCCTCCTTCAACATATTATTGTAAATATTTGCAATATCCTCCTGAGTTGCCAGTGAGAATTTCATCATCAAAGTTCAAATGCTATGTTTTTGTCCTTCTTGAGTATCTTTTAGTTTTCTTGTATGACTTCTCCTTCCCCCTTCTTGTTTTCTTCAGGAGATATCGAAAACTAGCCCTGTTGAAGCAGTCAGCTTCAGTTCTTCTCCCTAAAGGAAACAATTCACTGCATCGAGGATGTTCCAGTTTTGGCATTTAAGGAACCAATTATTCCCAAATTCATAGGCTGCAGATGTCCGGTGCTGTTTGCTGGAAGAGAGATAACTTTAGTGTTTCTTAAAAACTACATATGTGCGGGATGTACCGAGCAAGTATCTATCACCAGGATGATGATTCTTTCTTTAAATCCACTTTTGAGTCTATATGATGTAACAGTTTTAGAAATAAAGTTATGGAAAATTAATCAACATTAAGCACTTGAATTGCTCCACTTACTAAATTATTGACAGAACATGTTTTGAGAACCTATTTTCGGTTTTGGCTGGTACTTCAAAAAATATTTGTAAAAGACAGGATTTCATTAAGCTGAGAACATTAAAATGGGATTTTATTGTGGCAAGTTGTATATACTATGAAACTTAATTATTAGTGTGTTAAACTGTATTGGTAATACTCTTCCTTATAGATCAGACCTAATACATTGGGCTCACCCTTTCCAAATCTTTTTACAGAATTTCCTTGACTCCTAGACAAGAACAACATATAACAATCCTAAAGTGCAACAGCCCTTTCCGGGCCATGGCTTACAACCCAACTGCTGTATCTCCCACCTCTGCTCAGCACAGGTGACATGAGTGGGGTGCAGTACTGGAGGTGGGATGTGGTTGGTGTCCTGGTCCCTCCCAGCCAGTTACATAGTGTTCGCAACCAGGGATCGCTACTTTTCAATGAAGTAGCTCCTCAGTTGGCCCCTCAGGGACCTAACGAGGCTGAGTACACCCTGGACCACACCTGCCAGTGGGAGAAAATCTCCACACCAGCACTGGGAATCGAACCTGGTCACTCGCTTAGTAGCCAGCAGTGCTACCACCCGGCTCAGGAGGCAACCAGAACAACAAATTCTGAATATAATTGCCCAATTGCTGGGCACACACAGTACATGTGTGCTCATGTTTTGTCTATAATTGAGAGATATTACCAATAATATGTTGCAGGTATCCTGGAAGTGTGTGAAGTAGCAAACATATTATGCATAAATGATTATGTAGATAAATTGAAAAATATGTCAATATTTATAAACACATTCTGCTCCAACTTGTAATAATATTAATCACAGGACTAGTTTTGGTGAGGATCTCTCCATCATTCAACTGTTAATCGAGTGGTTCAACATCAGGTAACTGTCTCCCTCTTCTCTCATTGCCTGGTATGCTGTTCTTTGGAAACCAGAATGAACATATCAGAAATATCAAATACAAAGAAACAGACAAATCAGCCATAGCTCACTACTTTTGGTCTTGCAATCATAATATCAACCTAAATATCCAACTTTTAAAACCAGCAAAAAATTATTGGGAGTTAACAGTGTGGGAAAATACATAATTAAAGATCGAGATCAGCTGATGAATTTCAACATATCAATCATAGACAATGTCTTACAACTAGCCAATAGGAAGCCAAGAAAGAAGTAATAGTTATGCATATCTGCAAATGTACATAGTAGGTCCCAGTGTTGTTCCTCTTTTATCCTTTCCTAAGTGGATTTTGGCTGTGAAATCAGTCTGAAAATTAGCAGCTATAAATGATGTGATAGGTGCTCCAAACTGGAAAGGAAAACATAGCTTCATGTAATTTAAATGTTGTGAGAATATATTTTTGTACTTTTCTTCAAGTTTCATGTACTTTATAGGTAAGCATGAGTTAATTTTTTCTGAAATACCTAAGTTATTTTCATAATTTTTATGTAATAGCATGTGAATACATTTTATTTATTTTCCTTTGTTGTATCTTTTGTGTTTTTAATACACTAGATGCTTCTTTCCTATCAAATTTTTCAGAGTCAGAACAAAGTTGCTCTAGCTGATGGTGATATATCAAGACTGAAAGCTAGGGTAAGCATTCATTTTTTTTATGGTCCTATAGGCAGAAACACAATTTTATTTACTTATTTGTATGCAGCTTTTTGTCATGTTTCTGCTTTCTTCCTGTAACCAATTTCTAATCCAAGTCAAATTACTAATGTTAAGAAATGCATGGAACCAGTTTTGCATAGCACTTATACATCAAGAACAGTCTTTATTAATGTAGCAATCTGCTTCAGAAATGCTTTTCAGTGGAAGAGTTATGAAAAAGTCATAAGAATGTTGGATTTTTTAAAACTTGATGAAATAACACGATTACATAATCACATGAAGCAAAAGTGAAGCTTATGAGAATATGTGTAACATCACATACTCGACTTGCTGTAGGATACATAGTAGAAGTATTTTAATGTATCTTCAAGTTAACAGTATACCAGTAAAACACATATTGGCTAACAAAATTGTGTCTGCATGTCCACTCACCTTTCTAAATAAACAGCATCTTTAGGGCAGTAGAACATCCTGGGCTATCCTCAGTTTGCCATAAAATCTACAAGTTCAGGGAAGTTTTTCGTGATCTATTCAAAACAATTCAACAACACAATCTTTTCAGCAAATTTCTGCCCATATATTAATCCAGCTATCTGTACACATAGCACGAGTATCAAGCTCTTAACTTTTGGTATGTCCCTAGCTAAAAAGCTAAAATCCTACTTCTTTTTAAAAAGTGTAATTTTATTAAATTGTGTCCTATTAAGGGTCATTTTGTCAAAATCAATTGAACTTGTAACAGCATTCACTTTTAATATCAGTTGGTACAGAATTGCAACTTTTGCATTTGTACCATAATACTATTGCTCATGCCTCTTTGCCACTCTCTAACCAAGTAAAAGTTTTATAAGCATTGAAACAATAATGTAACATTTAAAACAGATGGTGCATAATTAATAATTGAGGTAGGCCCTAGCCCAAATCCTTTAAGGCAGGAGTTGGCAAATTGGTTATCGCAATTGCACAAATGGTGACATCATAGCACATGAGTCATGGATTGAAGGAGAGAGATTTGGAAGCCACAGTGGCAGTGTATGAAATTCCCTCACACATGTTTGATTTTATATATGCTTAATACATATGTACAGATTGAGAGGGCTTTAACATTAGTTTTTCATCTTATTTTTGACTTCATCTGAAGCGTTACAGTTTTGTATACATCTGTTAATTCACAAGTATTGACATACAACAGAGCACTTAGGTTTTTGTGTGTCATACGTACTCAGCCAGTTTAGAAGAAAAATATTGCTCATACAATAATGTGTTGAGTCAAATATAACACTATGCAAGGCAAATGAATGGTGAGACGGAAATGCTGCTATATCAAGCTCTCTAAATAAATATAAACCAGCATTATTTTGTAATTGTGATTTTAAAATTGTATTTGTCTATAAATTTGCAATATATATATATATATTATTTATGTTAAGGTTCCTTTGTGTTTTCATGGTTTCGAAAGAGCTGTGTCCTATCGGTGTGGTGTACACCAGACCACTCCAAGTGGGGAGCCCTCCTGGCAGCCCTGGGCTGTGAGGGCTAACTGGGCCGTGCCGTTTGTCATTTTGCCTATGTTAACAGCATTCAGAGTGTGGCACTCTAGAAAGGTAGAGAGAGGTAGGGATAGCACAGCATATTGTATGAGACAGAGGAACAATTCAATCAGGCATTTCACAATAATACAAAACAATTAATTTGTTCTTTATTACATGCTTAGGATGACGCCTGACATTTTTTTGTTTTATGCATATGTAGGTACAGAAAACATCATCATGTGGAGCATTGTAAAGAGCAAACAGTGCTAAAAATAAGAACATGAGAAAACTAAGTTTGAAGTGGTAGCAAGGATAATGAAACTGTACTGATTTAAATGGACATTACCAGTTACAGGCAATTAGTTAAATGGCCACGTGACAGTTATAAAGGCTGTAAGGCTATAAAAAGTATATCAAAATAAAGCAGAAGTTTTATACCATTTGATAAAACAAAAACCCATTTTTGTCACTTCTGGAGATTTTTAGCCATTTTACACAGATGCGTATCCTTAAACAGTTAATTCTTATTCATTGTTGACAATTATTATTAAAAAATGTACTATAGCAATGAAATGATTTCAAACTCCTTTAAGAGTGATTAATTTGTTAAAATTATACTAACCTGATTAGACGCCCTTTCATCCTTTAGTTTCGTTATTAATTCCTTTCTTTCTTCGCCTATAATATCAGCGTGGGTGTGAGAATGTTTAACGTTGAAGTGATGCTTAATGTTATACGTTTTTGCCCGTACATAGGTATGGCATATTAAACATTGAACATTGTTCTCGTCAGATCGAATAACAAAATACAGACCCTCCCAAGATGGGTTAAATCCTGACAGAGCTGTCGAAGCACCTCTTTTCATTCTTGCATACAATAGTTACATGAGATCACAAACACTGGATGAATGCACAAGGAGTCACCTCAAAAAGTGAGCATTAACGAACCTGATGCCAGTGGCAGTCAGAGAAGGCCTGACGTCATCACAGCTGTAGCGGTCAAAGCCCTGGGCGAGCTCTGGGCTGAGCCAGGGAGCCCTAGCCCTCAAACGCTGTGTTGGAGTGGTCTGGTGTACACTACTGCTTGTTTACATTTGAATGCACATTAGTTGATGGATGGAGTGTTGAAACTGGGTGATATATTACTTTGCCCCTTACAGTAAAACCTGACTAAACCGGACCCCCTATATACCGGAAACCTGGGCAGCTGCAAAATAAATCTCAGAACAGAGCGATTTCCTATGTTAAATAACACTCTAAACCGGAAAACTGCCTAGCGCAGAAACGGAATAGTTTTTCCAGAACCGTTTACATAAATAACCTAAGACAGATTTTTATTATGCTTAATACATAGTTATGTGCTTTGATAACGAACTTGCCATGACTGAAGACATTCAAAGTGCAGCAGATATTGCTGCTGGAAACAGCAGTTGTGAAGTCATGGAAGGAATGGATGATGACGATGGCGATGAAGCCATCGAAAGGGAGCCATATCTGTTGTGAGTGACCTTCAGGAATTTGCAGCTTCCAAGAATGTTCTAGAACTCCTGAAGCTGACGCAGGATGCAAAGGAGATCATAGAGCATTCTCTTTTGAAGAAGTCGCGACAGTGCACTTTGACGTATATGAGGGGGGGTAAAGAAACTAATGGAGAAAATGCAATTATGTATGACATGTAAGTTGAAAAGACAGCAAAACATGCAATTGAACCTATTTTTTTATTAGAGAATTGCATTTTAAATTATTCCTTCAGTTTAATTCTATACAGTTATATTTTTTGTACTTTGTTTTACTAAAATATGTACAACCCTTTGTAAGACGGGAACCCGTGAAAACAGAAAAATATTACTGGAACGATCGCGTTCTGTTTTAGGCAGGTTTTACTGTATTATGTCATATCATCAGCTGGAACAGATTTGCCAACCCCTGCTTTTTTTTTTTTTTTTTCCCTTCCTTCCTTGGCCAAGAGCTCTATTGGAAGCTATACGGCCACACTAACTGTACTGAGGTAGTAATGTGTCGTACCAATAGTACAAAATTAAAGATATCATTTAACCGAATGATATTGCTTTAAGGTTAGATGACAATAACCAAGTAAGGAAATCAGACCAATAATGACAAAGTTAAAATACCTGTATTATAATGTGAGCATTCGCAATTAACAGGAATGGAAAAGAATGTCAAGTTTTAATTTTCTCATTCTCGTTCCTGGACACAACAAATTAGAGTTATATCATATAAATGAGACTCTTCACAGTGGAGATTACTCAAGATCTTAATATCATCAAACTGTTGCTAGAGCTCTCTCTAGTCGTAAGTACGGAAAGTGAAAGCAGAAGAAATTCCAACAAATTTGCATCCTGGTCATAGTCCCTCAGGATTATCGAGCATTGGTTCGAGCAAAAGGGTAATGTGTACTTTATATGCTACTTAAACTCTCAGAAGTAAAAGTACAAGTAGTATACCAAAAAAAGAAAAGGCAAAGATTGGTGAAACTAACAAAAAACAACAAACAACTTTGATGCATACTATTAATAAAGGAATGAGGGAATAATATGCTTAGAGCAATTGGAAGTAGTAATGGATCTGCATTTAGAAAATGTGTCGGCCTGGGTGGCTCAGTTGGTTAGACGCTGGCCTACTGATCCCAAGGTCGCAGGTTCAAACCTGGCCCAGGTCGATGGTTTTTAAGTGTGCTTAAAAACGACAGCTCCATGTCAGTAGATTTACTGGCATGTAAAAGAACTCCTGCGGGACGAAATTCCGGCACACCAGCGATGCTGATGTGATCCTGGCAATTGACAGCGTCGTTAAATAACAAAATAATTTAATTTAATTTAGAAAATGCTAGCAAATTTTTATATCAGCTAACATGCATCATTTTGGCTGAATTGGAAGCAGGTGAAAGTAGCCATTGACCAGTTATAAATAAATGACACAATGTGCAAAATCAACTTTCCACTTTGCCATCGATGTGGCCTTTGATATGCATTCCTGTTCTGGTTCCAGGGGTACTAGAAACTCAAAGGTTGTATGCTGTTTTGCTTCCTGTTCTCATTTCCATTCTGGTTTCCGTTCTCGGGTTGTTATAAAGAAATAAATATTTTATTTGTTTATGAAGCTGTTAATTGCCAGGATCATATCAATGTCATGGGTGTGCTGGAATTTTGTCCTGCAGAAGTTCGTTTACATGCCAGTTAATCTACTGACATGGGGCTGTTACTTTTAAGCATACTTAAAGCCATTGGTCTGGGCTGCCTTTGAATCTACAACTTGGGGTCAGTAGGCCATTGCCTAACCAACTGAGCCACTCAGACCAAATCTCGGGTTATTGTGAACCAGCCTTTAAATGTTAACAGGGACGTAGCTCAAAAGGTTACCATGGTGATAGATGATAGAGCATTAATGACTACTAAAATTCCACAATCTACCTACTGTTTATGAAGAAAACCCACAAGGTTTCAGTCTTTAAAATGTGCTGATAAGTTTGAGACTGAAACTTAATGATCTGTGCATGTTGCACTAATTTCTAGGTTCTTAATCACCAGAAATATCAACATAATATGCTGAGCAAACTGAAGCATACAGGCAAAACTGTAATAAAGGGCCATGTTGGACTTTGCTTTATTCAAGCCACACAAAGTAGTGGAGATTAGGGTAACTTTGAATTGTTGTGATTCTTCATTATTTGTTGAAAAATTATTCATTTTTGGAAGGAATGTAATATAATAAAATGTAGTGCAATGCAAGCAATATATCATTAACACATTACATCGAGAGGCTTGTTTTGTTTGGTTAGTTACCTTAATTTACACATTTGATGATGATGTAAACAAAAAGACATCACTATGTCTATATATATATAAAAATGTTATGTTGGTTTGTGTACACTTTAAAAACTCAAAAATTTCTGCATCGATTTAGCTCAAATTTTGACACGATATACAATCCATTTCAAAGATTGTTTTTATCTATTTCTTGCATCAGTAACATACCTGCAACCACAAGAAAACACCTTTTTCAGTGGTCATTACCGCTAGGTGTTGTTAACAATAATGATTTTTTTTTACAAAAAAATAGATTAAAAAAAATTTCCTTGCATCGCATTCAGATTATTATGCAATCTGACTTAAATATTCACCTTAACCGAGGTGCTTTCATGTGATCGTGTAGTGGTTGAGCTGTGCCGTTTGCCAAATCGTAAGTAGAGGTTATGTTTTGTATGAGATTTTTTTTGTAATTATTTAACTATTTCATTTAGCTGAGATATTCTCACAATAGTTACTAGACATTGGAAACGGACAGCTGTCAATAGATGAGACAAGACGAATATCATTTCCTAATAATTTTTGTAATTTAGTAACATCGAAAGAAGAACTTATCAAAGAAGTATTTCCTAATATTCAAATTAATTATAGGAATCACAACTGGATCAATGAACGGCCTTGCCGCGAAGAATAAAGATGTCTATCAACTTAATAATTTTATACAATCCAGCATTTAAAGTGAGGAAATTATATATAAATCGTGGAACCAGATGAAGTAGTTAATTACCCATCAGAGTTTTTGAGCTCTCTTGATCTGCCAGGAATCCCACCACACACATTAAAATTGAAAATAGGTGTGCCAATTATCATGTTACATAATGTTAATCAGCCAAAACTCTGTAACAGCACAAGGCTCGCAGTTAAGAAATTGATGAACAACATAGTGGAAGCAGCGATATTAACTGGGCCTTTCAAAGGCGAAGATGTCCTCATTCCTCGAATTCCAATGATCCCAACTGATACACCATTTAAATTTAAAGGATTACAATTCCCAATTTGATTGGCGTTTGCAGTCACAATCAATAAAACTCAAGGTCAATCTTTAGAATTGTGTGGTTTAGATTTAGGTGCGGATTGCTTCTCACATGGACGATTGTATGTTGCATGTTCCCGTGTCGGCAAACCAGATAGCCTTTATATCTATGCAAACAATGGAAAAACAAAAAATATTGTATACCCACAAGTATTGCAAAATTAAACTTTTTTGAAACATGCTTTGTTTTGTTTCTCATTTCTCATCCATGCAACCATAATGTGCCACAGCAAAGCATGACAGGGTACAGCTACCATATTATAATAAATATAAGCAAGTATGATTAACCTAGAAATGTGCCTTGTACTGAATAATTACTGATATAAATAATAATCATTAATATGAACAAATCTGAAATTCCATAATTTATGAAACAGTCATCTCTACAGAATAGATATCTCAGCCTCACCAATATGTGTCCTGTGTAACGATCCAGCAGAAATGAACGAAGACCACTTGAAGACCTGTGAAGCATTAAGATCAGAAGGAACTACAGTTCAAAAGTATTGGAAAGCACGAATGCTAATGGCTTCATTGCCAGATGCAAGGCACTAGAAAACAACAACATAATTTATGAAACAATGACAAATTGAACAAAAGAGCTCTCTACTACTTGGGACATTTTGGTATACCAGTGGTTTGGTGGTGCTGTTATGACATTACTCAAGTTGATATTATATTCATTGTTCAAGTTGGTATTTGCTGTACACGGTAGGGGTAGTTCTGAGTTCTGCATTGACTGCAAGTAAACAACATTAAAGATATATGTCAGCAGTAGTATATATTTTTGGCTATTTCACAAGTTTATATGAGGGCAGTTCAATAAGTAATGCAACACATGTTTTTTTCTGAAACAGGGGTTGTTTTATTCAGCATTCAAATACACCATGTTATTCCCCAAACTTTTAACTACACAACAATATTTTTCAACGTAATCTCCATTCAATGCTATGGCTTTACACCACCTTGAAATGGAGGCCTGTATGCCTGCACGGTACCATTCCACTGGTTGATGTCAGAGCCAACATCGTACTGCATCAATAACTTCATCATCTGTGTAGTGCGTCCCATGGATTACATCCTTCATTGGGTCAAACATATGGAAATCTGATGGTGCTAGATTGGGGCTGTAGGAAGGATGCGGAAGAACAGTCCACTGAAGTTTTGTGAGCTCCTCTCGGGTGCGAAGACTTGTGTGAGGTCTTGCATTGTCATAGAGAAGAATAAGTTCGTTCGGATTTTTGTACCTATGAACACGCTGAAGTCGTTTCTTTAATTTTCGAAGAGTAGCACAATACACTTCAGAGTTGATCGTTTGACCATGGGGAAGGACATCAAACAGAATAACCCCTTCAGCGTCCCAGAAGACTGTAGCCATGACTTTACCGTCTGAGGGTATGGCTTTAAACTTTTTCTTGGTAAGAGGAATGTGTGTGGTGCCACTTCATTGATTTCCGTTTTGTTTTGGGTTCGAAGTGATGAACCCATGTTTCATCGCTGGTAACAATGTTTGACAAAAAAACTGTCACCACCAGCCTCATGACGAGCAAGCAATTCCGCACAGATGGTTCTCCTTGGCTCTTTGTGGTCTTTGGTTAGGCATCGAGGGATCCAGCAGGAATAAACCTTTGAATATCCCAACTGGTTAACAATTGTGACAGCACTACCAACAGAGACATCAAGTTGAGCACTGAGGTGTTTGATTAAGATCCGGCGATCATCTCGAATGAGAATGTTCGCACACTCCAATGTTGCAGGAGTCACAGCTGTGCACAGCCGCCCAGCACACGGGAGATCAGACAGTTTTGCTTGACCTTGCAGCGATGATGATGCATGCTTTGCCCAACAACTTACCGTCCTTTTATCCACTGCCAGATCACCGTAGACATTCTGCAAGTGCCTATGAATATCTGACATGCCCTGGTTTTCCGCCAAAAGAAACTCAATCACTGCCCGTTGTTTGGAATGCACCTCTGATACCGACGCCATTTTAAAAGCTCCATATAGCGCTGTCACCTATCGGAAGTCAATGAAACTGTACAAGACGAAGCGGGAATATTTGAAAATGTTCCACAAGAAATGTCAGGTTTTTCCAAACAAAATTGGCCGAGAAAAAACCTGTGTTGCATTACTTATTGAACTCCCCTCATACTTGGTTCATGTTGTTATTGCTAGCTAATGCTAGATTTCTGACAAGGAAGTCATTAATCCTCTTGCTCTCCAATATTTTTCACTGATGTATGGGACACTGGAAGTGGCCGGGCATATTTGAAGGTGGTCTTGGTTCATTTCCTCTTGCAGATCACATAGAGGACAGAGTGGTGAAGAATATATCCCAATTCTTCATGTAAATATTGACCAACAAGCCATGGTTGTAACACCATAGAAAAACAACTCTACTTATCCAAGTTTTCTCTGAGATAATTCCATGAAGCTAAATGTTTGTTATTACTAAGTCCCTGTAGTATATGAGGGTTAGAATCTCCACCAAGTAAGGTGTAATTATGGTCACAGCTGCACCTGTGTCCACCAGTACCCAGCTGTACTTTCCTTGTATCCAACCTTCTGTGACAAGCTTATTATCGACATTTCTGTCTAATTCACACAGTGGCACTTGGGATGGCAATGGTGATTCCAATGTGCCCCTCATCACACCAGCCCTTACTCATTTTCTGCATGCTTGTTGACTTGGCTGGTCAAGTTCGCTACGTGAACTGGCTGGTCACATCCCCAGCACACGTCGCATGATGCTCAAATCTTAGATGTAGACAGTCTTTTGCCGGATGTCCTGACTGGCCACGTCATCAATACACCTCTAGAAGATCTTTGCAGACATCCCTGAGTTGTCTTCCATGCGTTGGCACACCCTGCTTTTCGGCAGTCCTTCACTAGGTGTTCCAACTGGCCACATCTCCAGCATGCATCATATAAAGATCTTTGTTGATGTCCCTGGGCTGAGTAATGATGGCAAATTATCAGCAGATGATTTGGAAAGTTGATTACCCATTATATTTGGGTGACTTGACACATGCAGATGTTGTGTCGCATTCTGGTGTCTTGACATTCGAGTCCTTAAATCTTTAGTCAAGTGTTTCTTCCACCATGGCATTTAGTTCTTTGGTGCTGCCGTACACTTACCCTTCCAGCATGCTAAGCCATTCCCCAAAGTCTTCCAGGGTGTGAACATGTTGGCCAAGATCTTATCTCTTTCTGTCAAGCTCTTCCACAGCCTTCTTCACGTCAGGCAGTTGTTCATTAATTTTGGCCAACAGCTCTATCTTCATCTTGCAGATTTCTGTCTTCATTTCGTCCTTTACATCCTTCACTTCCATCTTCATTTCTTCCATCACAAAGTTCACTGCCATCATTTTATTTCCCATTTTCTTCATTCCAGATTTCATGGTCTTGGGAGGCTTTAGGGTACATAACTGCTGTGGTCATTGATGTTTCATGGTCTTCGCTTAATAATTGTTGAAGTGTTTGCAGTGTGTTTGCAGTTACTGCTAAATGCATTGTCCCTCAAGTGATTAACACGGTGTAAGCATTACACTTGAGACACTGTTGCATGCATTCTGAACAAAACACTACTGACTCATTGAATCAAATCACATCTGAACTGCTGCAACACAACTCACAACTGAATTGCACTGCACTTGGCTCTGTCACTGTACTCTTCTGAGTTCTGACTGTCAACTGCCTAATGAAAAACTGTCCACCCTCAGTTTAACTTGACTTGACTGACCCAGGCAACTAGATTGTCTGCTGGGGGCTGGTTAGCCCCGTGTATAGGCCCTCAAACAAAGCAAATGTTCTGAAACAGGAAACTGCTAGAAACGGCCCGAATAAATCTTCCGCAGCTGGCAAGTGGCATATAATGACTTCCTTAACACGTGGGCTATTGTTCAACTATGGGGTTTGGTCACTAGCCCCATCCCTAGGTAGGCCATGTAGATAGGCCAGCCTGCTTCAACAGGAACTGCTAAGTAGCTCCACATTACAGAGACAGTATATATGTTTATTGCAGGAATGCATTTATTTTGCCTATTTTCGGAAGGAATACAACAAAACTTTGGGCTCTGAGGATAGCCTGATAATCCCTTACTGTGGCTGCTCTTGGACTTTTGTATCTTCAAGCTTGAAAGGCTTAACATCTGCAAGCAAGATTTTGGGACTCTCATAACCCTTCTTTAGTCAAAGTAAACTGTGTTAACATATGTTCATATATGCAAGTTATAACATGCAGTAATAATCTCTCTCTCTCCTTCTCTTACTCTCCCACTCCCTTTTTCCACCTCTCTTTTGCCCTCCCCCTCTCTTCCTTTCCTCTCTTCCTCTCCCCCTATCTAGGTTGTGGATTAATTTGTCAATTTATGAGGAAGCCCTCCATCAGCATACCATGTAGAATTTTCTCAAATTCTTTATTTATGTTAATATTATTGCTTATTTGCAAAATGAAACTAAAGTTGACATAACACATTTTAAAACCAGTTTAAAAAAAAAAAATATTTGCAGTAATGTTCACAATGACTGTTTTTTATCCATTTGAATTACTAATAAATCAAATATTTATGCTCAAAAGAAATGAGAAATTATGCCATTTGTTAAGCATGGTTATATAACACCATTTTAGTAACTTCTCTTTTGTAACCCAGGAAACAAAGTTGTATGTATATCCGCTGCAGAGGGCAGCACAATCTACATTCTTAACACAACACCAATAGATGGCGTAAGAGTCTCTATTCCCTGACACCTTCCCTACCCTGGTTCATCTCGAGGGGGATGACCAGCTGTACAAGACATTCATGAGTCTGCCATCTCTTCGGCTTAAAACAATTGCCCACAACATCCTCCTCTTCACTCCGCTGCAATCTCTTTTATATAGTTCTGGTTTCCTCATTAGAGCCAGGGAAATTCTGAGGATTTGTGAGCTGATGGACTGCTGTTAGACTTACTGGTGTGGTTACTGTGTGGTGAAGTGCTTCCCTAATATAGGGAATGCAAATGTCGGGAAATGGATGTCGGGGAATAGAGACTCTTAAGCCATCTGTTGGTATTGTGTTAAGAATGTAGATGGTGCTGCTCTCTGCAGCGGATATACATATAGCACCATTTTAGTAACTTCTCTTTGGTAACCCAGGAAACAAAGTTCTGTAAATGGACTTTGTATAAATAAATGTGTGTGAGTAGATGTTTTACTGCGTCGATTCCTTTATTTTTACTAGTGTGTAGCAACATTTGTAACTTAGCTGGTTGGCCAAAACATCACAGCATGTTTTAATGCTCCCAGTATACTATACCAGGTGAATCACCTGCACCTATTTATTTTGAATTTATGCAACCCACTAAGAAACAGGTGCACTTTGAGTCTATCTTGACCATGCACTCCACACTTCACATATGAGTATAGATGGACAAGGGCTTAACATCTCTGTGAACAATATTCACAATATAAAACCATTCCAAAAACATTGTACTCTTACATTGAGAAATCCAACAGGTTTCTACACAATTTATTAACCCTTTTTTTTTTAGAGTATATGTACATTCTACACACACCCTGCTGAGCTACTTTCAAAATGAGTTAAAACAAAATGGTGCACCTGTGTCAATGGATAGTGATAGGTTATGAACCAATTAAAGACACACCTACATTCATAATGGAGTTGTACTGTCACATCAACAAATGTTAAATATTGAGAGGTAGAACTGGAACTTAAAAATTCAATGCTACAACTGGGATTTGAACCACAGACCTTCCGCTTACCGGGCGGCTGCTCTAACCACTGAGCTATTGTGACAAACTGCCAGAATGGCATTAAATTCTCAAACCAGTTCGTATTTCTCCTGGTATTTCTGGCAGTTTGTCACAATAGCTCAGTGGTTAGAGCAGCCGCCCGGTAAATGGAAGGTCTGTGGTTCAAATCCCAGTTGTGGCATTGAATTTTTAAGTTCCAGTTCTACCTCTCAAACTTTGCCCACACATGGCTTGTGTGTTTAAAAACACCAACAGTAAGTTTGTTGGTATAAATAAATAATAATAATTACCATCTGAAGGTTATTTAATCCTGGGATATAAAGTACTTACAATAGTAAGTCACCATTGGGATAATTTGTCTCTGATGTGAGACTGCCTTTGTGGTTTACCAGGAGAAATACGAACTGGTTTGAGAATTTAATGCCATTCTGGCAGTTTGTCACAATAGCTCAGTGGTTAGAGCAGCCGCCCGGTAAGCGGAAGGTCTGTGGTTCAAATCCCAGTTGTGGCATTGAGTTTTTAAGTTCCAGTTGTACCTCTCAAACTTTGCCCACACACAGCTTGTGTGTTTAAAAACACGAACAGTAAGTTTGTTGGCATAAATAAATAATAAATGTTAAATAGTTTAATAATTAGTTGGCATAAATCACAGCACTTACTAGTTTTTATAGCAAGCTTAATATATTTTTATTTAATTAATTAAATTAAATTAATACATATTTGAATATGACAGACAACACCCAAAATTCAAAATTAGTAATGGGTGAATTACGAAAACTAGTGGAAGAAATGAATATAGATGTGCTATGTTTACAAGAGCCATACACTATTCATAATAAAATTCCTTATTTCCCAAAATCAACAAGGATAATTTGTGACGGTGCCAACCCTAAGGCAGCAATAGCCATCATCAACAAAGACCTTCAAGTTGTTAAAATAACTCAAGCTTGTGACACTCATTCAAATTGTGTTGAAATCACTAATAAAAATGGCAATTTTATTATTGCTAATTATTATTTTCAATACAGTGATGAAATAGAACCATATTTGGATAAAATTAGAGATGTTAATAATCTTCATGTACAAAGTCCATTAATAATCACTGCAGATGCCAATGCCAAATCACCTTGGTGGGAAGAAAAAAGAGATTCAAGAGGTGAAAAAATGGAAGAATTAATTGCGGAACTCCACCTTCATATTCAAAATAAACCAAATAATCCTCCAACTTTTGAAAACCGAGCGGGAGCAAAGGCGAACATTGACATTACTATTACCAATAGTAAAGCCTCTAAATTTATTCAAGAATGGAAAGTAGGACAAGGATTAACCTCTAGTGACCATAACTTCATATATATGAATATAAATCTTGGCTCTACGGTAAAGGAAACATGGCAACCTTTTAAACTTAATTTTGATTTAAGTAAGGTAAACTGGAAGAAACTCAATGAAGAAATTAAACTTCCATCATCAACAACCTTTGGTGATAATATTGACAAAAAAGCCATGGAACTTACTATAGCAATCACTAAAGCAATGATAATTGCTTGATAATCGCTATTCCTAAAAAAACAAAGCATAAAGCTCATTTTCCACTAAGGAATGAACAATTACAAAAACTTAGAAGCAAAATGAGGAAATATAGAAGATCTTATCAACATGCTGTAGTACAACATGAAAGAGAAAGATATCTAATAATGTATCAGGAATCTAAACAACTTTTTAAATCTAAACTAGAAGAATGTAGAAGAAAGTCTTGGGACCTCTTTGTAGATACACAACCATCCTTAAACTTCAGGGGAATCCCGTTTAAACTTGTGACTAATAAAATAAGAACACCTGAAACTATATCAACTCTAAGGAAAGAAAATGGATCTTTAACTAAAAATTGGACGGATGCTACATACACTCTACTTAGAGCTCTTCTACCACCCGATATTAAAGAGAATGAAACTGAACGTCAAACTGAAATGTGCATAGATTTTGAAAATGTGTTACCAAACTCAGGAATAGTGATCCCGTTTACTGTAGAAGAAGTAAGGGATTGCATTTATAAATTAAAAGAACGTAAATCCCCAGGACCAGATGGTATTCCAGTAGAATTTGTACATCATCTACAGCCAAAAATTGCTCCATTATTAAGAGACTTACTTAATGAATGCCTTATACAACAACAAATTCCCTACTGCTGGAAACAATCAAAAGTAGTCATAATAAGGAAAGGCAACAATAAGGATCCATGCCAACCAAAATCATATCGACCGATATGCCTCTTAAATGTCTTAGGCAAGTTGCAAGAAAAATTACTTAATAAACAAATGCAAGAACATCGCAATATTTTTTGAGCAACTAATAGACAATATGGTTTTAGAGCTGGAAAGTCGACGGAAGATGCCATAATCAAAGCAGTTGAAAATGAAATTTCTTCTCATAAATATGTCACTACTATATTTTTCGCCTTTGACAATCTCTGGTGGCCAAGCCTTTTTAAGAGATTAAAAGAGATCAACATCCCAAAATGTCTATATGGCACACTCAAGGACTACTGTATGAACAGATCAGCGTATATAGACGGAATTACCCATAGGATATCAAGAGATTTATCCAAAGGCTGCCCTCAAGGATCTATACTTGGTCCTATCTTTTGGGATATAGGAATAGAACCTCTTATTAATCAATTGGAAGAAGATGATGAAATAAAAGATGTCATCGCATATGCGGACGATTTAATGGTCATTGTTGAAGCTGACAATAGAGCAGAACTTGAGCACAAAGGAAACTTTGTTGCCACGAAAATACAGGAATGGTGTAAGCTAAACAAACTAACGATAGCTTCAAATAAATCTATGTATATGCTAATTAAAGGAAAATTAAAATGAAACCCAATTATAAAATAAATGGCATTACATACAGGGATCACATGTTACAAAATATTTAGGTTTCCATATAGATGAAAAAAGTAATTTCAGACATCATGTGGAAACTGTATGTACTACAGCCAAAAAAGTAATGATGCAAATCAGCAACATCGGACAGAATAGATTTCATCTACCACTTCTTCACATTAGAGCATATAATAACGCTATAATGTTCGCCATCATGTGCTATGTAGCAGGTGTATGGGCACACTATGCCAAAAATGAAAATATAAAACGTTTGTTAAGAAGAACACAAAGAAAAATACTACTAAGACTCACAGGTGCAACCAATACCATCCCAACTATGGCGTTATTAGTAATTACGGCAATATGGCCAGTAGATTTACAAATTCGTAAAAAAGGAGCCATATACTGGTTGAGAAAAGAAAAATCTGAAAAAGTAAAGGATATAATAGGAATAAATTGTCAAACCAAAGTAGACATAAAAAGAGCTCTTTTAAGAGATTGGCAAAACGAATGGGATAACATCAAAGAAGGGAGAAGAGTCTACAATATATTCCCTAAAATAAATAAAAAAGATTAAAAATGAAACATCTGAATCCAACAGAAGGACTAATTCATTTCTTGACTGGGCATGGCCCATACAACACCTATTTTTACAAAATAAATAAATCTCCTACGAACATCTGTGAGACCTGTGAAACTATAGATACTCCAGAACACAATATATTGGAGCGTGAAAAATGTTCAGAATTAGTAGAAAACGAACGACTAGTAATACAAGGCTATACTTTACAAGAAATACTATTAAATAAAAACTTATTGAAGAGTCTGCAAATTCTAACTAATAAAATATCCAAACAAGCAATAATGGAATACAGAAGATCAAGACCAATACACATCCAACCTATTGCTGCACCAAATACTCCAAGAAGATCCATAAGGCTGAATACACCTAGAACAATTAGAACTAATCATTAACAAAGAGTCGACACCCCAATAGTTGAAGGAAACATTATGTAGTTTCTCTAAGAGGAAGAAGACAAACTATATAACAAATCATATGAACATTATCAATTTACCTGTTTAGGTTAAGTGTTATGTTAGTATTTAGATTTCATTTTCTGCAACATAAATATTGTTAAAGGAATGTAAAAAAAATTTAAATGTGATGTAACCAATATAGTAATTAACTATCCTGATGTAAGAAATTAGGTATCAGGATTAATAAATGCAGATTATCTATCTATCTATCTATCTATCTATCTATCTATCTATCTATCTATCTATCTATCTATCTATCTATCTATCTATCTATCTATCTATCTATCTATCTATCTATCTATCTATCTATCTATCTATCTATCTATCTATCTATCTATCTATCTATCTATCTATCTATCTATCTATCTATCTATCTATCTATCTATCTATCTATCTATCTATCTATCTATCTATCTATCTATCTATCTATCTATCTATCTATCTATCTATCTATCTATCTATCTATCTATCTATCTATCTATCTATCTATCTATCTATCTATCTATCTATCTATCTATCTATCTATCTATCTATCTATCTATCTATCTATCTATCTATCTATCTATCTATCTATCTATCTATCTATCTATCTATCTATCTATCTATCTATCTATCTATCTATCTATCTATCTATCTATCTATCTATCTATCTATCTATCTATCTATCTATCTATCTATCTATCTATCTATCTATCTATCTATCTATCTATCTATCTATCTATCTATCTATCTATCTATCTATCTATCTATCTATCTATCTATCTATCTATCTATCTATCTATCTATCTATCTATCTATCTATCTATCTATCTATCTATCTATCTATCTATCTATCTATCTATCTATCTATCTATCTATCTATCTATCTATCTATCTATCTATCTATCTATCTATCTATCTATCTATCTATCTATCTATCTATCTATCTATCTATCTATCTATCTATCTATCTATCTATCTATCTATCTATCTATCTATCTATCTATCTATCTATCTATCTATCTATCTATCTATCTATCTATCTATCTATCTATCTATCTTTCTAATCTAATCTAATCTAATCTAATCTAATCTAATCTAATCTAATCTAATCTAATCTAATCTAATCTAATCTAATCTAATCTAATCTAATCTAATCTAATCTAATCTTATCTAATCTATCTACCTGCCTACCTGCCTACCAACCTAGTTCCCTAGCTGTTCGTCCGTCTATCGATCTATCTATCCATCCATCCATCCATCCATCCATTTTTTCTTAACTCTATTTAAAAACTGACCTAAGTTCCTGGCCTCCTTTCTAAAAATCCTCTTAAATGCTGTTATCCTATCTCCCTTCTCCCATTTCTGCCCCAGAAATTCTTTCCTCCATACGTCCGTTCCTTGGCACTCAAATACTATGTGCTCCAGATCTTCCTTCCCTCCACAAATAGGACACTGCTTCTGAACGATGCCCTTTCTTAGTCCTCTTAACCTCCAAACACCAGCTCTTAGCCATGCTATTGCCTCCCTTTGTTCTTTGTTTACCTTATCAACATATGTTTCCCTTTCCCATGTTTCCTTCATTGATTTGTAATCTACCAGGGACCTTTTTTCCATTATACCACCAAACAGTTTTTGAATTTCTATGTCTTCAAACCTCTTTCTTATTATTTTCCAAAATTTGTTATGATTATTCTCCCCTCTCCTCCAGTAGTCCCCCATCCCATTTACTTCTAAGTTCTTTCGAATACTACTTGTCCATCCAGATTCCCTAGGACTCTTTTCCTGGTATTCTACACACTGCCTTAACAAATTATTTTTATCCAAATTCAAAATTCTGTACCAAAATTTCAGAGCTCTTTCTATAATCATGCCCTTCCTCGACACCCTTCCCATCTCCATCTGCGCTACTTCTCTTGCCACTGCACTTGGAAGACCCAACACTTCCCTGCAAAACATCCTATAAACTCTATCTATAGTTTCCTCCCCCTTATTCAGCCCCCATATTTCTATACCATAGAGCATTTTTGGTTCCACCACCATATTATAAATTTTTTCCAACCATTTGACCCCAATATTTGGTACTCTTTACTTACAACTTCTTATTGCTGACATAGCTCCTTTCCCCTTTTTCAGAGCTAATTTCCTTTGTTTTCCCCACCCCCACTCCCATCTAATTTTACTCCTAAATAGATACATTCTTGTACTACTTTATACTCCTTATTCCCCTTTTTCCACTTTTCATGTTTACTCAATTTTTCTCCCTTCTTAAATACCATTATTTGTGTTTTCTCCTGATTAACAGTTAGGTTCCATTCATTGCAGTATTTATCTACCTCCTGCAACGCTTGCTTCAGACCATTTACTGTAATTGATCCTACTACCAGATCATTAGCGATTAGTGTAAACTTAATAGCTTGTGCCATCTTTATTAATGCAGAAAAACACCAACGGAGTGTTAAACTATCCCTGACGACATGTAACATACTAGTAAAGTTATGAAGTGACAGCTAGTTTCCACATACCTCAACTAGCATTGGAGATTAAAAGACTAGTCCCTACAGCATTGTCATGATAAAGCAGAATTATTACACTTTGGTTACAGTGATGTTCTGAGGACACATGTTTGAATGTAATGGGCCAAAGATGTTTTTTTACCCTCCATTTCACTTCTTTTGATCAGTGATAAGGAATTACAAAACAAATTATGAATGTGTTACATTAAACGGATGAAAATGCAGTTTGAGCACTTAATCGTTAATCAAGCACTGTTTGAACTCACTTAATTCTTACATGTGTGACTGTAAATCTGGTAAAATGTTAATAATGTAATACTTTTTCTGTAGTTACTAAGTATTGCTTTTTTCATTTCTGGTTAGTACATTCAATGTGATGATTACTGATTAAAAAGAATTCCTATAAGGAGGTTTGAACCTATGAAATATCTCTTTAGTTCACGGCTGACTGATGTCGTGCCCACAAGCCTCTGCTGACTTCTTTTACATCAAACATTTATATGTCAAACTGCTTGCTAGTTTACTAAAAGATATTTATATTTTAGCTCTTGGCAGCCTATTAGTGTTCACGGAACTTTACGTCATGGCTATCAGAATAGGCCCAAGAACAATTAACTGTATTTGACACAATACAGCTACAAAACAATTTCTGGCTTGACAAATGGAACAATGTTTTCAAGTAAGACTATAGTCTGCATGTTGCATAGATACAAAAAAAATAGGGTCAGCTGATTCACTTGGTATGTGAAAGAAACATGCTGGGTTTCCATGAGAGATTTGTAAGAGGCTTCTGAGCCCTTGAGCTTTCATTCCCATCCTTAGCCATAAGGAGTTTTATTCATTCTGATCTGCAGCACTATTAATTAAATTCATCATTACATACTGGGTGAAACTGGAGCATGCTTTGTTACTAACAGTAAACTGACATTATGCTTTGGGTGTTAATGCTATTTCCTCTAATGAAGCATCAGCTGTTCAATTCAAGTAAATAATAGTGGCTATTTTTATGTACCAACAATACTAACTAGAAAATTTAGTCACTAATACATTATATACATTAATGGGGCACAAGTGATGATTAACCTATTGTTACAGCTCTTGTGAACTGTGAATTGATTCTGATACAGTTTTTATCAAGGGGACTTTTGTAATGAATTTTGTTTTAGAAATGTATTTCAGTTTTATCAAAATGAACTTAAATTATTATTCAGCTTCAAGTGTTAATGAAGCATAATATACAGTGCTTCACTTTTAAAGGGCATACAGAATAAGAAGGCACATTAGGCGGAGCTAGACAAAGGTGGGCGAGAGCTAATAGTCTATACTAGAGAGACAACATTGCCCAGTTCGGTAATGCATTGTCTAGTGCCATATTTGCTTTTCACTTTTCTCTTTGCACTCAACAAATCCAGCAGTGGCTTATTATTATAAAGTATTCCATTGAAAAGACTGGAAATGTTGAAGTCGACTGTCCAAGAAACAGTATTTTAAGTGACTTGTAGCCCAAGATATCAGTAATTAAATAAACACTGCCGTCAGTGATAGCAAATGCCGCATGACTTGCATTATGGTTGATTATTAAGTCATCTCAAATCATTTTCTTCTCAAGGGGGGAGATGTCTGCAGAAAAGGAAAACTGGTTTAGTTTATTGTTATGAGTCTATCGAGTCATATTCAAGATATGTATTTACAGTGATATGTGTGTCTTACAGTTACTGTAACTTGTTATGCTGTTAAAAAACATGGCATTATTGAAACCAAATGGCTTACAGATGAGTAGATCAAAACGGAAAGTGTTGCATTCAGATGTGGGGCAATTATTTTCAGTGTAAGAGTTGGCCTCAGAAGAAATGCATGCAAACATTGCATTTAAAAAGTCACGTGCTAACAGCTAAGGCATGCACTGTAAGTAAACATTCAGTGAGCTTTGTGATCCCAAGTGTATGTTCTTTAAAGTATATAGTTTTAGATATTGGATTTTAAGGAGAGCGATAGATGAACTTTCGAAGATCCCAAATACCCTGGGTGTTCTAAAATTATAACAAGTGTTGTATCTGTTATTAAGAAGCGTGGCTGCAAAGTTTGGTGCATCTGTGTTAAGTCATTCCTGGATTATGTGTTTTAAACCACAAATGTAAGTTATTTTATAAAAAATCCTCCTCACAATGCAATGTTCACAATTTTTAAACAATACTGCAGGTTTATGTTCCTTGTTGAGCTGTAAAATAATTTTTCTAAAAAATACAGTTTTAAAACAGTTGGGTTTTAAAAGAAATAAATTTGTTCAATTGTGGGTTTTGCTTTTGTGGATTTTGCGTTGAAAAAAAAAAGTGTATATACCAAACTTTGATGAGCATGTTGTTGTAACACACTTGCCCTACATTAATAACTGCATAGCAAGTTTTAGTTAGCACATATTGGGGAAACTATTTCCATAGTTTCACTCTGATAACTTACAAAATTGCATCATAAGGAACATTTCAAATGCTAAAAAATATCTAAAATACACAACCGAGAAAGCCACACTGGAAAAATAATCGTAAAAACTGGTCTGAAATTGTGCTTAGGCATTTGCTAATAAATAATGTGCATTTTCACTTAGAATACATAATTTAGAAACTGATTAACATATGTGTAGAAATTTTGCATAACACTCAGAAAAATACGAGAAATATCAGAAATAGTTCAAATATGCAACCATGCCCTCCACTGAAATTTATTTAAATCACCATGTAACTGTTTCATTTTCACTCCGATAACAAAATTAGGGTCCCCATTTAAGGGATATGTGGGTAGTGACCACAAGCTGAGCAGAACATTACTTCCACTTACTGGTGTTTTGCTCCTCACTGTATCTTTTCTGTCTGACCTTACCTTGGTTGTCTCTTGTTCTCTTCCGACCCCAGTACTAGGGCTAGGGAGTTTTATTTTTCCAACCTTTACACTTCCCTAATTTTTCTATAACCTTTTAATCCCTAACATGCTGACCTGTCATGGCATGTAATACGTCCTCTGATTGGTAATCGGAGGATATGGTCGGTGAATTTATTTTGATAAGTCCCCTGGTCAGGTTGGTGAGACCCGTAAACCAACAACAGGTGTGGTCCTCCAGACATCCAGGGTGTTGCAACAGAGTGGTGTGACCGCCAGAACATAAAAATATGGTGCTCTCTAAAGAGCAGTTACTTTTACTGCTATATAGCTCTCCAATATGAATTTGACTTGAGTAGTAAAATATTCTGGAGTTAAAATAGTCCCCCTTTCAGATCTCCAGGTGGGGACTACTTCTCAAGAATCCAAAAATTATATTAATAGAAGATTTTACATAAGAATTCTTCAATGGAATGCAGGAGGTCTCACACAAGCAAAAAGAATAGAGCTCATTGCATTTGACAAAATTGTATTTCACAAAAATATTTACATGAAAATGCTCCTAGAAAATAGGATATTATAAAAAATTAATAAGCCAGAATTATAATTTTTAATCACTTAGGCCCAGCTTTCATCATGAGGAATATATACACCCTTGAAACAATAGATTGCGAATGAAAATTGCCTGCTTAGACAAGGAATTTATATTTGAAGCAAATTATAGTATTACAGAGCTATTGTCTTGGTTTAAAGAGAGGGAAATTGCTATGACTGGTTTTAATTTGGCACCTTGCAATTCTTCACCACCTTCACTACTGTCTCACATGCATATCTCCCCTCTCTTTCATTTGCATAATGATATGCTCCAGCTACAGCGCACCATAGCTTAGTAGGGATTGGAGATATTCCTGTGCCTTCTTATTTTGCACGCCCTTCAGTTTTGACTTTCTAATTGTAATGAGTAAATGCTGGAGGGATGTACACTCACATGTGATACAGGTTAGCTTGATGCAGAGTATGAGTGACGTTAGAAGTACAGCATGGCCATCAAATGTGCAAACAGTTATAAGAGTTACAAGAGTCGAAAACAACATAACATAATACTCTGCAAACTTGTGAAGCATTGCCTTGCAAGTGTATGCAGACACAAGATCAGGGTGTAGTATAATGCAACTGTTTTGTTTCTTCTCATAGTGCAGCTGCAGACGTGGAGTGATAGCATTCTTTAGTGTTCATAATAAGCCTGTAGGTTGTCTGCCGTGAGGCAGTTTTTATGGTCAGGCTGTACCTATCTGCAGTTGTTTACATTTGCGAGCCATAACAGTAAAGTCCATGTGCAGTATACCTATGGAAAAATGCACATGCCTCCGGCCTTTAGTAAGCTTTAATTTAGTTTTATTCTGAGAAAGGTGTTTAAAGTTTCAACTGTTTCATTTTAATTATTTGTGCACTTAATGCCACACAAGCATCTTTTCTTGTAATATTTTTATATAGAGTGAAAAACCTCAGCATTTATTGTACAGGATGTAATACAATTTCATTATTTCTCCTTAATAGCATTTTATGTTTGTTGATTATATCAGCTGGTGGAGATGGAGCAGAGTGGTCTAAATAGTGAAGAGTTCCTGGAGAAACTGAGACTGTCAACTTTAAAACTTCGTGAAATGGAACGAAATCTGCTTGCTGCTAAAAAGGATGTTGCAAGTTACCAAGATATGCTGGAACAGTCACAAGTAAGGTTTTCAGTATTTTGCTATTTCCTCAGTTTCTTCACCTTCCAATTTCTGACATTTTTTTCTACTACATACCTGTGACAGAAACTATTGCATTCCACCCAGAACTTTGATGTAGAGATTTCACCAGAAATACATGTTTTGGGATGCTCTGAACAGCAAAAATAATTGTTTGAAAAAACGTGGGGGTGTGGGTGGGTGTGGGTGTGTACATGCATGCAAGGAGGAAGCATGGAATAACTCAAAACAAAAAATCTGAAAAATACCAAACTTACTAACTTTTAAATTATAAAATATTGAATATGAGTGAGAAAAATCTGATGTGTTGCACTCACATGACTTTCTCTACTCTCGTACTAACCATTCTTACAAACTCCTGTTCTTCTATCTTCTTTGTGTTAGTTGAGATAAACATTTGCAGAAATTATCTTTTTGTTTATTTCCTTGTAGGTGCAAGCGGAATATTAGAATACAGTAGGCTTTGTACGATAGTCAAATCTTTTAAAGCTTTGAGATTCTGTTCTCTTTGCACACTTAACATATAGAAAAATGAACAGCGATGTTCCATTTCACCAAAGTTTTAAGTTTTCTGAAACTCACACACATAACAAGGAATATCTCCAAAATGGTTCACCCTACAAGAAAATTCATTCAGACATAAATTGTGTATTTTAGCATGATCTACATTTTTTGCATAGTATGATTTGATCTGTCTCTAACGGTTTACCAATTATGCAAAAGTCGTCCAGAGTAAATACGACTACAGGTGCTATAGCCAGAAAATTGAAGATATACATTTCATTTGTCATAAAAATATTTCAAACATATTACATTTTAATCAAAATCGTTAGCCATTTTCAAGAAAATCAAAATTTTCCATGTAAAGGGTAGTTTAAAGTGGGGCTATTTTCTTCAAAATTTTCATGTCGCATCCTTGAAAGACATTAAACTTAAATACCAACTTTGGTTTTTAACCGACTTTTCGTTTTTGAGTTATGCTGTCCATAGACACACACACACACACACACACACACACACACACACACACACACACACACACACACACACACACACACACACACACACACACACACACAGACCTTTTTCTAAAAATGCTTTTTTTTGGATTCAGGGCGTCTCAAAACATATATTTCCGGTGAAATCTCGACATCGAATTTTTGGGTGGATTACAATACTTCCCCTACTTACCGTACAGAAAGTAAAACACAGCTCTTATTCAACACAAAACATTGATCAGACTCCCATTCAGTACGTGGAACAAGAGAAAGTTTACACTTACACTAAAGACTCAGGAGAGCTTTCTTTCCGAAATTCAAGACGTCAAGAAGAATGTAGACCTTCCTAATTCAAAGGAAAACTTCATATATAAAGTCAATCTGACACAAATATTAGACATCGCATATTATTTACACCTGACAGAAGAAGTTAAGAAAAGTGATACTCCAACTAGTGTTCTAAAATTATTGGCATTAGAGACAATCCATACTAGACTTCCAGAACATGAATGGCTCCATATTTATACTGATGGATCACTGATATCAAACCAAGATGGAGCAGGGCCTGGAGTCATGTGTCACCTCTTCTCCTATTACAAATCTTTGAGTTATGGAACTACAAACTTCGATGGAGAAATTGAAGCAATTCAAATGGCCCTACAAAATCTTTAGTATAGAATGTCACATTTTCATCAAGCAGTTATTCTCTCAGATTCCAGGGTGGCAATTATAGCAATTACTTCCAAGTTGTGACGAAAAAACCAAACTATTATGTTGTTAGCTAATGCTGGATTTGTGACAATGAAGTCATTAATCCTCTTGCTCGACAATATTTTTTACTGATGGATGGGGCACTAGAAGTGGCCAGGCATATTTGAAGGTGGTCTCGATCCATTTCCTCTTGCAGATCACATAGAGGACAGAGTGGTGAAGAATATATCCCAATTCTGTTTAAATGTTTTGCCAGACAATCATGTCCTGTAATCAACTTGAAGGTTGCAACTGCTGGTTGCAACTTGAAAAGGATACTCAGGAATTACTGTTTGAATGTTTGGTAGTTCCCATCTTTTATTCTTTGATTTTTCATAGTAATATTTTGCAATAATTCTTTTGAATTCAGAGTTGACTAATCTTTTAGCTGCATAAAATGGTAGATTAACTATAAATTTTTGTACACCACTGGTACCCTTTTTTGCAAGAAAATCAGCTTTCTCATTACCACTCAGTCCACAGTGAGCTGGTATCCATTGGAAGACTATGGGTTTTTGAAGTGCTGTTAGATGGGTAAGGATTTTCCAACATTCTATAATTGTTTGGTTTTTTGGTGACAACTTGGAAGTAATTGCTATAATTGCTGCCCTGGAATCTGAGAGAATAACTGCTTGCTGAAAATGTGAAATTCTGTACAAAAGATTTTGTAAGGCCATTTGAATTGCTTCAATTTCTCCATCAAAGTTAGTAGTTCCATAACTTACAGATTTGTAATAGGAAAAGAGGTGACATGTGGCTCCAGCACCTGCTCCATCTTGGTTTGATATCAATGATCCATCAGTATAAATACGCAGCCATTGGTGTTCTGGAAATCTAGTATGGATTGTCTCTAATGCCAATAATTTTAGAACACTAGTTGGAGTATCACTTTTCTTAACTTCTTCTGTCAGGTGTAAATAATATTGTCGCCCATCGCATTATTGTCGGCACTACCGCAAAGGAGCCGAAGGAAAGATACAGAGAATGGCCGCATTGTTGGGGCGCTTGCCGAAAGAGAGAAACGGATAGAGACTTCTGAAATTTTCTGCTTTGTATTTCACCGCAATAATAACTGAACTTTCCTGAAGTTTCCAGAATAGTGCCTGGGAGATATAAATAGCGGTAAAGTGTGAGAAGGGACAGTTTTTGTGTTACGAATTCGGAGCCGTGTTGTTGGTGAATCGGAAAAGACTTTCTTGCTGTTGCAACGAGTGTACAAAGTTACTGTTTACGGAAATAAAAGTGTTTCTTTATCCCGACTACATCTGTCTTCTTTACTTTACACCCACCAAAGTCACACTGGTGTCAGAAGCGGGATATGACGATGGAGGCTACAATGGTGAGCTTTTTACAAGAGCTGAAAGCAGAGATGAAGACGGAGCTATCGGCGAAAATTGACGAGCAACTGGCTGGCGTAAGGAAGGATGTGAAAGAGCTCGGTGGAAAGGTGGAGGAGCTCGGTGGAAAGATGGAGGACCTCGGCCAACGCGTTGACGCCCTGGAGAATGTCGGGGAACGGCTTAGCGTTCTCGAAGACAGGGTCGACGGTAGCGCCAAGGAGCTAAACGCAATGGTGGAAGGGATGCTTAGTGAAAAGCTCAAGAACTACAAGGCCGAGGCTCCAGCACGCGACACAACATCGACGCGCGTCAAACCACCGAAGTACGATGGCACGTCAACGTTTGAGGTCTTCCGCCGTCAATTCGACACAGTGGCCAAGCACAACAAATGGTCGCCAGAAGAAGAGGCCGCGCAGCTGATAGCTAGCCTCCAGGGACGAGCCGCAGAGGTGCTGAACGCAGTCCAGACAGCGGCGGCGCCCAAGGACATCTGGGAGGCCCTGGAGAACCGGTTCGGAAACAACCGGTTCGGAAACCACCGCTTAGCCGCACCCTACCGCAGCCAACTGAAATCTAGGATGCAACTGCCAGTGGAGACGCTGCAGGAGTTCGCCCTGGCAATCGAACAGCTGGCCAGCAAAGCTTTGGTCGACCTCCCCTCCGAATTCGTATCCCGAGAAGCCGCCTATACCTTCGTCGATGGGGTACACGATGCCGAGATACGTCAACGCCTGATGCTCGGCGACTACAAGACCATCCACGAGGCATTAAGGATGGAAGCGGCCAAAGTGACGGCTACCCCGACCTCGAAGACAAGGAGTGTCCGCTGCGATGAAGACCGCAGATCAGTCCAGGGACGCCGACGAAGACCAGGTGGGGCGTGTTGGGGGTGTGGCCAGCCGGGACACCTGATGAGAGACTGTCGGCACCAAGAAGAGCAGCCGGAAAACGAGTAATGGCCGGCGTGGCGAGGGGCACGTCGGCGCCATCACCATCATCCCCTCGAGTGACACTGCGCGCCGTCAGCCGACGGAGGGATGACAGCCTCATCGCGGACTGTTGGGTGAGAGGGAAGCCGTGCCGCGTGCTTGTTGACACTGGAGCAGCCGTGACTGTCATCAGACCTGACGTAGCCAGGGGCTTGCCGTCGAGAAAACCGAGCCGACCGTACCAACTAGTGACGGCATCGGGTGACACCTTGCCTGTGGAGAGGGAGGCCCTGCTGCAGTTGACCTTGGGGCGAAGTGTCTTGCGTTTGTGGGTGTTCGTCGCGGAGGTGGCTGAGGAGGTGATACTGGGACTGGATGCCCTCAGGAGCCACGAGGCGACGGTCGACATCGGCAAGAAGGTTCTGGGGCTTAAGGGAGAGGAAGTAATGCTCCGGCACCCCGAAGAACGCCTTGGAATCTGCAGGGTCATTCTTAGGGAAGACGTAGTTGTCCCCGCGAGAAGCGAGATGGTAGTGACGGCGCGACTGGAAGGCCAGCGCAAGAAGAACATGCTGCTGGACCGGAAGACGCATGTGCACGGGCTCTGTGGAGCCGGGACATTGTTGCCGTGCCGAGAGGAGGTGCCGGTGAGACTGCTCAACCCAACAGACACCGATCACGACGTCCAGGCCGGGACGGAGTTGGGGGCGTGCGAGCCCGTGGTCAGCGTAACACCAATAGACAAGACCCAGGAGCCGGTGCCGACGCAACACCTGGGGCCCCGGCTGGAAGGCTTACTGGAGAGGGCGGCCGACCACCTGACCGCTGAACAGAGAGAGGAGGTCCAACAACTGCTGAGACGATATCAGCGCGTCTTCAGCCAAGGCACGGACCGAGTGCTTCACCACATCGACACCGGAGACGCCCGGCCTATCCGGCAACCACCTAGACGCGTTCCGTTGGCTAAACAAGCGGCGGTACGAGACATGCTGGAGGACATGAGAACCAAGGAAGTGATCGAAGAGTCTGACAGTCCTTGGTGTTCCCCTATAGTTCTGGTGAAGAAGAAGAATGGCGAGCTACGCTTCTGCGTAGATTACAGGAAGCTGAACGCTGTCACCAGGAAGGACTGCTTTCCCTTACCCCGGATTGACGACACCCTGGACACGCTTGCTGGTGCGCAGTGGTTCTCAACCCTGGACCTGAAATCGGGTTACTGGCAGGTGGCTCTAGACCCGAGAGACAAGGAGAAGACCGCATTCTCGACAGGCCAAGGGCTTTGGCAGTTCACAGTTATGCCCTTTGGTCTCTGCAACGCACCAGCTACCTTCCAACGCCTCATGGAGTCAGTAATGAGAGGATTGACTTATGACGCCTGCCTGTTATACCTGGACGACATCATCATCGTCGACAAGACATTCGAAGACCATCTTGACAAACTGACCAAGGTGCTACAGAGACTGCAGGCGACCGGCTTGAAGCTGAACGCCAAGAAGTGCCAGCTTTTCCGCAGGGAAGTCAACTACTTGGGCCACATAGTCTCACCAACCGGAGTGGCCACGGATCCGGAGAAGACACAGGCCGTGAGAGATTGGCCTCGCCCAAAGGATAAGCGAGAACTGCGCAGTTTCCTTGGATTGTGCAGTTATTACCGCCGCTTCATAAAGGGTTTCTCCAGCATCGCCAAACCCCTCACTCGCCTGACGGAAGAACATCGACCTTATGTGTGGACGGAGGACGCCGAAGGCGCTATCCGGCAGTTGAAGAGGACGCTCTGCAGTGCTCCTATTTTGGGATTCCCACAACCAGGCGACGCCTTCATTGTGGTCACCAACGCCAGCGACCATTGCATTGGAGGCGTCCTATTCCAAGTCCGGAACGGCCACGAGCGGGTGATAGCCTACTACAGCAAGACGTTGTCCAAGGCAGAGAAGAACTACTGTGTCACCCGACGAGAGCTACTGGCGGTAGTGAAGACCTTGGAGCACTTCCACAAGTACCTGTACGGTCAGCCATTCCACCTGAGGACAGACCACTCCGCCCTAACCTGGCTACTTAGCTTTAGAAACCTGGAGGGCCAGACAGCCCGTTGGGTCCAGAGGTTGCAGGAGTACGACTTCACCTCCGAACATCGCAGAGGGAAGAGCCACGGCAACGCAGACGCCATGTCCCGAAGACCCTGCCCAGAAGAGTGCGGCCAATGCGCAAGAGTGGAAGAGAAGGAGCGTACCGCAGCTGTCAGAGTGGTCACGGCAGTGCCTGCGGATGGATGGGATAGCGCGGGCCTGAGGAGGGAGCAGCTGGCGGCCGCCGACTTGGGGCCACTCTTGAGAGAAGTGCAGGCAGGGACGAGACCAACCTGGGAGGACATCGCACCCAGAAGCGCTACATACAAGTCTTACTGGGCCCAATGGGACTCGTTGAAGACCAAAGAGGGCGTGCTGTTCCGGGTATGGGAATCACCTGATGGGAAGACCCAGAAAGAGCAGTTGGTACTTCCCCGAAGTAAGGTCCCGGAAGTCTTGGAGGAAGTGCACGCCGGTACCTCGGGTGGACACCTAGGAACAAACCGGACGATCGACAAACTCCGACAGCGCTACTACTGGCTGAGGCTCCGAGCAGACGCTGAGAACCTGTGCCGTCAATGTCACGTGTGCGCGGCGAGTCGTGGCCCCCAGACTAGGAGCCGGGGTCGCATGCAGCAGTACAACGTCGTAGCGCCCTTCGAACGCATCGCCGTCGACATAGCTGGACCATTCCCAGTGTCCGATCGAGGCAACACGTACCTGATGGTAGCTGTGGACTACTTCACCAAGTGGCCGGAGGTGTATGCCATCCTGAACCAAGAGGCGAAGACGATTACAGACTGCCTCGTGGAACAGCTGTTCTGCAGTTTTGGGGTCCCGTTAGAGCTCCACAGCGACCAGGGCACCAATTTTGAGTCGCACCTAATGAAGGAGGCATTGGAAAGACTTGGGGTGAACAAGACCCGCACAACACCCCTACATCCACAGTCGGACGGCATGGTCGAGGGATACATCAAGACCCTAGAGGAGCACCTGAGGAAGGTCGTGGCCAGCCATCAGCGAGACTGGGACCTCAAGGTACCCCTGTTCTTGCTGGCCTACCGTTCGTCAACACACGACACCACCTGGATGACACCAGCGGGATGACGCTGCCCAAAACTTCAACAACCATGGCAAGGACCGTACCGAGTGGTAAAGAGGATTAACGACGTAGTCTACCGCATCCAGAAGGTGCCCCGAGGAAAGATGTTAGTGGTACACCTGGATCGTCTGGCCCGATACGATGGAGCTGTTCGGGACGACCAGCCTTGAGGATGGAGCAGTGTCGCCCATCGCATTATTGTCGGCACTACCGCAAAGGAGCCGAAGGAAAGAGACAGAGAATGGCTGCATTGTTGGGGCACTTGCCGAAAGAGAGAAAGGGATAGAGACGCCTGGAATTTTCTGCTTTGTATTTCACCGCAATAATAACTGAACTTTCCTAAAGTTTCCAGAATAGTGCCTGGGAGATATAAATAGCGGTAAAGTGTGAGAAGGGACAGTTTTTGTGTTACGAATTCGGAGCCGTGCTGTTGGTGAATCGGAAAAGACTTTCTTGCTGTTGCAACGAGTGTACAAAGTTACTGTTTACGGAAATAAAAGTGTTTCTTTATCCCGACTACATCTGTCTTCTTTACTTTACACCCACCAAAGTCACAATATGAATAAGAGCAGCTTTTTCTATTTCATATTCAGTGGGGTATTGGTTGGTTAGTATTTCCATAGCTGCTATTGGTGTGGTTTTGATAGCACCTGTAATTAGTCTCAGACTTTGGTTTTGAAAGATTTGAATTTTTTTTGTGTTTGCTGTTACAAGAACTTCGGTGCAGTAAGTAAATAATGGCTTTATACATACATTGTATGTTGTGTTAAGAGTTGCTCTGGAACATCCCCACTTCATTCCTGTTAGACGTTTTAACAGTGAAAGGCGCCTCTCTGCTCTTTGTATTACATTTTCTATTTGTTTGGTCCATGTAAGTGTGGTATCAAATGTAACTCCTAAATACTTTGCTTCCTTTGTTTCTGGTAATTGTTGACCCTCAAAATTTACTTTTATTTTTGGTGGTTTTTTCCTTAGTGAAAAGATTTGGTAGTTTGATTTTGTGGTATTAACAGTCATTAAATTTCCTTTGGTCCACCTTTGTAGGTTGGTTAAGGATTGTTGCATGGTTTTTTCTTGTTCTGTACTTTTGCTTTTTGGTTTTGAAGTTCACATTACTAAGTCATGAGCAAATAGTGCACACTTCACACCTGAATCTTGTATTTGTTGTGGCAGATCATTAATAAATATATTAAAAAGTGTAGTGCTGAGCACTGCGCGTTGTGGTAACCCACGGTGTACTTGTTTGTATTGAGATATATTTCTTCCATATCTGGTTGCAATAAAGCGTTGTATTAGGAAATGACATAGCCATGAAAACACTGGACCTTGTATCCCTATTTTTTTTACTTTCTTTAGTAGTTTTGTTCTGCATATAGAATCATATGCGCTTTGGAAATCAATAAAAACTGATAAATTATCTTCTTTTCTATTGAAGGAGTCTTTGATTTCTTGACTGAGAAGTAAGACTTGTTCATTTGTAGAATGGAACTCTCTGAGTCCAGCTTGACATGGGGATATTAAATTTTGTGATTCTAGAAACCAATTTAACCTGTTTGACACCATTCTTTCCATCACTTTTGCTATTATGCTAGTAAGAGCTATTGGTCTATAATTTTTTATTTCTGATGCTGTTTTGTCTTTCTTCAAGAGTGGGACAATTATTGCTTTTCACCATTCAGCAGGTACAGTGGTTTTCCAGGATAGATTGTAGAGTTTCAGTAGTTGTATTGCTGTTTTTCCAAGGTTTTTTTATGAACTCTGGATGTATGTGATCTGGTCCAGGAGAGTTTTTGTTTTTTAGATTATTTATTGCAATGTTCAGTTCTTGCATTGTAAAATTTTGAAAAAAGATATTGCATTGAGTGTTAGCATCACATTCTCTTTCTTGTTTCAAATCTTTCTTAAATTCTGTACGTTCCTTTTTATTATTTCTTGTTACTTTATGTGAATTAGCATAATATTTATTGAATGTTTCAGCTATGACTGCATCATTTACTAATATTTTATTGTTGTGTATGATAGGTGTGCTGTTGTTTTCTTTCCTGTCCTTGACATTTTTTATGAACTTATGGGCTTTGTTACCATCTGTCCTGTAATCCATTTTTTCTAAGAAATTATTAAACTGATTCTTTTTAGCAGTATTAATTTCTTTTTTTAGTGAGGCACATTTCTTCCGCCATATTTGTGTAATCAATATGTTTTTTGTTTATTCAGCTGTATTTCTAGCTATATCCCTTTGCTTTTTCAGTTCTTCTAACTGGGGGTTCCAAAAGGGTTTGAAATTTTTAATTCTTCCACGAGGAATATGTTTTTTTGCGGTTTCTAGGATGACTTTACAGACATTTTTGTTCAAATGATCCGGTTGGTCATGCAGCTGTGAGTTCAACTATTATAGAATGTTGGAACATCTTTACCTATCTAACAGCGCTTTAAAAACACCTAGTCTTCGAATGGATATCAGCTCACTGTGGACTGAGTGGTAATTACAAAGCTGATTTTCTTGCAAGAAAGGGTACCAGCAGTGTACAGAAATCTATAGTTAATCTACCGTTTTATGCAGCTAAAGGTTATTCAACTCTAAATTAAAAAAAAATGATTGCAAAATATTACTATGAAAAATCAAAAAATAAAAGATGGGAACTACCAAACATTCAAACAGTAATTCCTGAGTATCCTGGAAAAATGGCAGTTGCAACCTTCAGGTTGATTACAGGACATGATTGGCTGGCAAAGCAGTTGAACAGAATTTGGATATGTTCTTCACACTCTGTCCTCTATGAGATCTGCAAGAGGAAATGGACCAAGTCCATCTTCAAATATGCCAGCCACTTCTAGCACCCCATCCAACAGTGAAAAATATTGGAGAGCAAGAGGATTAATGACTTCAATGTCACAGGTCCAGCATTGGCAGCCAACAACAAGAACAAAAACTAATTATCAGTTAGGTAGGTAACATAAATTGGCAAAATCTGGAAAATGATCTTTTGATGAACTTCAACTAGAAGATGAAATCAAAAACACAAAAGCTAAAAAATAAATTCAATAAACTTTGCAAATCAGACAACAAGGGATCAGATATAAAAAGCACAGTGGCACATAGGACAAGTACCTGCCTCAAAGCACTGGGTGTGTAATGGTCCGAAATTGTCAATAGATGTTTAGATGGACACCGGTGGCGTGATAACGCGTAGCAAGCAACAGCTTTTTAACATTAATAGTGAAAATAGTGTTCGCAAAATAAGAGAAGAGGATAACGATGTGACTGTAATTTATAAAGGAATATCGAGAAATGGAGGCAAGATCGGAGCAAACTGTGAAGATGAGAAATACGAACAAACAAGAAACGCCACATTGGGAGAAAGACAAAGGAAGCACAACGAAACAGAAGTGGTGGCATCGCTGCAACTAGTAATCCAACTATTGAGCAAGGATCTGCAAGCAGCTCGACTGGCACTAAAAAACAGCGAATCCCAAAATGAGAACTTAACAAGGGAAATAATAGAACTGAAAGAGAAAAACCATGACATTGAGACTGAAAATAGCTCGCTAAAGTCGAAACTAGAACATGAAGATGAGTTTGTACAGGTGCGAAGCAAACAAAGGCGACGATACTCAGAGTGTGTGAGTGGAGGCAATCAAAATAAAATGCACTTAGAACGTGGTGCTGGAGCAGACTTTACGAGCACAAATAAATTCCACCTGTTGAGTGAAGTGCCAGAAATGGACATGATGGCGGAGGGTTGTGAGTGTAAATCATGCAAGGAGAAAGAGTATCGAAAACCCAACAAAATTGTACTTTTAGGGGACTCTTTGCTAAAATTCTCTGGAGAACTGAGTAAGCAGCAGGGACACAGAGTAAACTGCTTCCCAGGAATTAAAATCGGTGAGCTTAAACACAAAATAGAACAGTGTGATTTAGTGAAAAACGACACAGAAGTTGTTCTACTTCACGTGGGCTCAAATGACATCAAGAAAAGTATTTACGCGGAAGAAATCATGGACGAAACAATGGATCTTATAAACACCGTCAGAACCATTGCACCAAAGGCAAAAGTAATCGTGAGTGGCGTGCTACGCAGACGGATACAACAAACAAGAAAATACAACACATTAATCGCGAACTAAATTGGCTATGTGAAAAACGACACTGTGTCTTCGTGGACGGCAACTTCTGGCTTTGGAATCAAGCCTTTGGTATAGACGGAGTACATCTCAACCGCCGAGGTTCCTATGATTTTGGGAAACTATTGTGTGATGTAATAGAATCACAAATCTGGGGAAACTAGCAAGGTACAAGGTGGATGACATCAAAACTAAGGCAACCGCAGACACACTAAACAGGAAGCATCATGGCTGTTCCACTACAATCCAGCAAGGTCCAGAGGTCAGGGTTAAAAATGTTCCAGTGGAAAACGGAAACACAAGGAAAGCAGAAAAACAGGCAGGTGAGGTAAATGATTGTCTACCAGTAAACAAGGTCTCTATATTACAAAATAATGAAAGTAAGTTAGGGAAAGTAAATGGGGGTGAAAAAACTCACTTTATGATATTTCATCAAAATATACAGTATATTGCTAATAAAAGAGCAGCTATTGAACTGCTAATTCTTGATCTACAGCCAAATATAATTGTTTTCTCAGAACATGGGCTAAAAGATACGGAAATAAATGCAAACCAATATGAAAACTATACCTTAGCCTCTAGTTATTGTAGAGAAAAATATAAAAGTGGTGCGGTAGTGGTATATGCAAAAGAAGGTCTGAAATTTAAAAAAATTGACAGTAAACAATACTGTGAGGAAAGATGCTGTGAATTGTCAGCTATTAAAATTGCACTTCAAAAGGTAAATCCTATCATACTATACCATGTCTCAGCCTAGTTCAGTCCTGCTGTAAACAACAAGGCAGAGCTGACTCAACTCGCCACGTGTTAGACATACAGGCACGCACAAAAGTTTTGCAACACTAGCAACATTTCAGTTAGCAGCGCTAACTTCTAGACAATAAATAGAGTTGGGTTACACATTAATTTATTAAATCTATGAGTTGGAATATTAATAGAATCATGCAGTAACATAATGGTTACCTTTAATCGTATTCATTCCTCTCTGTCCACTATAACTGATTTCCGCCTCGCTTTTGAAACTTCAATCCAATAATATCTATCAGCAAACGGTGGAGAGTACTTCGTGAAAAATTTGGCAAGTCCGTGTCAGAATTTACTGTATGCAAAATTTTGTTTAGAGTTGGCGGTTCATTTCTGAAAAAATAACCATGAACTTTATTGCCTATACTACTTTTCGTAAAATCGTCGTATTTCTCCATGCACTGTGATTTTTCCGGTGTTCTTAGAGTTCCGGATGCTTGCTGTTCTATTCTAACACTGTATACACTACTTGCGGAAACACCAAGGAGATCACCAGTTTCTTTCTCAACGTTTTTTATAGACGATTCCGGGTTTCTTTCTTTAAGTAATGCGAAACAATGTGTAATCATTTGCCTCTCACCACTTTTTAAAGGTTTGCCTCGATTGTGTTTCATTTCGGATGAAGCACCAGTCCGCTTCATGATTAAAAGCTTACTGATTTTAAATTGCATATACATAAGCGTCCTTAGCCTTATGAGGTACACGATATGTACAGGAAATGCAGTGTTAAATATCAGAAGCAACCCCACACTATAAACAAAAGCATCTTAATCAGCATTCAACTCGATACAGACCTCGTTGCGAGAGAGTTGCCTGGTATAGGAATGCAAAAATATTATATAACAGCAGTGTCCTTTAGTAATTCTTAAGTAAAATGCAGCTTAGTTTAACATAATACGTTAATAGTGTGTATAATTTCACCTGTCTTCTGTCTAATCTGTATATAGTATACTGTCATGTATATATTCCCTTCAGAACTCACGAGCCCAGAACACATCTATGTGGTATGTGAAGCAGAAAGATAAAATGTGGGCCTATTTACATTTATAAGAATCGAAACATTTGCATACTTTTCTGTGTCCGAAATTAGCTCTCGCAGAGTAGTGATCGGAAAACTACTTACGTACAATACTGTACTTAAAGAGGGGTTTATTGTACGTATGCAAATAAAAGAAAACGCCCATTATCTTCGCCAAACCAATCAACAGCTTAACCGTTTTCTGTCCCAATATCTCTGTCTCTGTCTCTCTTCCCACCCAGATGTTTACAACAGGATGGAACTAGGTTGAGACATATTATAGGTGTGTATAGTCCACCAAATGCGGATAAAGACAAATTTCTAAAATAATTAGAATTATGCCTAAATACTGTTACCAAAAATAATAAAATTATTATTGTAGGAGACATAAATATAGACTTGCTTACAGAAAGTAAACAGAAAAAGCTATTATCAGAATTGCTTGTAAGGAGTAACCTAACTATTCTAAAAACTGGCCCAACTAGAGTAACACAATATACATCAACGCTTATTGATCATGCATATGCTAACATAAAGTCTGAAGACCTAAATATAGCACTAATAAAAAATGGGCTTAGTGACCATTTTGGTCAATTAATAGAGGGTAAGTCTGCAAACATAAAAGTAGAACAAATTAAAACACTAAAGGAAGTCAAAAGAATTGTAAATAAAACCACATTAGAAGCATTGAGGGCTAACCTTAAACAGGTGGCCTTCCGTAATGTATTTAAAACAACAAACATAAATGAGAAACTCAAGCACTTTATGAATACCTTAAGGTCATGCTTAGAGCAGTCTGCACCAGCTGGAACAGTAGTATATAAGAAACAAAAAAATTGTAATTGGTCCACCAAAGGAATAGAAAAATCAAAAAGAGAATGGAATTCTTAAACAGTCTAACAGCCACTAAATTAGATGAAAACTCATACAGTTACATTAAAAACTACAAAATCACACTACATGCAGTGATAAACGAAGCAAAGAAGCTTCACAACAAAACATTGCTTTTAAATGCTGAAAATAAAATTAAGGAAACGTGGAATACCATTCAAACCGAACATAAAGAAAACCTCTCTAAATGGGTTGAGAATTTGAAAATTGTAAAGGATGACTGCCTAACTCTAGACCCAGCGATCATAAGTAATGCCTTTAATGAATATTATATAAACGTTGTAGCAAAGATGGGAATTAAGACAAGAGACCACAAAATAAATGAAAGCTCAGTTTGCAACTCAATGATATTAAGAGAAATCACACAAGCAGATGTCATTAAACAAATAAATACACTGAAATGTAAAAGATCTAGCAGCCTAGATGAATATTCAAACCAAATGATAAAATACTGCAAATATGAAATAGTGGACACTTTGACACATATAATAAATGAAAGCTTTAAGGTAGGAACCTTCCCAAGTAAACTAAAACAGGTAGTAGTTAGGCCAGTGTACAAACAGAAAGGTTCCAAAGAATTGATTGAAAATTATCGTCCTATATCTCTTTGCTCAGGATTCTCTAAAATCATGGAAGGCCTTTTCCTTGAACAACTTCAGAACTACTGTAACAAATTTAATATCATATCAGCAAATCAGTTCGGCTTCCAAAGAAAGAAATCAACAATACGTGCAGTTAGCTTAGGAAATGATAAAATTGTTCAGGCTTTAGACAGAAAGGAGATAGTTCTGGCAATTTTTCTTGACCTATCAAAAGCTTTTGACTGTGTTAACATTAAACATCTATTGTCAAAATTGGAAAACTTTGGGATAAGAGGCATACCGCTAGAATGGTTAAGTTCATACTTGCAAAATAGAGAGCAGTGTGTTGAAGTAATTCATAATAATGGGGAACAACTGAAAAAAATTAAATCAACATTTAAAGCATAACACATGGAGTACCTCAGGGTTCAAAACTGGGACCATATCTATTCATCCTGTACATAAATCACTTATTTAAAATAATACAGGATGCAGGAGGTTTGGCCATTGGGTACGCTGATGACACAACAATAGTGATAACAGGTAAGACGGAAGCAGAAGTACAAGATAAAGCAAACTCTTTATTAGAACTAATTAGAACTTACTTAGAGCCATTAGGAATGGCACTTAATGCAAACAAAACCGAATGGATGCAAATTACGATTAGTAATAAGGCACAAAGTAACATCACATTAGCAATACAAAATAAAAATATCTCCCAAGTTATTCACACCTAAATTATGGGATTATTTTATGGGGAGCAGCGGGTAAGAAAAATATACTGAGAATATGTAGGCTACAGCAAAAAGCAATTCGAATAATGGAAAAACTGCAAAGGGAACAATCATGTAAAAGCAGCTTTAAAAAACTAAAAATCCTCACAGTACCATGCTTATATATATTTGAATGTCTTAAGCATGCAATAAAAAATCACACTGAAGAAAAAAATAGGAATATGCATGGGCATAACACGAGAACAAAACAGAACTACTTTAGAAATAGGCTAAGGGGATCATTAACTTCCAAAAGTATTGAAAGTGTTGCAAAAGACCTATACAATTATTTACCTCACCCAATCAAAGAACTACATGAAGAAGTGAAGAAAATTAATACAATAAAGACTTAACTGATTAAAAATGCTTTCAACTCAATCGAAGAATACAAAATGAAACAAAATCTTGAGCCGTAACCTGGTTTTAAAACATTAATCTTCTGAAATTTGTGTTAAATTAATTTTAGGTATTTAATTAATTCTAGGTATCTATATCTGCTCAGCTTTGTACTTAAAATTACTTACCTAATCAATAACGTGCATATATGTTCCTAACTTGTGTAAAATTACATGATTAACAGATAATGTAAATATGTTTTCTATTTTATATAAACTTGACGATGCTTTGTAAAAATGTTGCAAATGGCAGAATAAAACTGAAACTGAAATGTCCTGAAAGACTCTTTATATATTTTAAATAATCACTTCTTATTGCATGTATTAACCGCTATCTTCTTGTTATAATCCTTTAATGTTTCTTTGGATATTTTGTATCTTAATTTTAATCATTATTTTTATTTTTTTTTTTTAAATTTGACTTATTCATATTCAAAAACACTTTTGTAAATATTTAACAAAATTTTAATCTTTGCTATTCCTTGTAAGAGTATAAACCTAATGTATCTTGTATTCTGGATCTTTATGGTCACCTGAAATGTCAGGCAGATGTCACAATTTTTTTGTTTGTGAAATATATATAAAAGAGTAAATGTGGTTGACTTATTAAAAGAAAACTTCACTACTGCAGAATTAAACTTGGTTCGAAAGCCTGTGTAACATACTCTGATAAAACAAAAGGCTATATTGCTGACATGTAGATTGCCACACATGACCTCCAAGAACCAGCAAAAACGTTAGTAAAAGCCAGATGTGAAAAAAGTCCTAGATAGAGTAACCAAAGATGAGAAATGTAATAAAAGCTACAAAATCATAAAATTCCTTAAAAAAAAGTAGTTTACAGCAAAGCCAACAAAGGCAACCAAATAGTAATCATAGACAAATTTAAATACATCAACAGAAAGGAAAACCCCCCTACACAGAAGAACAAAAAAATAAAAATCAACCCAGTCGATGCAGTAACCAAGAAAATTAACCAAAAATAAATATCTATTTCATATAATGGACATATAAAACAGGAAAATTAAAACTAGACTACCTATGTTTGTCCATAATCTATGATTTACCAAAAGTCCATAAACCAGGCAAAGCTATGAGACCAATTGAGGAGCGTTTTTTAAAAAACTCGATGCATGCAAAATTTTACGAAATTAAGTTATATATAGTATCGGCATAATTTTCACCTTCTGCATCATTCTGTGAAATCAGATTTTGCAAAATTCGATTCTTGTCCTGTGTAGAAGCTAGGGAATATTAGCAGTTTTTTCAAAACTCGATAGATGCACTTGCTCAGTTAAAGCAAAGGTCGATAGATGCAATTTTATGATTTTATTGTCCAGAGTGTAGCAACCTCAATTCTATGAAACGCATGTTGGCATTGACTGCCATCTCACTGTTGCGATTCTTGGAGTTCTCAATCATTTCTGCAAGCTTTGTACACTGCTGCTTCGTTGGAAATAACTGTGAACTCAGGTTGTGCACTTGGATTTCACATTCATTTCTGCAAGCTTTTTGTTCCATTTATATCCCGCCTTTAACTGCAGAGGTCATATTGGCAACCTTGCCTATTGACAATAGTGTTACTCATTTAACAGTGGGTTTTTCGGTCTTTGGGGGTTTTTATACGTTGAATTAACACACATTCACGCTTTCATTCATACTTCCAGACTCAGGGAAGTATGAAGAATAATCTTGACTGGAGAAAAACTCCTACCCCCCTGCCGGGAATCGAACCCGGGACCCCTTACACAGCAGGCAGGTGCTTCTACAAGCTTTGTTATACTTACATGGCATTTTTATTCTTAGTTGAGATACTGCACTGTACTATGCACAATGGACAGGAGCTGAGATTGTGAAACTGTACCAGTCGTAGAATGTGCTGGAGGTAGAAATTGCAAAAACAAGGAAAGGAAATCAAAATGCAAGTCAAGGAAAACTGATACTCCAGCAATTACATGTTCAGATAGTCTCGAATGCACTCCACGAAATCCTAAAACTAAAGCTTCCAAGGAATCTCAGCGGTGTCAAAAGTTAGATTATCTCTCCTGGCTAGAAAATTTCACTTATCTGGGAATGCGCCAAAGGAAACCAGAGGAGGTGACAGAACAGGAATATTACAGAATGGCATTACTGCTGCTATAAAGCAAGACATTAAGAAGCACATATGTAGAGAAAGCCACTATGGAAGAGCAAAATCAATTAGAGGATATTTACCTCCGGAACTTAATATCAGAAAAATATGGACCAATTTCTACAACTAAAGAAGATTAAGAAATCTACCAGTCTGCTTATCGTCAAAATATAAAGACATATTTTACAACTTTTTCAATCTTTCATCTCGTACACCACACACTGACACATGCTCAACCTGCAAAATTGGACTGATGAACATTAAGACAGAAGCAGATGTGGAGAAGATAAACGAACTAAGGACCTTGTACAGACTGCACAAGCACTAATAAAGGTGAAAGCTTACTTATTCATATTGTTTGAAATTTCTTTGTGTGGGTATTCAATATGTTTATTATATAAATAAAACAAAATATATGTTATTGTGAATGTAGCAGTACTTAGTTTCCAAGTTTATACCTAATAAAATAATCCTTATAAACATTAATATGTTGGTTGTATAGTACATTATGTATTATAAAGAGGTGAAAATAAACAAAAAATAATAAATGCATAAATAAAAAGCAACAAAAACAATAAATGACAAAAATAACGAAATTTCATGTCTTAATTTCTTGCTCATGCAGAAAAGATAATCAGCATTTATCGGCTTTTGAAAAAACTCCCCATTTTCAAACCCCAAATTTGCACCTGTTAAACTATGCTATTTGTTTCTTTTCACATTCAGTGAGACAGTGTCAGGAAGGAGAATTGAATGGTTTATACAGTTATTGTGCTAACCAATTAGTATTGCCAATAAATAGAAAAAACCATTTTTCCCAGAAACGCATTTTGTGCATCTATCGAGTTTTGAAAAAAACACTCCTCAATTGTTAACAATATTGACACCTGATGTACAACTTAGTAATATGGTTAGTTCAGAAATTTAACTCTCTCGCAAAATCTGAAAGCCATAGCCCCTTACAAAGAAACTCGAGCATGTAAGCATAAAGAAAAGGACACTGGTCTCCTATATGTTTAGTCGCTGTTTCCCAGTATATGATGCAGAGTGCAGTTAAATTAATATATTTTTCTATTTCTTCTTGTGGATGTATTTTAGCCAATATTTCAGTATAGCTTATTATATGAGGGAAATTCATTGGTGATGCCTTGAAATTACTGAACCTTTAAGAACCAACAATCAAATTTACTATTGATGATGATAATGATAATGACAATAAGAAGGATAGTGATAAACGATGACGATGACAATACAGTAGAATCCCAATAATTCTACCTAATGTGGACTGAGAAGCTGTCAGGTTATCAAAATGTGTAGTTTTACGGGATAAGGGGTCTGTTATTCATAACTTATTACATAGTGCTACAATTTACATAAGTGCACGTCCAAGCACAATATAGGAAACAGAAAAGTATAAAATATCCCAAAATTTATTATTTATGAAGTAGCCTCTTTCTGAAGCCCTTGAAAATAACACTGACAGCCAAAACAGAGGCATTAAGAAGCTGACTTCATCTTTTTAATCAACAACTATGATAAAGGATGAACTTTTATTAAGAGTGCAACAACTGATAACATAGTATTGTGGTAGATTGAATTAAAAGTGAAATTAAACATTAATCAGAAAATAGTGTTTTTTTTAAAAGCAAACAGTTGCATTTCCTCTGCACCTATATGCCCATGAGATAAGACCCAAGCTGACTGGCCAACTGCCAAGAGACTGCTACGTATTTGTCGCCTGAATATGTGGTTGGATTTGCAGTGCCAAAAACACTCAACACCATTACATAAATCTGACTGCTTCAAAACCTGGGGCTACCTAAACTCGTCTGCTTCATAATTGGCTACCCTTCCGTGCAGCTCAAAGGAGGATAAGAAAACACAAGGCCTTGGAAAGGAGAGAACACAACACGGTAATAAAAGGTCCTGGAAGGAAGACATCACAACAACTGTGACCACGATATCCAGGTATCCAACACCATAAAGCACTGTAAACCTACTGACAAGTAAGAAGACACCAAAAAGTGAGTTGGTGCAAATTAATTTATTGTGGTATTGGTGTATGATTTTACGTAATGGAAAATCTGCAGTAGAACTCGAAATGGAAGAAGGCCATAATCAGGCAAGCGATGAAAGCAGTGTGTGAATAGCACACACTCATAGCATAATTTAATGATCAAACAAATGGAATTAGGTTAAATGGTAACTTAACAACTCGGTTTGATAATGTCAGTAGTCAAGTAAAAGCTTATGGTGATTCAGATTCATTCACCAAGAGCGCGCGCACACACACACACATGCACGCACGTGCGCGCGCACCCATACAGCCCTAATTAGTCAGACTTCACAAAGTTATCTATTTACATATTCCATAACCAAGTAAAATGCATTCTCTAATAGGTACAATTTGAGTTTTTTCTTAAACAGATCTACATTTTCAATATTTTTACTTTCTCTACTGGTAAGTAGGGGAAGTATTGTATTCCACCCAAAAATTCGATGTCGAGATTTCACCGGAAATATATGTTTTGAGGCCCCCTGAATAAAAAAGAAGCATTTTTAGAAAAAGGTGCGTGTGTGTGTCCGTGTGTCAGTCAGTCTGTGGACAGCATAACTCAAAAACGAAAACTCGGTTAGAAACCAAAGTTGGTATTTAAGTTTAATGTCTTTCAAGGATACGACACGAAGATTTTGAAGAAAATAGCCTCACCCTAAACTACCCTTTACATGGAAAATTTTTCAAAAATTTTTATTTTCTTGAAAATGGCTCTAACGATTTTTATTAAAATGTCATATGTTTGAGATATTTTGATGACAAATGAAATGTATATCTTGAATTTTCTGGCTATAGCCCCTGTAGTCGTGTTTACTCTGGACGACTTTTGCATAACTGGTAAACCGTTAGAGATAGACCAAATCATACTATACAAAAAATGTAGATCTTGATAAAATACACAATTTATGTCTCAATAAATTTTCTTGTAGGGTGAACCATTTCGGAGATATTCCTTGTTATGTATGTGAGTTTCGGAAAACTTGGAACTTTAGCGAAATGCAACAACGTTGTTCATTTTTTTATATTAATCGTGCAAAGAGAATGGAATCTCAAAGGTCAATAAGATTTGACTGTCACACAAAGCCTTCTGTATTCTAATATCTCCCTTGCACCTACAAGGACATAAGCAATAAGATAATTTGTACGAATGTTTATCTTAACTAACATGGAGATATAGGAATAAGAGTTTGTTAGAATGGTTAGTACAAGAGTAGAGAAAGTCATGTGAGTGCAACACATCAGATTTTGTATATTAAGTGGTAGCCTATTGTACAGTTTTACTCCATTATGATTTACACTGTTTTTGGGCTAGATTCGTCCTGCAATATTGCACAAGTAGATTTTCTTTCTGCCTTGTACTATGATAATGAATCTCTTGGTTCTCTGGTAGCTGATGCCTTATTTGTCTGATATGATGGATAACTCCTAATATATACATACGTGCTGCAGTCATAATCCTTAACTTTTAGAACAGTTCCCTGCATGTAGGTCTACTTGATTCGCCAGTCATTATTCTTATGGCCCGCTGTTGCAGCCGAAAAATTTTCTCAGATTCTGTTGATGTCCCCCAGAACATTATTGCATACCTTATATGACTATGAATGTATGCAAAGTAAGTACTTCTAAGAACTTGCACACTCGTTACCCTTTTCAATGTACTCAATATGTAACATCCCACACTTAGTTTCTTAGTTAACATATTTATTTGTCCCCCATTTAAGATCTTCTGTAATAATTATCCCCAGAAATTTAGTTTGATCTTCATATTTTATGATGTCATTGTCTAGTTTTATTTGCGGTTTTACCAAATTTCTATGATGAGTCGAATTAAAGCTCATAGCAACAGTTTTTTGGTGTGTTTAATAGCAGTCTATTTACTTCAAACCAGTATGTCAATTTCCTTATATCCCCGTTTTCTTTCTCCTGAAGATCTCTGTCATTATTTGCTTTTAGCAGCAGGTTTGTATCACCGGCAAAATGTAGCCATGGTAGCTTAGTGGTTAAAGCAGCTGCTCGATAAGCGGAAGATCTGTGGTTCAAATCCCGATTATGGCATTGAATTTTTCAGACCTGATTCCACCTCTTATTATCTTTACAATTGAGGTGATAAAGTACTAAATGCAGGTAATTTCGAATACAGTCTTGGTCTTGGAGCCTGTCGTCAAGCTTCTTCTTGAGCTGAAGTGCATCTCCCAGATGAACAGGACCCATGAAACTAACAGTTTAGCGGGGCAATATTTTAAAACAATAACTAGGATGGGTGGCTTATTTACATAAATTCTAATTCTAAATAAGCAAGTAGTTTAGTGCAAAGAGTAATCAAAATTGGATATTCATGAATTCATCAACTGAATAAATCATATTTTAGGAGCAAATTTTTAACTTTATTTTTAAATGCTTTTGATCTGTGGATCTTTGATGGCCTCAGGGATTTTATTATATAATTTAACACCTTTATGGGAAACTGAATTCAAACTTTTTGTTAATCTATGTTGTTGGAGATGGATTGCTGTTGCTATTCATGTATTGTATGAATGGTATTCATTATTAAACTTGAAGATGCTGTTATTTTCATGTATGAATGAAACTGTTTCTGAGATATAAATACACGGTAAAGGTAGAATTTTTAGATCCGAAAAAAGTTGTTTACTTGGAGTGCATTGGTTCACTTGTTTGATTAATCTTATTAATGTTTTTTGTAGTTTGAACACCTTAATGCAGTTGGTGGAAGATCCCCAAAAGGGGATTCCGTATTTTAATACTGAATATACAGAGCCAAAATACACTGTTTTGATGACATCTAGGTTGCATGTTTTAGCTAGCACTTTTATAGCATAGCATCTATGACTTAATTTGTTGGCTAGAAAGTTGACATGCTCTGTGCAGTTGAGCTGAGAATCAATAACAATCCCCAAAAACTTGGTGTAAGAGCTCTTACCAACCAATGTATTAAATATTAAAGCTGAAACAGAATTAGGAACTCCCAATTGTTGATTGAATTTAAGAGTTACCGTCTTACTTATATTTATATGAAGCTTATTACTTGTCATCCATTTCTACAATTCTGTGATGGTATAATTGATTTCTCTCTTCCTTCTTCCTTCATCATTATTTCTGAAAATAAGGTTTGTTATCATCTGCAAAGAGAATACTGTTGATTGGTGATAGGTGAGGTGGAAGATCATTGATAGAAATTAGCAAAAGGATTGGTTCCAAAATAAATCCCTGCAGAACGCCAGATTCTATAGCAGCAGGATTTGAACAAGCACTTTCTAATATAACCATTTGGTACCTGTTTTAGAGATAAGATGAAACTATTTGTTACCTAGTCCTCTAACACCATAAGTATCTAACTTCTTTAAAAGAATAATATGATCAACTTTATCAAATGCTTTAGTTAAATCTTAAATCTAAGAATAGGCCTGCTAGTTGTTCTTTTTTGTCTTTTGCTTCTAAGATACGAGGGTGAGTCAAATGAAAACCTTAAATATTTTTTTAAATATTATTTACTGTGCAGAAGTGGTACAAAGCTGTATCACTTTTCAATATAATCTCCCCCATGCTCAATGCAAGTCCTCCAGCGCTTACAAAGTGCATAAATTCCTTTAGAAAAAAATTATTTTGGTAGTCCATGCAACCACTCGTGCACAGCGTGGCGTACCTCTTCATCGGAACAGAACTTCTTTCCTCCCATTGCGTCTTTGAGTGGTCCAAACTTATGGAAATCACTTGGGGCAACGTCTGGTGAGTATGGTGGATGAGGAAGACACTCAAAATGCTGGTCTGTGATTGTTGCAACTGTTGTACGGGCAGTGTGGGGCCTTGCATTGTCATGTTGCAAAATGACACCTGCTGACAGCAATCCACGTCGCTTTGATTTGATTGCAGGCCGCAGATGATTTTTTAGGAGATCTGTATATGATGCACTGGTGACAGTTGTCCCAATGTTCTGTGTAGTCACAACTCGTGCCTGACCTGGACGTGGAGCATCTTCCACTGAAGTCGCACCATTTGTGAACTTCCTACTCCATTCGTAGACTTGCTGCTGTGACAAACATGCATCACCATACTGAACCTTCATTCGTCGATGAATTTCAATAGGTTTCACATCTTCACTACGCAAAAACTGACTAACTGAACACTGTTCTTCCCTGGTGCAAGTCGCAAGTGGGGTGGCCATCTTTATACTGATACTGCGACAGTATGTGTGCATCTGCACTATGCTGCCACCTACAGGCCATTGCACGCTGTTTGTAGCACGCTTACCAACTTACAGGATAACGGTGCGAAATTTTGATTTGTTATTGCAAATTTAAGGTTTTCGTTTGACTCACCCTCGTATATTCTATAAAAGAAAAAAATTGCACTATCAATTGATTTTCCTTTTCTGAAGCCAAATTGAGCTTCTGATATAATATTATGCTTTTCTAGAAGGGAACAATTCTATTGTACACCATTTTTGCCAGGATTTTTTAAAACACAGGTAACAAGGACATAGGGCTTTAATATTCCACATTGGTTTTCTCGCCCTTCTTGAATAATGGTTTGACTTTAGGTATCTTAAATACATTCGGAAAGCACACTGTTTCCAGTGAGGCATTGCAAATATCGGTAAGTGGCTTTGTGAGATATTGTACACATTGCTTGATCAGAGAATCGGGAATTTCATCAATACCACACGAGTCCTTATTTTTCAGACTTATTGTCATCATTGACTGGATATAGAAACATGGTGATGTTATTTGCAACAATACTGCTGAGTGGATTGAAAGAAGCTCTACCTATTGAGCCTGAAAAGATTTTAGCTATGTTCGCAAAATGCTCATTGAAGACACTGAAGATTCTGTAGGGGTTTAAGACTTGTTATCCACCATGTGATGACAATTTTTCTTTGAGAGTTAGGTGAATAACAGCATTCCAAAGGGCCTTGCCTTTATTATCACTATTTAAAATAAATTCTTTGTTACTCTTTTCTTTGCCTCAGTAATAACTTTGCACAGAATACCACAATACTTTTTAAAATAAGCTTTGAAGGTGAGGTGTGTTCTTGTTTTATTAAGTTTGTGAAGAAACCTTTTTCTCTTGCACAGTTTGATAGTTCCTTTTGTTATCCAATTCCTAGAATTTGGTTGCTTACGGGACAAGCTATGTCTGTTGTAGGAGAAGGCAGTGTTAAAATAGTGTGTTACACCTGATGCAAATGTTCCTCTCCCCTAAGTCGAAGACGTCGTCATTAAGATCTATAAGATCTTGTTGCCAGGATATCTCCTATCCTGTGTTTGGTATCCCGGTACCTGACTAGCTCTAGCAAGAGGTCCTAATCTGCAAGGCATGCGTGAGTTGTGGTAGGAATGGAACCAAACGAAGAATTAACAAACATTTTACTTTATTTGCAAATTTCCATATTTGTAGAGAACTGCCGACGATATCTAAATAGAATATAACTTTCTAATTTCAACTGCAACATTATAATACTTGAACTTTGGCAACCGCTGAATTATGTATACGTGCCTGCTTACGAACAAATCACAAAGTTGCACGTGTGCTGTCTTCTCGGTTCCAGAGGAATGTGTGTTGCGTTGCATATGTTTTGCATGGGCGACATTAAGTAAACGTTTTCCATTGGTCAACTTTAGAGCACGTCATGGTAAGATACGAATCAGCCCGCGGAATCGTTCGGGCTTTGCATATACAATAATTGTAACCTTATCACTCATTTAAATCCGCCTAGGCTTCCATTCTTGAGACTTTAATCTATTCAGCTTTATTACATCTTCCCCTTAACTATTGATTAGAATCTCCTTTTGTTTCTTTCTATTATCAATTACATATATTCACATTATAATTTCGGTTTCAAATGCCCCCATAAACATTATTTTATTATTACATAATAAGTTAATGTTTATGTTCTGCCCGAATGATATTAATTTTAGTGAATACCAATTCTCATAGTCGGCAATTCTCCATCCGCATACATTTTTCTTTTATAAGCATTTTAAACTATACCTTCCGAACAAGATTAATATTTACTTAAATACCCTATTATTTACATGGTTTTTTTTTTCTATCTTTGGAAATTACACAATTTTACTAAAGTTCCTTGGTTTAGTATTGTGACTTTTTGGTGGTGTAAAGTAAAGAAGACAGATGTAGTCGGGATAAAGATACACTTTTATTTCCGTAAACAGTAACTTTTTACACTCGTTGCAACAGCAAGAAAGTCTTTTCCGATTCACGCACAGCACGGCTCCAAATTCGTAACACAAAACTGTCCCTTCTCCGTCGGCACGACTCCTCAACGCTTCGCATACGTCTCTTCTTTCCGTCGGCACGACTACTCAACGCTTCACATCGTCTGACTCCTGTTTTCTGTCGCACTTTACCGCTATTTATATCTCCCAGGCACTATTCTGGAAAGTTCGGTTATTGCGGTGAAATACAAAGCAGAAGATTCCCGAAGTCTCTATCCTTTTCTCTCTTTCGGCAAGCGCCCCAACAATGCGGCCATTCTCTGTCTCTTTCCTTCGGCTCCTTTGCGGTAGTGCCAACAATAATGCGATGGGTGACACTGCTGTTGTCGGCAATTAGATGCGGCGGGCACGGTGACAGTATTTATGAGTTTCTTTATCCTCTCTCTCTTCTTGGCTGGCACAACACTTTCACTTTGTCACTATTATACTAACTTAACTATATTTACAATAGTTATACATTTTCTTGTTCTTGGCAAACACACAGTCATGTTAATGATCTAACCATCTTTTCAATACTACACCATTTTCTAGGTTGATCAATCATTAAGTACGTAATGGTTGTCTGTAAGGTCAAAGGAACTGCTTATGCCATCTTCCCAGAATTTTAGAACTTTTTGGATCCTTCAATTCATATGTATGTTCCCCAAATTTTTTCACAATAACTGCAGGACCCTTATAGAATAATTCTAATCTCTTAGTTGTGCTTGTTAATGCACTAGATAATTTGTGATCCCTTGCTAGTACAAGATCACCTATCTCAGGTTCCCATTTATGTTTCCTCTTTTTCCCCTTTAACTTTCTGTTTGCTGCCTTCTCTTTTATTCTATTAAAAGCAATCTTTGCTCTTTGTTCTTCAGTCAATGGTTTTTCATTTGCCTCAAGGGTACTCGGTACACCTTGCAATATTAGGTCTGGATTAATCCCTAACATCAATTGTATTGGTGCAAAACCGGTGGTGGGATTCACGGTGTGATTAATAATTTTCTCAATTATGGAACAGTACTTCACCCAATTCTTATGGTTACCATGTGTAAGTAGACGAAAGTAAACGCCTACAGCTCTGAGAATTCTCTCAGTGGGATTTCTGGACGGGAAATAGGATGAACAATGGTAGAGTTTTATCCCCCTATCTTTTAAAGTCTCCACGAAACATTTGCTACGATGGACAGTTGCATTATCAGTAAGAATAGCTTCAACTTTCCCATAGTTCGGGACATAATCATTAACAATTTTGCCTACACAGATCTTACTAGTCATGTTTCGAACAGGGTAGATTTTCACAAATTTACAAAAAACATCATATAAAACAAAAATATATCGGCATCCAAATTGTCCGATGGGCATTTCACCATGAGCGTCTGCTGTGACTAAGACATTTTTTCTATTGCGAATTATGGCGTGAGGTTCAATATGATATCGGATATTAAAAGGTTTAGCTTTCTGACAAAGTTCACACATGGAACATACTTGCCTCACCTTTCTTGCCAGTTACTTTATATATAGATTTTCACTAATGGCCAAAATTAATTTTTCACTACCGGTGTGGCCTAAGGCTTTATGGTATGCCATTATTAGTTTTGTGTGCAAAACTTTAGGGATGATTACTTTCCACCAAGGTTCGGTTCGATCATGCAGTTTGTACAATTTATCTTCATAAATGCCCACAGTATTCGTCGTGTTATCAGAGATGAGTGGCGCATTTTCAAACAATTTACTTAATTTGTCATCCTCCCTTTGTAATTTGGATAGCCTCAAGAATTCCCTTGATAACTGTTTGCCTTCCGCAGTCTCTATGTATAAAATAGTGATATCGTGTTTATTGTCGCTTATGGTGTCAGGGATCGGATAATTGGTTTTCATCCGGGACAATAAGTCACTGAAGGTGTTTTGGCTTCCCACAATGTGTCTTATGTCTATTTTATGAGAAGTGATTTCATGTATGTAACGGGAAATTCTGGTGCTGGTAAGTTTACAAGAATTCATGAAGGATAGACTGACGTGATCGATATACACAATGATCGGATTATTGTATACATATTGGCGAAACTTAACCAATGTGAAGTAGATCGCAGCAATCTCTTTTTTGGTGGTGCACGCTTGCGCTTCTGTTTTTGATATGTCTCGCGATGAAACAGCGACTAGGTGACCATTGCCCTTTTCATTCCTCTGGATCAAAATTGCACCATACCCTAAACTGGAAGCGTCAGTACACAGGGTGTAAGGGAGATCTTCCCGGGGTTTCACGAGTAAAACCGATTCCGAAAATAACTTCTTTACCTGAGAAAATGCTGCTGACTCTGCTTCCATCCATCTCCACTTTGAGTCTTTTTGCAAGTGTTTTCGCAATTGATTATAAACCTAGATTGGTAGTTCAAAATGCCAAGGAATCTATGCAGTTGCTTGAGGTTCTTAGGAGCAGGAATTTTATTAATGCTTTCAATCCTAGTTGGGTTTGGTGTAATGCCTTCCTCGGATATCATGTAACCTGAGAATTCCGTTTGTTTTATGAAAAATGATGTTTTTCTAGGTTCAGCCATCATGTTAGCTTCACGTAATTTACACAGCACATAATTTAAGTGTTCCAAATGTTCTTCAATGGTTTCCGAAAATACTATAAAGTCATCAACATATTGCGCAACAAATTTCTTCATCGTTTCACCAAAAATCTGGTATAATGCTCGCAACAAAGCACTCCCACTGGTATTCATTCCAAAGGCACATACTTTGAATTGATATAGCACTCCTCAATGAAGAAATGAAGTGTACTTTCTAAGATCTTCCCTCAAAGGTATTTGCCAATATAATGCAGTTAGGTCTAAAGTGGAAAAGAACTCACCGTTACGCAATTTATTCAGTGTAACTTCAAGACTTTCAGGTCTAAAATTATCAGGTTGGCAATGCTGGTTTAATTTTCTTGCATCTAAAGTGATTCTAGTTCTGCCGTTGGCTTTATTTACTATTAATAATGGATTAACGTATTGCGAATTGGAAATTTTGATTATTCCATCGTCAAGCATAGATTGAATAACTTTGTTGACCTCCTCTCTGATAACGCACGGGATCGCTCTTGCCTTATGGGTATATGGTTTTAAGGGAGTCATTTCAAAAGAATGTGTATAATAGACACATCTACCGGGTTTCTCGGAAAATACTTCTTCATTATTTAATAGTATACCATGCAATTCCTTCCTTTGTTGGTCATTTAACCAGTTAGATTGATTAATCTTTTCCCTTAATGAATTTTCTATATCAGCGCAGTCATAATCATAAGGGCACCTGCTTTCGTTATAGCATTTCCAACTTTTTGTGGGATTTTCCTGGGGTTTATTTATCGCATCAGCCATAATATCTTCACTAAGCGAATTCCAATTATCAATTCTTACTTTGGCTAATTCCATAGTTCCAACATTAATATATTTGACAGAAAATGTATTACCCCTTATTTCATCTTCCTCCTTCTCCCTAAAAATAATCTTTGAATCGCCATCCTCTAAGAAAGGTACCCTCAACGTCTTATGCTCTGTGTCTAATTTTAAAAGTCTCTTTTCAAAATCTATTATGGCATTCCCATTGTAAAGACAATCACAACCCAAAATAACATCAGTGACGAGTCTTGTTGTTAGCTAATGCTGGATTTCTGACAATGAAGTCATTAATCCTCTTGCTCTCCAATATTTTTCACTGATGATATTGAAGAGAGCAATAGCAGTAATAGTAACCGCTTTTTAGAGAGCACCATATTTTTATGTTTTGGCGGTCACATCGCTCTCTCACAACCCCCAGAATGTCTGGAGGACCACACCTGTCGTTGGTTTACGGGTCTCACCTACCTGACCGGGAGAATTATCAAAATAAATTCACTGACCATATCCTCAGATTACCAATCATTGACGAGTCTTGGTACGACTAAAAATAGAATTTCTATTAGGTGTCCATTTATCTTAACATTTAGCATAACTTGGAATTTTACCTTTTCTTTTCATTTTCCTACTGCTATGGAACAATATATTCCAGTGACAGGCAATGTCATTATTTTCAGACCATTACTTATTAATTCATCGTAAAAATTTTGTGAACATACGGTACTGTTGGCTCCGGTGTCGATAATGGCGCTAAAGTGTTTACCATTTATATCAATAGATATTCTAGGTGGGTCTGTTAATACTTCGTTTTCTTCAGCTCTATTTCTACCTTCTCTGATTTGTTCTATCCATATTTGCCCTCTTTGAAACCCATCTTTCGTGTACTTACGACAGGTATTGTATCCAATCCTTACTGAAGGCACATCGGATTGGATTGAGAGTTTCCCGGAAATTTTCTTATTGCACCAGTTCCGTTACCATTATCTCTACTGTTTACACTTTTATTTTCCTGGTTTTGTGAGTTCCCTACCATCTGTTTGGTGGTATTTATTGCATCGGCATGTTCATCAAACCGAGGAGAGATTCTCCCTGATCTAGATCTATCATTGTACCTGGGAGAAGTGGGTCGATACTCCTTTTCATTATTTTCCCAATTTCTATTTCTCGAATAGTGTCCTTGGAAACTTTGCCTCCTTTTATCTCGGTAACATATGTTGGCACGGAAGTAATTAACTTGCACATTACGTCCTCTTTGATCATGTTGTCTACCCCTAAAATTGTTTTCATATTGATTTCTATTCCAGCTTTCCCGTAAATTGTCATTTCTTGGCATGGGACCACAATATCTCTGTCAAATCTTGTAATTCTGATTCGCATTTGGGGTTGCCCCCTGCCCGAAAAAATTTTGGAAACCTCTTTCACTTTGATTTTAATTTTTGCTTTGATCGATCTCCTGTTTGGCTTTGTTTCCCTCTAAAACTATTAATAGATCTATCATGGCTGCAATTGTGGGTTTTGCTATTATTAAGTAATGTTGGATAGTTTTAGGAAAGTGCGTAGTGATTAGATTAATTAGTTCTGTTTCTCTCATGGGGGGAACCAACATTTTAGATTTCCGAGCAACAGTCATAAAATAATTAACCATTGACTGGTTTTTCGTAGGATTGTATTTGCCATTACTTAATTCCAGTCGAATATTGGTTTGCCTACTGGCACCCCAGTATCGATTTAAAAACAAATCTACAAAGGTCCTGTAGTTATTATCTGTCCCTACCGAAAGTTCGAGCCAATTAGCTACATTACCTTTCAAACATTTCCTAATTATGGTCATTTTATACTCTTCATGTATATTTTTGATGGTAAAGTACTCATGAATATCGGCTAGAAAAACTTTCGGATCATCAGATTCCTCATGTCCAAATTTTGGTGGTGTAATTTCCTGTATTAGATGGTTAGGCCATTGAATTTGTGGACCGCCACTTTTGTTAGTACAGGGTACATTATTTGAAGTACTAGCATTCTCATTAGTTGTCGAAATGTCAGCGTTTGCACTTTACAAAGCCTCGTTTCGATGATTTATGTTTACACTATGATTAGTACTTACACTAGGATTTACACTTACACTAGGAGAAGCAGAATTAGCACGACTATCACGTAATTTCAAATTTTCCAGTGCTTGCTTTACACCCAGGATTTCCGTAACCACTTCCTTTACATGCTCATTTAAATCTTCCACATTTACAGTTAACTTCCTACCTTCCCTTTCTGCGTTCTGTAACCTAACCTTACTGTCTTCCAATTCTTTGCAGGTTGTTTCTCTCTCATTATTCAATATCTGCCCTACTTGTTCCCTAAGCTTACTACTTTCTTTCTCAGATTTCTCAACAAATCGAACAAATTCTTGATTAATTTCTTTCTTTACATTTTCTATCTCCCCCACAACCTGAGTTCTGTTCTCCCTAACCTCAATTCTTAAATTATCCACTTCACTTCTAATTTCTCCCTGAAAATTTTCTATCACATGTTGTTGGTTTTCTACTCTCTGTGCTAATTCTGTCAAACCTCGTTTATTACTCTCCAATTTCTCTGCCAACACTTTGTTACTACACTCTATCTCTTTCTCTATCTTTTCAGTTAAACTTCGGGTGGTCATTTCTAGCTTTTCAGTCAAACACTTATTGTTAAGTTTCCATTTTCTCCCTAACCTCAGTTAAACTTTTATTGTTAGTTTCCAATTTCTCAGTTAAACTTTTATTGTTAATTTCCAATTTCTCTCTAACCTCAGTTAAACTTATTTTCATTTCATTCAACATTGGCATTATCGGCCCTAGCAGGTTACTTTCTGTATTTACAACTGGTGTTTGACATTCTCTGCCAGAATGACCTTCCCTTAGCTGTTCTCTTTGATCTGATACATTTACATTTCCCCCTACATTTGCTACTACATCTACAGTTTCCCTATTTACAACTTCTATCTCCTGAATTTTACTATCTACTACAGACTGTTCCAACATCTTGCCGTTTCTAAGAAGCATCTACCAAAATATCACTGATAAATTAGTTTAACACTCAGTACCTTATTATTGTTGCTGCACACCGATGTTGCCACTGTCCCTGATGTTACTGGTCCATTACTTCCGCAGTCTCTGTTGATTCTCTTCTTCTCGAATCTTGTTGGCTCAATCCTTATCATGTCAGCTTCTGCTGGTCCTCTTCTTGTCGAATATCGTTGGCCCAATCCTTGTCGTCTTATCGTGCCACACGTTGGCTCGCCATTTGACGTAAAATGTTCCTCTCCCCTAAGTCGAAGACGTCGTCTTTAAGATCTATAAGCTCTCGTTGCTAGGATATCTCCTATCCTGTGTTTGGTGTCCCGGTATCTGACTAGGTGTAGCAAGAGGTCCTAATCTGCAAGGTATGCGTGAGTTGCGGTAGGAATGGAACCAAACGAAGAATTAACAAACATTTTACTTTATTTGCAAATTTTCAGATTTGTAGAGAACTGCCAACATTATCTAAATAGAATATAATTTTCTAACTTCAACTGCAACGTTATAATATTTGAACTTTGTCACCCTTTGGCAACCGCCGAATTATGTATACGTGCCAGCTTACGTACAAATCACAAAGTTGCATGTGTGCTGTCTGCTCTGTTCCAGAGGAATGTGTGTTGCGTTGGATATGTTTTGCGTGGGCGACACGAAGGAAGCAATTTACATGGTCAACTTTAGAGCACGTCATGGTAAGATACGAATCAGCCTGCGGAATTGTTCGGGCTTTGCACGTACAACAATTGTAACCTTATCACTCATTTAAATTTGCCTAGGCTTCCATTCTTGAGACTTTAATCTATTCAGCTTTATTACATCTTCCCCTTAACTATCGATTAGAATCTCCTTTTGTTTCTTTCTATTATCAATTACATATATTCACATTATAATTTCGGTTTCACACCTTAGGAAGATTTTGGCCTTGTTATTAATATTGTGATCATTCAACACACCCTCCCAGAATTCTTTACTTAGTAATAAGTTGAAATAATCTATATTCTGGGCTGAGAGACACCATTTCAAGAAAGTTTCATTCTGACATGACTGTCCATTTATTTTTCTTCCTACAGGATAGCATTATGATCTGAAATACTGAGTCCTATATTTTTGGTTGCAAAAGGTAGAGCATTAGTATTAATAAATGTCTGATCTATACATGTTCCGCTGAAGCTTGTGATTTTAGTTGCTGAGTTTATAACAGGTGTCAAATTATAAGTTTGGAACTAAGTAATTAGGCTACGTTGTTCTGCAGAGTCAACAAGAAAACCAACATTAAAATCTCCACATATAGCCAATATATTTCTTCTCATGTGAGAGAGTGGACAGTAGCATGTCCAGTTCTGGCACAAAATAGTAAATAAACCACTGGGTGACCAATATATGCAGACCAGGAGGTTTTCTTATTTTCTACATTTAGTTCTGTTAATATAATGTTTTGGTTCTCGAGATGTAGTCCCCGCCCGGAGATCCGAATGGAGGACTATTTTAACTCCGGAACATTTTACCCCTCGAGTCATATTTCATAAATATTGAAGAGACTTAGCAGTAATAGTAACCGCTTTTTAGAGAGCACCATATTTTTCTGTTTTGGCGGTTACATCACTCTCTCACAACCCCCAGAATGTCTGGAGGACCACACCTGTCGTTGGTTTACGGGTCTCACCGACCTGACCGGGAGAGTTATCAAAGTAAATTCACTGACCATATCCTCTGATTACCAATCAGAGGACGTATTACATGCCATGACAGGTCAGCATGTTAGGGGTTAAGGTTTTATAGAGAAATGGAGAGGTTGGAAAAATAAAGACTCCCTAGCCCTCAGGAACCCTAATAGCAGGGGTCAGAAGAGAACAAGAGATGACCAAGGTAAGGTCAGATAGAAAAGTTACAGTGAGGATCAAAACATCAGTAAGTGGAAGTAATGTTCTGCGCAGCTTGGGTACCTTGTGGTCACCATTCACATATCCCCTAGACAGAGACTCCTGAGTAATATCCATATATTTTGTGACATTGCAAAGCTTTAAATGTGTGTTGTCATTGCAACTGTTTCCCATCTTTCCCAGGAAGTATTTGTATACATTATACACCATTTCTCTGGCTGGACTGTAAATATCGCAATGTTTGTTTGCTTCTGCCATTGTTGGACCTCTTTAATGAACCTACTATCATACAGTGGAGTGGACTTATTGCTCGGAATTATTCAATTTCGCTGCTAAACTGTAGGCAAGTAATCTTGCATGCGCTCTGAAACAGACTACGTCTGATTGACTAGAAAACATGTGACTGTGACATTGTTGAATATTTGTCTTCTATGCAACCGCCTTCATTCATGACGGCGACTATAACAGAAGTCTCTTTACATTAGAAATATGCACACAACATACTTTTTTACCACCTCATCAGAATTGCTGACAACCTGTTGGCCACACAGGAAGCATGTGCTGTTGCCGTTACTGAAGAGCGATATTGCCAAATACATAACAGTTTAAACACTGTTTTTGTGAAAACTATGAATACAGAGAGAATTCCACATAAAACATTTTAAGCAGTTTATCAATATACATTTCTACTTTTAAATTGATGCATCAAGTACCTTCCACACTATGTATGCTTATACATAATACTGGAACAGAACAGTTAACATTTTTTTAGGCTCTTAAATAAGCTTCAGCAAGTTTTATTTATTTATGCCAACTAACAATGTCAATGTCATTCTGGCAGGTTGTCACAGTAGCTTAATGGTTAGAGGGACTGTATGGCAAGCTGAAGGTGTATGGTTCTTATCCCAACTGTGGCATTGGATTTTTCAGTTCCAATTCTACCTCTCAAATTCAGCAAGTTCGTTTTTTTATTTTTCTCCTAAATATCCTTGAGGTATGCTAATCACTGTTAGTTAAAAATTTACACAACGTTGTGTGACAGATACCTTGACATGGAGAAAAGTGTGTTTCAGTCTTCCCTGAATAATTTTATAAATAACAATAAGGTTCATAACAGAATTATGTTGCAAATGTTATCTGATGCTCAAGCTATTTTGATGGAGAAATCCAGGCTATACAAGCAGCACTTACACATCTTATATACAGAATAAATTATTTTCATAATGCTGTTATTTTAATTGCTTCAACATCAACTATTCAAGCTATTGCATCATATTAAGTCTCCATCTTCTTATAATGTGTTAGAAATAAACAAGATGATAAAAATACTAACAAAACAAAATAAAAATATCCAGCTCCAATGGATACCTTCTCACTGTGAGATATATGGGAATGAAGTTGCAGATCTCCTTGGCAAAAAAGGAAGCAAAATCTTGCAAAAACCAAATTAAATCTTACCATACCTTTCGGCAAAAATTATAATTAAAAGAAACTTCTAAAAAGAACTAAAGCAGTATTATAATACTCAAAGTATTGATAAATCTTGGGCAGCATTACTACAGAAGAAAAAGTTAACACCTAATTATCCAAGACATGAGGCTGTTGCAACATTTAGATTACTGACAGATTACCTTTTGGCTGCACACCTTCATAAAATTGGTATCCTCAACTCCCCAAATTGTGTATTATGTTGGGACGAGAACTCTATAATGAACAAGGATCATCTCCCCCATTGCATGGCTCCCAAGATGTTAACCTCCGGATCTCTAATGGAACTATACTGGGAAGTAAGAAAGAAAATGGAATATATCCAAGCAACAGGACTAGCATTAGACTACTACTACTACCGCCACTACCACCGCCACCGCCACCACCAGTAGTACCAGTACTACTACTACTTAATGCTTTTATATTTATTCCACAGAAAGCAATTGCTTCCCATCATTTAGATGTGATGTATGTGTTCTGTATTTAAAGTGTGTGTTATTTTTAACAAGAATACAGACACCTCCATTCTTTTTATTGGAACGACAATATATATTTGTAAAAATAAACCCTGGAATACTATATAAGGGGCCTTTTTTCTTGTTCAGCCAATGTTCTGTGAGACAAATAACATTCACGTGTCTGTGAGTGGATGACAAAATGACTTCTAATTCGTGCAACTTATTCCTAATGCATTGAATATTTAATTGCATAAGATTAAATAAATATTTGGACTAAGAAACATTACCTGTATAAGCAAGATAGCATCTAGCATTCCACCCTCCTGTTCCCTACTTCCGGGGTTGAGTTTAGGGAATTGCTCATCTGGGACCTCTCCATTGTTTGAGGGTACTGCCTGTTCTGATTAAACTCAGCATTCATGCCATCCTCGTGTATAAATGCATCCATCTCTTCCATTACTCATTTCCCTTACCAAGTGATAGAATTACATCAAACAATAGGTTACCAAAAATGTAGGCTCCTCTGTGATTCAAATGGACCCCATCCTTGCAAAAGTATTGTTTCTGGAGCCTGAAATTTCCATCAACGAAGGTGCATCATCTCCTTTCACACATCCAGTTGAGTTCACTAATTACATGCTGAATTCTTCTGTCAGAAACATCACAGCATCTCACAATAACTTTAGCTTTTGGTGCAGCAGTTTTTACACTAAAAATAAGATCCATGGTTTCTCCCATGATCTCTTGTGCATACCTTCCTCTTCTAACGTCATTAGTCCCAACATGTAGTAGCAAGACAACTTCCGTGTTTTCATTTACCAAATCCGTTTCTTTCACTTTGTGTTTCAGCTCATTTGTTTTTATTTCAGGAAGCAGTTTACCTTATATGCTTTTTTCTTACAAGCTTCACCAGAGAATTTTAGTAAGGAGTCTCCTAGCACCACAGTTTTGTTACTTGTTATTTTCGGTTTCTCCATTTGTGATCTACATTCACAACAGCTTAGTTTTTCACCATCTCCCTAGTCTTCGCGGAACAATTCAAATCTGTTTATATTTATAAAGGCATCATTTTCCCCACTCTGCTGCAACTTATTCTGATAACCTCCAGTTGCAGCGTTTGTGTTCACCTTTGTTTGCGTCATACCTGTATGTATCCATTTTTGTTGCTTGCAAGCTTAAACTCAAGTTGTTGTTTTTCTTGTTCAAGGTCGTTTTTTTCTTTATTCAGTCCTCCTATGTGGCATTTTAAGTTCTCGTTCTCTAGTCTTAAATGTCTTACCTCTTGACAAGCAGTTTCAAGAGAATGTCTACTACTAGCTGAAGCAATACCACCACTTCAGCATCACTATGCATCTTGCGTCGATCGAGATTGACTGTAGCATTTTCCGTCTGATCACATTTCTCTTCTTCCATGTGTTCAAATAACCTGCCTTCATTTTCACTTATTCCATACCTCCTGGTGAGCATGTATTTATCGTCTTTTAACGATTTATCAAACGTTTTAGCACTTACTGGATTAATTTTCTGCATTTTACTATGAATAGCCATACCACTCGCCGCCATCTTGGATTGCTGTACTGTAATATCAGTAATCAAATAAAAATATGTGGTAGCCAATTTAACTAGTCAAAATGACCAACCTAGGGCACAAATAAAACAAAGTCACAAAACACAAATTTACAATGAAGTAGAAAGTTTGAAGGAGTATTTTGATGAAAAACAGAACTGGAATAAGGCTAGAGATTTCTTCCGGGCTTAAAAGCTGTGGTCTGCTGGAGTTTTGAGGTCCAGACATTTCGTCCACACCTGCAGTGGACATCATCGGTGGCATAGTCTGAGTCTTCTCGTTGAAGATTCAGTTACAACAGAAGCATTTATGACTGGAGATACAGTATTTATATGTGGGCCGCTCACAGGGGATTGGCTGGGCTTGAGCGGGAGGTGTGTGTTAGATGGGACTCCGCCCTGATTGCTGAATGGTTTACGGGATTTCTCTGCATTGGTGCTTCTTTTTTATGTTCGAGTATCAGATGCCAGGTTTTGTTCAATTTTAGAGTTTCTTCCTTCCTGTTAAAATTATTGGGGTGTTTGTAAATTTCTATGGCTTCACGCTGTAGTCTGGCGTGGTAGTATGGTATAGATGAAAGAACAGTAGTCTCCTTATACTGAATTACGTGTTCGCTGTTGGCCCATATTGCATGTTCTGTGACCGCTGACTTGTCTGTATGTCCCAGCCGGCAGCACTTCTTGTGTTCTGTAAGTCGGGTGTCGATTTTGTGTTGGTGGTACCTATGTACACTGCACCGCAGGAACACGGAATCTGGTAAACACTGGCCAAAGCGAGCGGGTCCCTGGGATCTTTGGCCGACCAAAGCAAGGTATTAATCTGTCTGGTAGGTTTGAAGATAGTTTTGATGCTGTGGCGCTTGAGTAGGCGTCCTATTCTATCCGTGACAGGTTTGAAATAAGGCAGAAAAGCAGTGCCTTTGCTGTTGGGTGGATCCCATTCAAGGTTGGCAGGGCGAGGCCTAGGTGGGCATATTGCTCTGCGAACTTCTTGTGCCATGTAACCATTTGAATATAAAGTCTGTTCCAGATGTCGGAGTTCTTGTTGTAACTTCCGACTACTCAGAACTGGAATAATTTGAGCAAAATAGTGGTAGCACTTCAAGAACAAGGCAAAGTCAATAATATTAATGTTAGTGGTGGTAAAGATGCATATGTAAATGTTATTGATGACTATGTGCATGATAATTGTGATGGACAGTCTTACCAACAAAATCATGAGTAGGCTTAGTAGGTGAGTTACCAAAAGAATGAAGTTGTGCATGCTGTGTAGAGCATACAGGCAGAACCGGTTTCCCACACTGTGCTGTCACATGCACTACGAATATGCATAGTTTAAATCCTCTTTAATGTAGCTAGACTACTAAGCCTAATCATGAGTATACAGCAAGACATGAAAACCATGATTTTCATGGGAAAGGGGCACAATATTTAGGTAATCATAACGTTTTAGACCAACGCTGAAATCAAAACAATAATTCTAGGAATGAAATAACCGTTTCCAGAAATACATGGGGAAACTTATACACTTCAACAACAGTGTGAGTATTGAGTGAAAAGTGAATAAAAGTTATTAACATAATCCAAAAACTTGGCTCAACAAATATCAACACAGCCAGTTTGTAGTGTTTAACGCCCGCTTTTACTACTACGGCACCGCAGGCGGTGACACTGATGATACATGGAATGAAGATGGAGCACCGGTGGAATGAGATGGTGGGGGAAACCAGAGTACCTGGAGAAAACCCGCCCTGACGCCGCTTCGTCCACCACGAATACCACATGCGGGTCCCTGGGATCGAACCGGGCCGCCTAGGTGGTAGGCGAGCGCGCTAACCGCTCGGCCACGGTGCCGCCTCAACACAGCCAGAAAAGCAATAGACATTGATGGAAATTTAATTCGAAGGTACCAGTGGTTTGCTGTTGACAAATGGGACCGTAAAAGACATATCCATAACCTATATTGTTAAATATTGTATGATAAGTGCAGACAAAAATTTAGAAATGAGGCCTGCTCTTGGTTGACACGAGCAGCAATATATCATGTTATAGTTTTCGTGCAAATTTTTAAATTCTATTTGTATTTCTTTGAGTAACAAGTAATTGTTAATATTCTCGCTATTGGTTTCAAACTTATATAGAGAAAGTACAAACAGGTGATGCAAGAAATCAAGTTAAAATATCTGGAAAGTGAGATAATTGATTAGTAGTACCCAGATTTATGACAAATATAGCTGTTGGTAGTGACATTATTGAGAAGTGTGCTAGAATTCAAAAATATTTATTAACGATTAGGTAAAATGATAAAGAAATGATTATTGTGTTAGAATCAGCAATATAAAAGTAAATAGAAGCTTCGATGAAATCTTATCTTATATATTTAAACAAGCAATTCTTGTATATATATTCTGTACAACTTGGAAATGGCTCTAACAATTTCGATCAAATTGTATATTCGGATAGGAGTTTGCTTTTTAAGTGTATCTATATAGTTGTCATTCCTCAAAAAACATGATTTTACATAAAAAAATAACATTTTTCTCTCCCACTTCTACAGAACAATTGAACCTTATTTTGGCTTTTTCTTGTCTTCTAATGGACCAATTTCAACAAACGAAGTGGCATTTTAAAGTCCCCTTCCAGGGCTATCAGTATACAGTAAGAAAGTTGCCCTAGCTGTATTAGTCTACGCCAGGGTTGTCAAACAGCACTCATCAGGCGTGAAAAATTTTCCCCTATTTTCCCTCCCTCCGTGATGATCAAATCGGAAAACGGGAAAAACAAAGCGAAAACCGGTTCTACGAGCGCGTGCTACTGCAGTTAAGGAGGGGTAGACCCCTCTCTTCACACCCTGGGAGTGAGGTTTGACATGCCTGGTCTACGCGTAACAGTCACAATTAGTCTAAACCTTATTTTGGCCATAATTTCTCTGTTAATGAGCCAATTTCAACAAACAAGCCAAGATATTAAAGGTCTTGTCATGGAAACGGCTCCAACAGGATGAAAATTTATATTTAGTTAACATTTTGCTATAAGTATCTTCTCCCCTCCCCCCCCCCCCAAAAAAAAACAATAAAAAAAAAGGGAAAAGAAAAGAAAAACCGAGCGAAACTCAGTCACCCAGATACTATAATTAAATGAGAGATTTCTATTGAATGTATATCAGTTGACCAATTAAATGTTATGAGAAAAATTGACCTTTGTAATGAAAATTAATTATTAGATGATTTTAGGCACACTAGCACATGCAGTGGAACATTTTATTTTTGCTGTGATGTCAGTAATGCAGCATAAAGCGCTTTAATGTGAATGTAAAATAATTATGTAGCATACAGGGGTACTAATTAGAAGACGTTGTAATGACTAGGGTAGGATGTTTATGACTTAAAAAAATGGAAAATATGACTGCAAATATGCCTTTAAAATGTCTAAATATGACCAAAAAATCCTAGAATATGACCTAAAAGGAACGTATTTTCTTAAAATGAGAATCTAATTCAAAACCTTTAATGACACTAAAATATTACATTTGGTACATGAATTCAATCAGCCAATCACATTTTAAGGATAGTAAAAGGGATTTACAGTTTTATCTGCAGTATACTTCTAAATTTAAAGAATTTGCTTCTGTTTGCTTATTTCATCAGCTCCAAACAATATTTTGTAGACCAAGCACTTCCCTGTAAAATATGAACTTTTGCGTAAATTATCAAATTAAGTTACCTATTAATTAGGTAATAAATATTAAATGAATGAATTAAATTTCTAAATATGATGTACCAGTTTTCAGTTTCCATTTTTGTCTGCTTTGCAGTATATAACCACATGCATTTTCAGATTCTTGAATAGGAATCTTCTCCTGTTGTCATTTAAGATTGTCTTAAACCTTGAGAAGCTCCTTTCGAGGTCACTGGATGTCACAGGTGCATATTTAAAAAAGCTAGAATATCTTTCATTTTGCGGTGTTACATATCCCAAATTTTCATTCAACACGTTACAAAGTTTGTTCTTTATAGCAACCCCAACACTTCCTCTTGCTTGTGCTAGCTCACTTTCCATACTTTTTACTTGCTCCAAACTTTCCTACAGTCCCAAACCAATTGTCTCTAGATGAGAAATTGCTCTTGTGATACCTCCATAATTTGACTTGATGTATGCCAAATTTCCCTTCAAGTACTTGAGAATAATTCTTGCACAATTTTAATGGAAGATGCCTAACGATTGTCAAATTCATTGATAATTTCTTCAATAGCTTCATAATTTTCACGGTAATATTCAGCTGTAATAAGCCACGTACCCCATCTTGTCAGTATTGGCTGGGGAGGAAGTGGAAGTGAAGGTATATATATTTTTTTTTTTTTTCACATTTGATACCAATTTATCCACAGCGTGAAAATGCACTCTTACTTCTTCTGCAACTCTGTGCAAACCATGAGCAAGGCTTGTTAAATGCACCATTTTTGGATAGAGCATTTTAAGGCCTTTGCCAGCTTTCACCATGTATGTACAGCATCAATGACAAACAGTAAAACCTGTTCCCATTTTACTTCACCATCCCACAGCGGTTTCATAGCATTGTCAAAAAGTACAGCAATTGTAGAATGGTTTGCTGCTTCAAGTGCTTCACAATCGAGCAAAAGTATATCATCAGGGCGATCAGGATATAGTGTGCCAACAATAACATTAGCAACATATCTTCTGCAAGCATCTGTAGTTTCATCTATTGAAACCCAAATCTTATTGTTGCCTACAATGTTTCTGATTTTTTGCACTGTACTTCCATAACACGCAGGTACATAGTTATTTCTTAGTGTAGATTCGTTTGGAACTGTGTGACTTGTGTATTTTTCCATAAATTTTATCAGCTTGGTGCGGTTTTTTAATAAAACGATGGTGATGATGCTGTGCTTTTGACTCTTTCGTTATCTCAGGTCGTGGTGCAGGGTGAAATAACTTGGACACAGGACAAAACTTTTTCACAATCTTTTATTCGCACCTTTTTCACTGAGAATTACACATGTTATTTAGGTGAACTTTCTATGTACACAGAACGACTTCAATTGTTTCTACATACTGCTTGTCACTTTAAATTATACTTTTAGCATCTTAACTCACACATGTCAAAAATACGTCTTGACTCTTCAGTTAATGAGATGCTAAGACATTGAATCTAGCACATTCCTTAACAATGCATCTGTATTCATATGCGTATACTTTTTTACGGCATCCCCTATGACGTCATCTTACATGTTAAATAGTTCCCAAAATGTTGAGGAAGCAATCCCAATCCATCCTCCCAACACTTTTAATATTAAATCTAAAATACTTAATATAACAATATACATTAAATTTGAACATATTACTAAATATTAATGACGTTATTAAACAATTAATATTTTCAATAATGAAACAGTGGTATAACACTCTCTATACTTAACAAATCCCTACCAACATGAAAAATAAATTAAATTTTACAATATATATTTACATAATTACTTTCTTTTCGGAGTCTGACCACATATTCTGTCTCAAACTGTTCATTGTTAACCTTATTTAGAGGGATGTTGGCAGACACCATCATCTCACACAGGTCCTTCGAGAAATCCGACATTTTCCATGATGTCGAAGGGACTGTTGCATGGTACAAGTCTCTGTCTCGTTTCTTGAAATGATTGTTTATGCTGTTCACATGTTTGACTGTGTCACAATGCTGCAATAGTTTTGCAGACGTCACTTTCACTTCGCTCACTTTGCAGTAAAGAATTTTCCCATCAGAGCTGAAATGTTTTTCTCCAAACTCTATAACAAAACTTTTTAGCTGTAAACTTTCGGAACATTTAATTTTGGCATGTTAATGCTTCCAGATACAACTTCAAATATGAACTGAAATGAAAACGTTTTAAAAACAAGGAGGGACAGAAAGGGTAAGCCGGCATTGTGACACTGTTATTGTCCCTTCACTTCACATTCCAGTTACAGTCAAACCAAAATATTAGTTACTCTTTTCCCAAAAAATGTTAACTTGACCATTCGGTGCATTTATTGCATAATTGTATTCTTTTCGAATTCATAAGCGAAATATGATGAAATATGACAGATATGATCAAAATATGACCAAAACTATAAAAATGACAAAAATATGACTTAATATGCAAAATGAAAACTGCCTAATTAGGATTAAGAATGTGAAATTCGTGCTTAATTTGTATTTGCAGTGAGAATGGGTTTAAGGACAAAAATATGACGTCATACACATCCAAACCCTAGTAATGACTAAAGTTAACGAGAAAGTATTACCATCTCACAAAAAATGGCTGACACTCTTATGCAATATAATATGTATTTTCTAGCGACTCATTTATGGAGAAAAGTAAACATTGAAACACTAATGACAAAACATTTTAATTATTGTACCAAAAAAATTCTAATATGTAATGTAAATTATCATTTTGTGTACATATCGAAATATTCTTCAATTATGTGGTATTCGTGGTGGACGAAGCGGCGTCAGGGTGGGTTTTCTCTGGGTGCTCCGGTTTCCCCCGCCATCTCATTCCACCGGTGCTCCATCTTCATTCCATGGTGCCGTAGTAGTAAAAGCGGGCGTTAAACACTACAACAATTCTTCAATTATGTATTGTAATACACAAAACATGGGGCTATAATTGTCATCCAGGTATACCAAAGTGATGATGATGATGATGATGATGATTATTATTATTATTATTATTATTATTATTATTGTTGTTGTTGTTGTTATATAATGATGATAATCATCATAATCATAATGGCGAATATGAATGCATAAACTATAACAAATATAATCAAGCACAGCCCCTAGATATCAACCACACAGCTCTAGACAAAGAATGTGGATGTCATAAAATAGACTTGAGTAAGTATATCAAGAGCACTGATTGCTGAAATGAATATCCCACAACATAGCAGAAAAGATATAATATACAATAAATCAGTAAATGCCATCAGATTAATCTTCAACATTCACGAGCAGCAGTTAGTAACCTTGTCCAGCAAATTGAAAAAAACAAGCTCGATTTGATATTTGTACAGGAGCTATACTTAATTCATAACATCCCAGCTGGAATTCCAAAATTATTAAAACTCTTGCAAAGGGCGACAGAAGAAAAAGAGCAGCTATTCTTGTAAACAACAATACGCTAGACATTGAAGATTGTGTAGTTGCAGAAGTCCTTACTCATCGGAAAAAAAATGTATATTGTAAGCAAGTACTGTGATATAGATGAAAATATGGAATGCACAATAAATGAAACAGAATCTATAATGAAGTACGCTAGTGGAACAAGTGTGCTGTTGGCTATTGACACAAATGTGAGGAGTAAAATGTGACACAACCCAACAATTAGTCACCAAGGGAAAATATTAAAAGAATTTATAACAGGCAGCAATGTATTTATAGTTAATGAAGCAAACGGATTTCCAACATTCGAGACAAATAGAGGCAAGAGCTACATAGACTTAATGATCACAAACAGCAGTGTGCTTAATAGAGTTATAAATTGGAGAAGTGGAGAAATAAAACGTTGCCCTGATCATAAAGCAATAACATATAACGTTATAATAGACACCTTGAGCAGAAACTATGAATCTGATAGCACTCATAGCATAGGTATACGATACATATTTATAGAGGATAGTATTCCTAGTTTTATAGACAAACTTAAAGAAAGAATTCATTACACACTTTCATTGTGAATATCAAGACAGTGATCTTAATATATTGTACAATAAACTCAGTGAAAAAATCAAGAACCCAATAGGAACTCAACTATTAATCAGAAACATCACCAGCCATATAACATCTGCATGCAAAACAGCATTTGACTACTCTTTGCAAAAGAAAAACGCAACAAAGGGTAGAACAGTACAATGGTGGAATGCAGAATTATAAACAAAATGAAACAAGGTCAATGCTATGTGTGGCGATGTCAAAGGATGCGAAATAATGAAGCCCTGAGAGAACAAAGGAAAACTCAGTATCTTGTGGGAAAGCGATAGTACCAGAACAATCTCCAGACAGCAAAAATGAATTCTTGGAAGTTATTCTGCACTGTCACCAATAGTTCAAACCCCTGGAATATGGCATACAAGATTGCAGCAGGGAAACTCAGAGATAAGACCATCTTGGCAACAATACAAAAACATGAAACATATACTGAAGATCTCCACAGCACTTTAAGATATACATATAATAGACCACTTTATTCCTGATGATAAAGATGAGGACACCGAGCATCAACGTAATATATGAATAATGGATAAGAACCCTCCTACTACTGATAATGACAAAAAATTCACTAAAGAGGAAATATGAGTAGTAATAGAGTTTCAATCCCAACAAAGCTCCAGGAGAGGATGGAGTAACAAGTGAAATCCTTCTGCAAGTGTTCAACAGCTTCTCATCTTTTCTCACTGTAGCATACAATTGCCTTGAAGAAGGCTGCTTCCCAAAACAATGGAAAAAGTCCAATAATCTTACCTATAGTAAAACCAGGAAAACAACACAGCAAAGAAGTGACAAAGTACCAGCTGATGAGCCTTGTAAATGTGGGAGGAAAGGTATTGGAAAAACTTTTCATCAATAGAATATTACATTGGAGCAACACCAACAATTTGATGAATGCAAATCAGTTTGGTTTCACATCTCAGAAAGGAACAGTTGATGCACCCATGGCTGTAAAACACTTCACAGAGCAAATCCTTCAAACAAAAAATGTGTTGTAGTTATTAGCTTAGATATCTGTGGTGTGTTTGATTCAGCGTGGTGGCCACACATTTTGCTTAACCTTAAAGAACTTCAGTGCCCTAAAAATCTGTACGTTCTGACATGCAGCTACTTCAGTAACAGAACAGCTACCTTATAAACCAATGAATGCAAGTTGACAACGTTGGTAACCAGAGGATGTCCATAAGGCTCAAGCCATAGCCCTGGTCTGTGAAACATAATGTATAACTCGGTTCTCAATCTGGAACTTACAAACCCGTTAAAGATAGTGGCATTTGCTGATGATCCACTATTGCTTACAAAAGGTAACAACAATAAAGAAGCAGAAAACTATGCAAATTCAGACTTAAAAAAAAACAGAGATCTGTGCTAGGCAAAACAAGCACACATTTAATGACTCAAAATCAAAGCTTTTATTAATGTCAAGTAGAAGGAAAGCGGGTAACAAACCAATCAGGATATATTTGAATTACAAATTACTCAAACAAGTCAGAGAACTTAGATATCTAGACAAAAAACTCGACTTCAATAGACACATTAACAACACAATGGAGAAGGCACTCTTACTAACAAACATGTTAAGCAAAGTAGCAAAACTTAAGTGGGGTCTTGGCCACAAATCTCTAAGAGCAATCTACAGAGGTGCAATAGCACCTATACTAACGTATAGTTCACCAGTCTGGCAGCAGTCATTAGAGAGGAAAAAGAACATAAAGATACCTCAATGCACCCAGAGAATAATAAAAAATCAAAATTGCCAAAGCACACAGAATAATATCTTTTGAAGCTTTGTGTGTTGTTGCTGAATGAAACCTATACAATAGAAACAGCTAAAACTTACAAAATAACTCACAGAATCAGCAGATTATGACACACCGTTACAAATAGCACTTTGGTCCCATCCAGCAGAGAGCATACCAATGGAAGAAGTTAATGAAGACAAATATTATGACGTAGAAATCTTCACAGACGGTAGCAAAATCCAAGGAAAAGTTGGAGCAGCAGCTGTTGTTTGTAGTTTGTAGTGTTTAACACCCGCTTTTACTACTACGGCACCGCAGGCGGTGACACTGATGATACATGGAATGAAGATGGAGCACCGGTGGAATGAGATGGCGGGGGAAACCAGAGTACCCGGAGAAAACCCACCCTGACGCCTCTTTGTCCACCACGAATACCACATGCGGGTCCCTGGGATCGAACCCGGGCCGCCTAGAGGAGCAGCAGCAATAATATTCAAACAAGGAGAGGTTTTATGCAGAACCAAAGTGTAATTATATGAGAGATGCTCTAATAACCAGGCTGAGCAAGTGGCAATCCTTAGAGCATTAACATTGCTTGAGGACATGAACATACAGGTACACAAAAGAATAACTGCAGTATATTCAGACAGCAAAATCACCCTAGATCTAATCCAAAACAATCCGAAACATAATCATTTAATAGAAGAGATTTAAGATAAACTCAGAAGCCTCAGAGAACAGAAGTGGACAATACATTTTGCCTGGATCAAAGCACATGTCAGATATGTTGGCAGTGAATTAGCCGATAAACTAGCTAAGGTGGCTGAACTTAATAATGGGACTGATCATGCATACAACAAAAAATCAAAAACAACAATTGTCAGTGAAATACAAGAACAAAGGATCCGGAAGTGGCAAGAAGAGTGGACCAATACAACGAAGGGAGTAGTCTGCAAGGAGTTCATTCTGTCAGTCATCCAAAGAGAGAAAACACAGATTAATATAAATTTCACTCTGACAGCAATGATTATGGGAAACGGATTAAAAAAATCATATTTACACCGACTTGGATTAATACAGGCCCCCACCTGCATTTGTTTACAAGAAGAGCAAACAGTAGAACATCTGATATATCGATCTTACAAACTGAAACAACAAAGGGATATAATGAAGAGAGCCATCGAATCCAATAAAAGCAAATTTTTCAGTGACTAAAGACCAGTTAATCACAAACAATATAAGAGCTTTCAAAACATTTATTCAAGGCATAAACTATGGTGAATTAAAATCATGGCCAACGAAAAAGACAGGCTACAGCGCAAACTGCAATGATGTAATTCTCCTGGTCTGATCATGGCCCAATGAAGTATAACCACAATCGCCTAGTATATCCATGTTCTAAACAAACAAAAAACTTGCCCGTTGAATTCATACCAAGGACACAGTTTTATCATGATGGTATACAATGTTCACCATGTACCAGACTACCATTACTACACAACTCCGATTTGTACTACAGCATGTCTTTTTCATTAGCCACTATTAAAATAAAATATTTAAGTGATAACAGGAAGATAGAGGAAGTTATACAGTAAAGTGATATGAAAAGAGCCAAATGAATAATAAACTGTGGACAAGAAAGAAGATAAACTCAGATATGTGTGGATGGGGTGTGGGGGGTGGGTGTGGATGTGGACATGCGAGTGTCTGCGTGTGTTTACGCACGTGTGTGGGTGGGCATGTGTGTGGGTGTTTTTTTTTTTTTTAAACAAATCATCACAGGTATCAACAACAAGGCATGTAGTATCACTACTGCGATGGGGCATGCCCATTTAAGGCACAAAAAAGAAAGTAATAATAGTGACAGTAGTAGTGATAGTGATAATCTGTAATAATTTAATAGCAATGGGGACATTTGAAGCATCTTCTTTCCTAAACCCTCGAAAATAATAACAACAGGCAAAACAGGCATTAAGAAGCTGACTTCACCTGTTTAATCAACAACTACAATGAAAGATGGACTTTTATTGACTGCAACAACCGGTAACATAAGTATTGTGGTAGATTGAATTAAAAATAAGATTAACCTTTAATCAGGAAATAAAGTGTTTTTTGTAAAAGCAAACAATTGCATTTCCTCTACACCTATATGTCCATGTGATAAGACCCGAGCCGAATAGCCGACCGCTGAGAGATCCTGACTGCTACATATTTGTCGCCTCAATTTGTGGCTGGATCTGCAGTACCAAAAACACTTGATGCCATTACATAAATGCGTCTGCTTCATCTATTAATATGTCCTCCTTTGTCTGGTCCTTTTAACGCATCCAATTTAATTTCCATTATTTTGTTAACTTGTCTTTTCTTCTCACTCAACATTTTCAATGGCACAAATATAACTCAACACAATACTAACAGTAAGTCTGAAATCTGAGAAACAGTACTGCAACCAGAATTATGTAGCTAAATTTTTAGCTTGCCATGTATTTACTGACTGCCTCCGTAGCACAGTTGGTAGCGTGCTTGCCTCTGGCATGGAGGACCTGGGTTCGATCTCTGGTACCAGCATGGGGACTTTATCCCCTCTGGGAGGTCTGGCATGGGGTGCACTCAGCCTTGTTAGTCCCGGGAGACCAATTGAAGAGCTACTTGATGGAAAAGTAGCAGTCCCAGGTCGTGAAGACCGCATAACTGGCCGGGAGGGATCGGGGTACTGACCACCAATAATGCATTTAGTGGGCCAAGGTGGGGGACGCAGTGGCTGGGCGGTAAGGCTTGGCTCTTCATGGGCTGTAGTGCTGGGGTGTATGTATGTACTGGGTAGAGCAATAAACCTTCTAAACAAGTGTTTGTGCTATGTATTCAGATTATTAGCGGCAAGATTTTCATTTTGTGACAATGTTCTGCCAGCTGCTTATGGTCTTACTCAGATATCAAAGATCAATTTGCAATCAGCTCTTTTGTTATTGTGAGGAAAAATGCTATAGGTTATATATATACCCTAATTAAAATTTACCTATACTGTTTATACTGCATAATGGATTACCGAAAGTAGTACAGTTAAGTTTAATGATAAAAGATTAAAATAAAAAAGTTGAGTAGTCGAGAGTCCAGTTATCATGGTTCTACTGTAATAGTAATAGTTCATCACATAACACTTACATCATTGAGGTAATTCTCATAAACTGGTGACACCTCAACACTAGCATTACAAACTAAAAAATTACATATATACATAAATAAAGACAAAATGGTATAATATAATTGAAAATAACATTAGAAGGAAAGTGTAAATACCAAGAAAAATATTCTCAAAACACCTGTATGGAACAGTAAATTAGTATACAAGTCACTTCCAGATATTCCTTTACAGAGTAATGTGCCTTCCTAACAGATAGGTTTATTACAGCTGTTTTGAAGTTATTTTGATTTTGAATATCCTTAATTATTTGTGGTAATTTGTTATATATTTTTATTTCCATGTAATATGGACATTTTGCCAGTAATGTGCTGGGTATTGAAAAGGAATCTGAAAAACAACTCCCATTCCTAGACCTCATAATCCAAAAATGCAGTGAAAATGTCACATTTGGCATATATAGAAAACCAGCACAACTATACAAAATCCAACAGTTACAATCCAAAACCACATCAGTATGCAGTCTTTAACAGTTTGATACATAGGCTTTTTCACTTTCTTCTCAACATTTCAGAATTTTGCAAAGAAAGAATATCAACAGAATAGCAGAAAACAATGGTTTCAACACTAAAACAGCACATAAAAAAATCCAAAAGGCACAAAAGCTGAAGACGGTACAGAAAACCAAGAAACTGTTAGCAGAAAAAGAAAAATGCACAGAAACAAAATTAACATACCACCCCAAAGCCAATGCCCAGTTCCAGAAAATATTCAAAGGGAGCATCATTCTAGTGCTAAACCTGTACTACATCCAAAACTTACTACATTCTGAACTAAAGGATATCATACCAGCAACAGAAAAATCAGGAATGTATGAGTTTAACTGTAAAGACTGCAACAAAATTTATATTGGAAAAACAAAAGGAAATTGATAACAAGGGCAAAGGAACATCTCAAGAATTATAAGTATAAACAAGACTATAAATTGGTAGTAGCAGTGCAATTCTGTCTAGAAAACCGGGAAATTGATCCTGAACCTATACTTTTAACACTAGAACTGACGGAGCTGTTGTCTACTTAGAATTGCCAATGATATCCTATAGTTAGAAAATCTCTGGATTTATCACTAATATTTTCAATGCAGCTTATTGCAACACTAAATAATTACTTCTAAATACAGCTTCACCAGGAATTTTTTAAAAAAAGTATATATAATTGATATTTAATATTTTATTGGTATTTTCGTATACTTGCATGTTTATACATTTCTTTTTATGGATGTATACCAATCACTCTTAATACAACTTTACTGGGAATTCTTTTAAAAAATAAATCTGCATATATTAGTAATATTTAATATTTTATTGGTATTTTCATATACTTGCATGTTTATACATTTATTTTTATGGATGTATACCAATCAAGGATTTTCAGTTGTTTGTCCAGAGCCGCTTTTAATTCTATAGCCATGGCTCCTACATCACTCTATAAAAGTAACATAAAAACAAATTGGTAAATATATAAAAAATGGAAAAAATATAAAACATTACTGTTTTCACAGAGAAACACTTTACTTTCCTCCCTCTCATCTTTGGGATCTTACTTTCGAAATGTTTTGTTTACATTCTATTTACATGCTTTACAAATTACTTTCTTTGTTACTTTATATGTGCAAGGTCCACACGCTGTTTTTGCATTTGTTACAATGTTCATTAGTGTTGTTCCGACATTTCTTCATTAGGTATTGTATTCTCTTATTATCTTTCTCTGGTACCTTCAGCCCTTCGCTTTCTAACCCCATTTCTGTATTGCCCTCTCCATTTCTGCTACTTGACTGTTTTCTGGACTTCATATACTCATTGTGTAATTCTTCTGCAAGTTTCACAATATAATTTCCACAACTTACCAAATTTCCTGTTACACCCTAGAAAATAATACATGAATTGATGGCTGCTAAATCAAGGATGTTTTGCAAAGCATGTATTGACCATTGACAAGTCCCTGAACACATGTATTCCATGAATGGATGTCATGCATTCACTACACTATCCTTAATAACATGTCTCTTTTGAGTATGGTGTGGACCCTTCACTGTCTTTCAATGCATTCTGTTGAACGATTCTACCTCACGAAGCAACGCCAAATTCAGCTACTGTCCACTATGTTATTCCATCCTTGCCTAGTAATTTTTAGTCTACATCAGGTAGGAAAGCTTTTTCTTGATATACTCTTGTTCTATGAGACTGCATTGGTACATGATCAGGTTCAGGAAGTCCTGCTGCCTCTTCAGGATGTACTGTTTGTTCCCAATAAATATTGGCTGTGACCATGGCGGCAACAGTGATGGCAACACCTTCAATTTGGGGATTTTCAGATAAAACTTGCTCGTCTTCACCGTCAGAACCCTCCAAGCAGTCTGCTGGGTGATATTCTTGCTGCCAGTGGCGGCTCGTGCACATTTGTTTAGAGGAGGAAAGAATTTAACTGCATAAAATTATGAAACCTTAAATAATAATTCATGCATTTGTAAGGGTAAAATGCAATACCTTTTATTGATAGAAGAATTCTGCCCTTCGCTGTTTCGCTGTTGCAAAATCTTCCATTACTCTATCATGCCATTTTGGATCTTTTTCCAGCTGCAACAACAAGTCTTTTTCGATAGACATGAGAGCAAGAGAACATAGTCTGTCTTGACCCATAGTGTTTTTACAGTAAGTTTTTATTCTTTTCTGTGTAGAAAAGCTTCTTTCAACACTTGCTGTCGACACAGGTATCGTAGCAATTAAGCATGCCAATTTGTAGATGTTGGGAAGACATTTATGAATGCCTTCCTTAACAAAGAGAACTGTTAACTCCTGGACTTTGGTACAGTTCTGCTGCAAATCACGGTTGTTGTAAAACACCACAAGTTCGTTTTTAAGCAACTCACTATCAAATTGTTCCAGGAAACAGTTCAATAAGGATGAAAATTCAGCATCTGGGAACGTCTTGGAAAAATGTTCAAATTTCGAAGCGTCGAACAAATTAATAAATAATCATTTCTTCAGATCTTTGAACCTGACTTTCAACTGCGTTGCTAGCATATCGATTATGTTGAAATACAACTGGCGGAAATGAATTTTGGGATCAACAGCTGCAAGGCGCCTTTTCTTAATTTTAGGAAACTCGTCACCAGTTTCATTAGCAGCCAATTTGAAGTGTTCATTATAGGCTGTGTCGTTTCTAGATTTATGCAGGAAATGAACCATTTCAAGAACTCTCCTACAGCAGAAATCAATATCATTGGTTTTAACCTGGAGTGTATCGAAAAGAATGTCAGTTTTCGAAAATACCCTGCTGAAAACCGAAAGCAAGAAGTTGAATTCAAAGTCTTCCAATAGACGAATGCAGCCATTTGCTTCTCTAATTGTAGCATCATCCCAGTTTTTTGTTTCTTCCAGCATTTCGGAAAACATTGCCAGAAGACCTTCCCTGAGCAATTTTACAGATTCTACCAAACGAGATTTGAAGTTCCATCTGGTTTGAGCATCTTTAGGCAGTCGAGGTTTGGTCATATTGATAAGAGCCTCCATTCGTTTTGAGGATTGATGAAAAAATGCGGGCAAACCACTGATACTAGCAAAGAAGACCCTGCACTGGGCAATGCTACTACAGCTATGTGATAGCAGAAGATTAAGCCTGTGTGCATGACAGTGTACAAATAATGCCTACTTTGCTTTCTGCTTGATCTTCGTCTGCAAGCCGTTTAGTTCTCCGGCCACAACAGCAGCGCCATCATAAGACTGCGCAACAAGTTTTCTGTCATAATTCAATGGCTCTAACTGCTGATCCAGTAATTTGTATAGGGCATTGGCTATTCTATCTCCACTAACACTGTGGAAACCAAAAAATCGTTCTTGAATGTAGCCACATGGATCTACATATCTTAAAATTATTGAGCACTGCACTGAGAGACACATCCGAAGTTTCATCAGCCTCCACTGCAAAGAAGGCAGCTTTATGAATTTCATCCTCTATTTCTTTCCTTACAAGGCCTGCAACAGATTCAATTAAATCATTTTGAATGGTTTTTGACAAGCCGATGAATGCTTTAGAATTATTTAAATGTGTCTGAAGTACTTTGTCGCGTTTCATTAATAACTTGAAAAGCTCGCGGTAGTTCCCTTGATTTGATGATAATTCACTTTCATCGTGTCCTCTGAAAGCTAGTTCTTGCCTTCCTAACAGACACATGATATCCACTAAACTTGATAATACGTGTTAATTTTGCTTCACTTGTTCATTGTGTTTGGCGCGAGAAATCCTAGCTGCTTCACTTAGCGCTAGATCGATGCGATATTTACTTTTACCAAAGATTGTTAATTTTAGTGCATTGTCGAGATGCTCTCGAGATTTTTTATGCCTCTGAATTCCTCAGCCCAGATTCTTAACATCACTGAATCCACCAAAGGTCCAAACATCCTTCAAGTTGGAGAACAAAACACAAGGAAAACACAAGAGAATTTTTCATAACCTGTTAGCCAATTTTTCATACCAAGTTGTGGAGAAGTTCACTTCCCGCCTTTGCTAGTAGCACACATGAGTCCAGGCAATGGTGGAGTTGGTCAACATTTCTGTATAACAATTATTTGTTCCTGTAATGTGAGTCCTTTAAATTCTCCGAAAACTAAAACACTTTCACTGTCAGTCATTGTTCAATGTTATAACAACAAATTAAAAAAGCAAAACTTCACCGTTTTACTTGCGCGTTGGAAGAAACACAGTAGAATATTACTGAAAAAGGAGCAGCTACAAAATACATGACTGAAAGCTTTATGATGCACGATGATCAACATATATCATGTGAAGGGAAAAGACCTAATAATAGATCTGGTTGAAAATAAAATCACTAGATGGCAGCAATAGTATTAATACCTTTGCCGGTTCCAACTCTCGCCTCAGAGAGGAATTATCCGCAACGCTCCAGCCTTCAGGAACTTTGCACAGGCGCAGTTCGAGAGGAGGAACTCCTCCTCAGCTGTTCATAAGCTGCATTAAAAATCTGTTTCTCTCTCTGGCCGCTGTAGCGCTATGCTCTATGCACGTTTATTATAGGAGTGGAGGAAAGAGATAAGTTTCCGCTGCTGCGCGGACACGGGTGTTCTGTGGCAGACACTCGTAAGGTATCACGTGGTATAAACCGTGCGAAGTATAAACCAGCATACCTTAATATAATAGCTTCGAATTCAAAATTTGTTCAATATTACTTGAATTTTAAGATTAATATAGCATTTATAAATTCATAAAAAATTTGAGGAGGATGTTCCTCCCTTCCCTCCTCTGAGAAGCCGCCACTGCTTGCTGCATATGATCCTCTATAACAGGATCATCTAATTCGGATATGACAAATAGATCTTCACGGATATTCTTATAAATTGTCAACATTTCTTCATCTGTGAGAAAACGTTGCTGACACAAATGCTTTGGCTGAGATATTTTAACTTTTTACAGATGCCACTCAAACCATGTGAGGATAATCATAAACCGTAGCTATCAAGGGTGTTGTGTATTTAGCTTGAATTTCAACTACACACATAATAGCAGTTACAAAACCAAATGCATCAACAATATAATGCTAAAAGCAGATTATTTTAACAATATAATGCCATAAATCTGATTATTAGGACTAGAAAGTTCATGCATTTGTATGTTTTTTCATAGGGGTTAAAAATGCATGCTTTTACATTATGTGCACAAATTATGGAATTTTCAGTTATTTGGACATGATTTCACGGTACATATAACTGTATATTTTGTTGATTTTGATAAATGCATAATATTTCAATATTATAGCTCCTGTATTGCATATTTTAATGATTTTTATGGTTTTTTGTTATTTTTTTCCATCTGGATAATATTTTTCATATTGGTAATATTGCACATGATGATGCAACTCGTGAAGATTTCAATATTATAGCCCCTATATTGCATATTTTAATGATTTTTATGTTTTTTAAAGTATTTTTTCCATCTACCTATATAATATTTTTCATATTGGTAGTATTGCACAAGATGATGCAACTCATGAGGTGAGTCATGTTGTCATGCAGTGAATCCCCTGTTTCCATCCTTTCATTATATGTATGCGCGTAGAGAATAATCAATGCGTTATCTGAGAGGCTTATATTAAGATAAAGTGCAGGTCAATGTTTTGAGCAGCACGATTATAGCAATGCTTGCCTGCCCACCAGTAGTTGTGCCATGGTCTTCAAATATAAGTGTTGTGAACTGGTTCTCACCAAATTAAATTAGGCGTATAAAATGATAAAAAGCTCTTCAAATGCTGAAAATAAATCAAACTTCGAGTGCTAGATTAATTAATTTACAGAAAGAGTTTTCGGGTGATTTAATATCTACAGATAATAGGGTACTGAATTGTGGAGTGTGTGAGAAAAATGTAGGGAGTGAGAAAAGATTTCAAATAGTTCAGCACAGAAACACAGCAAAACATAAGCAGAATTTAATCACAAAACTTGCAAACAAAGAACCTGTTCAAAAACAGCTAGTAGAGTGTTTAGGGTTACTGAATTTTCTTACGACTTGTGCCAAGCATTTTTAGCTGCTGATATTCCCTTGTTCAAAATTAATAATCCGACATTTAAAAACTTTCTTGCCAAGGAAGAAAGTACACTGCATAAGACTTATGTAGGACTTTGTTACAATAACGTATTGTCAAATATACAAAATGAATTAGCGGATCGGTTTGTGTGGTTGTCTGTTGATGAAACCCCTGATTCTGAGCGCTGTTCTATTGCTAATATAATCGTGGGTGCTTTAAATAAAGAACAAAAGACTACACCTTATCTTCTTAATGTGACAATGTAACTGTGACCCAGTTTGTGACAGACTCTTTGAAATTACTATGGCCATGTGGAATAAAATACGACCGGTTACTTTTATTCGTTACTGATGCAGATCCTTAAATGGTAAAATCAGGACATCATATAACTTGTTTGGCACATGCTCATAAATAAAGGTATATATATAATGAAACAGGCTAGAAACATAATGGATAAAGAAACTGTCAAGCAGATTTACTTCGCTTTCATTTATTCCCACATGAAATATGGAATTCCTCTTTGGGGAAATATTACGGAAACAGACATGAAAAAGGTATTCACGTTGCAAAAAAAGGCTCTCAGAATAATGGAAAGAGTGGATAAGCGGCATTCGTGTAGACAAATTTTCAAAAACCATAAGATATTTGATAACTGTTCCCTGCATATATATATATGAAAGCATAAAAAACATTATATTGGACAAAGATGAGCACAAAAAATAACAATGTTCATAAGTATGGACTAAGAAATAATAATGAATATTTTAGATCTACATTAAGGGGTACTTTAAATAATCGAGATGTAAGAAGTATGGGGAAACCATTATTTAATAAGCTACCTAAAGAAATACAAATCATTTAAAATAACAAATGTACATTAAAAATGATAAAAAGATATTTAATAGAAAATGCTTTTTATAGTCTAGAAGAATATAAATCAATTAAGGCAAAGAAAATCAAGTTGTAAATATATATGTAAATATAAAGATGTATATATACTTTCTGACGTGTCCTTTAATTCATGTACTTAAAGGATAAATAAAATGAGTTATGAGTTATGAGACAGTACATGATTCTTTCCCATTGGTAGATAGATTTGTGTCCAGTACAAAGAGAATTTTTGTTAAATCTCCTAAGAGAGGTAAGTTGTTTAGATCAACAGCACCTAATATCCGACTTCCTCCTGCACCAGTGGTAACTCGATGGGGAACATGGGTCGATGCAGTTTTATATTATGCTGAGCACATAGAAATAGTCGAAGAGTTTGTTAATTCATTGGACTCGAAAGATGCTTCATCAATAGACACTGTGTAAAATATTCTGTCAGGCACTGGGTTAAAAGAGGATCTTAGTTTCATATCGGCCCATTTTTCTTTCTTACCAACAGCCATAAAGGCATTGGAAGCTGTAGGATCTCCTTTGCATGAATAACTTACTGTTTTTGAAAAAACTATGTGATCTAAGTTCGGTTTCTGGTAGCATAGAACAAAAAGTGAAAGAGAAAGTGAATTATGTAATTTCAAAAAATTCTGGTTATAAACAGATGTGTAATTATTATTTATTTATGCCAACAAACTTACTGTTGGTGTTTTTAAACACACAAGCCGTGTGTAATATTCGAGACATCCTCAAAAGAAAACCATCTGTCACACCAAGAGACTTGACTCTCTCTGTGAAGCAGTTAACATCATTTAAATGTGCCCCAATAACATCTTGTCACTTGGAGAGAAGTTTTTCACATTACAAAAGTGTTTTGCGAGACAACAGACGATGTTTTACAGTTGAAAATTTGTGCAAAGTGTTGATTTTGAACTGCAACTAAGCAGTTAATACTAGTAGTGGGACCACTTCTGCTTCAACCTCTAAGGAATAAGGTAACTTTCTTTATTATTTATACTAACTCGTCTTGTCTACTGCAAAGGGACACTAACTGTTTTAATTAAATAGTGCATATTTCTTGGCATATTTTCAAGTTTTTAAGAGCATATTTGCATACATATTTCAGTGTTTTTAGGGAATGAATTTCTGAGCCCTACTGATTATACTGACCCTATCCATGTTGCTGGTCAAAATGATCACTTGGCGTTTTAAAGTATAAGTAGTGATAAAAATAAAACTGCTGCATCAAGTCACAAACTTGCAATAATGTGCAGCAACAGTTGTAGCAGAATTTCAAAGCTAGCATATAGACATACTTTTAAAAGATCAGACTATTCCCAATGTACATACAAACGTGTAATGAAACCATTTAGTTCTTTTCCATGATAGTAGTATGTGACAAAACAGGAATGAGAAGTACACTGAATCCACAATAAAATGTTATTTAAAATTATTTTAATACTGTAAAGAACAAACTATACATACAGTTTGTTGTGATGGTTTTAGGGCATTGAAAAAATATTGGCTAGTTACCAACTTAAACTTTTGTGATTTTAATCTGCCAATATCTTTAAAAGTATATTTATGTACAGAGAGAACCAAAAACATCTGAACCACTGTGCTGTGTTTTTCCACTGCACACCCGGAAACATGATAATGCAGCTGCTGTACACAAGGTCATGCTGTTAACTTATTTTTCTCTGCTGTGAAAGTGCAGTATTGAGCTGACGCACTATTGTGTGGTTGAGTCATTACATGCTTTATTATTTTGTCCTGTACTTAGTCACAAAGTATGTTATGGCTCAGCATTTGTTTTCTGCTGCACAGCGTGTATTTATTAATGATTTGTATGTGTTAACTCAGTCAGCTTGGCAAGTGAAAGTGTGATTTGCAGAAGGATTTCCAGGTGATCTGCATTTCTATCTTTGGGGTAACTTAAAGCATTAAGTGTACAAGACAAACCCACACACCCTGGAAGAATGAAAAAAAAATATCTGCCAGGAAATTTCTTGCATTTCTCAACGTGAACTATGGTGAGTGATGGATAGTTTCCTAAATATATGCCAAAAATGTATGGACAATGACGGTGGCCAGTTTTAGCATCTCCTTTAATGACATTGGTAACTAAAGCCTTTAAAGGTACCTAGCTTTACAAATGTTGTATGGTTTCATCTGTGCTGTTCTATGACAGCAGCAGTTGGCAACGAGCACCAGGGACACATACAGGCAAAGCACAACACAGCCAGTTCAGAGTCTTTTGGATCACCCGTTATAGTATGTTGCATAATGGTGTAACAACAAGATTGATCCAAATGAAAAATAAAAACGTGCAAAGTCACACAATGGAAATTTTCAGCATTTTGGATTTACCTCTTCATCAGGAGATTAAAAGATCAAAAATACACTCAAAATTAAAACACATTGACAGCCAACTGATTGTTTAATATGGCTATGTAAGGAATACTATTGATCGGCTGTGACACAGACTAGCGAGTGCCAATATAGGTTAGGAAATTCAGTTAGGCAACATATAGGGAAATGAAAGGAAAGCCAATGATTAAAAAAATGTCAGGAAAGAATAAACCAATGTGAAGGAATTTCAAGCATGTGGTGTACAATCAGAGTATTAAATTGAAGCCTGGATGAATGTGAGCTTCGTGTAATGCTATGGTGGCCATTTCCCTGTTCCTGAGGGCACTAGCTGGAGTAGAAGGAAATAGTGTATCTATGAGTATTAAACTAAAAGCTTCGTCAAACAAAAGATTATGTGCTGTCACATGCTGTGCAATTTCAAAGATGATTGAGCAGAGCAAGCATGATTAATCATTCTGAGGGAAACAGTGGTAGATGTTAATGTGATATAAAAGCCATCACAATGTTTACTTTTTTAACACATACACATTTTTTGAGGCACTGTTTGCAAAGGAGTGAATAGTAAATGGTTTAGAATAGGGCTAATATATTTCTGATCTGGAGCAAGTCATAGAGGTTTTACATTTAGGGCAGTGATAGTGTTAGGAATCGAGAACAGTCACAACTCTGGAGTCAGGCATAAGTTGTAACAAAGGATGTTTAGATTTGTTGATGCTTTAAAAGACATGCATGATGTTGCTTTAATGAGGCTTGAAGTGGAAGAGTGTGATCATAACATGGTAATGGACAGTCTTTTAAAATGTTGTTGTTAGCTAATGCTGGATTTCTGACAATGAAGTCATTAATCCTCTTGCTCTCCAACATTTGATATTGAAGAGAGCAATAGCAGTAATGGTAGCCGTTTTTTAGAGAGCACCATATTTTTACGTTTTGGCGGTCACATCGCTCTCTCACAACCCCCAGAATGTCTGGAGGACCACACCTGTCGTTGGACATAATCAAATGTAAACATCAGTAATCCTGAGTCTGTTATGTTAAACACACACATCATAGTAATGTGCACTTTATTGCACTAAGTTTATTATTACAGGAAACAATACAACTGATGACAAACTTCCTGAGGCATGTTGTCAACAATGTATCATTGGATCAGAGTACCAAATATTAGTTGTAGTACTAAAATTAACAGGCCAGTTTCAGACCAGGAAGACAAGACACAGGATCAAATATTCCCTCTGGATCATTACAGACAAATGGAAAGTCTGCATATGGGCTATTCAATTTCATTTCAGACAGCAGAACACCTTGCATTTACTGTGGGTTACATTTTCTGTCATCTAAAGTAGATGTTAAGTTAATGTCTTGCAAAATAGCAACTATGACAAACAAGCTGTTTCGAGTTTTTTCCAGGGTCAAAGTTACTGTATTTTGATAAAATTACGTGATTCTGAGATTTGCAGCTCAGGAATTATTCAACATAAAATTTTCAAACGATATTCAAAATGAAGTTAAGATTTTGCAGTTTGTGGTGGTATTTGTTCGATAGTTTTGGAACTTAAATTTAATGTCATTTTCATAATATATTGCGTTTTTTTCTGAAAATTGCCTGTTTAAATGGAATATAGATCATACCATATTGTTCAACATTTAATTTCAAAACAATATTAGTTAACATTTTAATGGCATCATCAACAGACAACTGTAGAAAAAAGAAGTAAAAGATACAGCGTCAAATCCTTAGTCATGCTGCAACACCCATGAGTCACATCAACGACATTGTCGATCCGTTGTTGAGTGGCAAATGGCTGCTGAGCAACATGTAAGTGCAGTGCGACCTTAAATATTTATAGTTTCATTATTTTTTCCCACGTTTAAAAGGAGGCATATCAAAAAACTGAAAACTGCAATTAATGTGTAATAAAGAGCTTTAAGTCTATATAAATTTAATGTGTATAAAAAGGAATCAATTACTTTCTCTACCGTTAAGTAGAAGGAAGTATTGTATTCCACCCAAAAATTTGATGTCGAGATTTCACCAGAAATATATGTTTTGAGACCCCCTAAATCCAAAAAAAAGCATTTATAGAAAAAGGTCTCTCTGTGCGTCTGTCGGTCGGTCGGTCGGTCGGTCGGTCGGTCGCAACGAGTCCTATGCCAGCTTTGGCCATCAGTAAGTACAAATATATTTCCAAGATTACCGCAAACTTGTACAAGTAACTCTTAACATTTAAACTGTTGCTAATAAAGCATAGTGGTGAGCTTATTCCAACGCAGGTGTGAAAGTTGCGATGAAGCTTACCTTTTTGCCATCAGTGGGCTTCTGGTGCACCAGCAAAACATGTGGATTTATTTATTGTTGTATTTCAGAAATACACTAGCCTTATTTTCAACCAGACATCAACTATTTACTGCTTTGTAAACTGTGCTTCAAAAATGTTGCATACATGTTAAAATGAAACAGTGTCACAGCTTTTATATGTTAAACATCTACCATTGTTTCCCTTACAATGATTTATCATAGGTGCTCTGTTAAGACATGATCACTTTTGTCAGTAGTAAGGCATGCCATATCGCACATATTACTTGATGCTGTGTTCACTTCAGTATTCCATGCACTATGCACCTCTACTCCAGATAGTACCCTCAGGGACAGGGAAATTGTAGCCATAGCATTACATAAAGCTGGCACTTATCAAACTTCAGTTTAACGCCCGATTGTACACCACATGCTTGAAATTCCTTAATATTAATATAGCTGATCAAACATGCTTGTGGACCAAAGTTGATTGGGCAGTTAGCATAGGCTCTCTTACCTCTTAGAGAAACCCAATCAAGAGTGTGGCTCAGGCCCCTGGGAGCACCAATCCTGTACCTACTGTTGCAGGCCCTTGTTGGAGGGGGGAGGGGGTTCGGCTTCATTAGAAACTGTATGGAATATGCATAAGGTATATTTTAATTTATTTAATTATTCAGTATCTTATTGGTTTAGAGGGGAAAAAATGGAGCTCCTGTCAAAGACCAAAAAGGCCCTTTGTGGCCTTTGCTATCCTCACAAGCAAATTATGTATCACATGGTAGTGTTATGCTCATATATTTGTTCACCAATATTTTCTTAGCATTTCTTAAGTCTCAAAGAGTAGAAACTAAATGGCTTAAACTGATGAGTAGAGATGATTCTGACCATGTGTTAGTACTTTTTGACCTGTTATTTCTGTTATTAATATTTTGTATTTTTTTCTTTGTCTTCACCTTACCTCACAGGCTCAATATATAGCTTTGGAAAAGAAATACTGCAAGGCAAAGAAGCTGTTACGAGAGTTCCAGCAAAGAGAGCAAGATCTTCTGCACAGAGAAGAATTTTACTTGCAGCTGCTTCAAGAAAAGGACACAGAATATAATGCTTTGGTGAAAACTTTAAAAGACAGGGTAAGTAAAGTATTGCAAGAACTGAATGCAGAAAAACACATACTATTTTTATAAGTCACAGACATGAGAGACAAACTAAATAAACCTAAAAAGATAAGTTTATTGGATACAGCAGAGTCTTGATTATCTTAGGCCCTTACCTTATCCATTAATGTCCAGCAGTCTATTTATTCATTTATTTATTGACCAATGCACATATTATTTTTTGTATTTACTTTATATGAATTCTCAAGACTTATTTTGACCATATATGTCATCATTAATGTTATCTGATTATGTGAACATATTATTGTTTCTTAAGAACTAGAATATTGTGTAGTTTATTAATTTACTATAATAAGGTGCAAATGACTGCAGTGTCTGTGAAAGCGTATTATTGTTTTTTCCTTATGTTTCCGTCCAACTTTCTGTAATACAATAAACTGTCGATAAAGGTTCGTACTATTGCATCACACAAAGGACATGCCGCTGTAAGCAATTCTAATGCTGAAAATATGAGCCTAGAATCAAGCGATCTATTTATAGACCACTGGGCATTTATGTCATGTCAGCACATGGAAACCCTAGCATGATGCAAAAGATAGCGACATTGTTACTTCTATAATAGTATGCAAGCATCTGGCACATGTGTTTCTGTTTTAAATAGAGTGAATTGGTGCTCAATGGTATTCTATATTGTGTTCTTTGAAGCGACAATAACATATAGTACATGGATTTCTAAAGTACATATATCTTATAGTTATAGTATTAAGATTTTCCGGGGGAAAACGTTGGCAACAACACAACCAAGACGCGGCCTTCCCCGGAAAATCTTAATACTATGGACACTGGCCGCCGAAGCTTACGTAAGTTATATCTTATAGTTATTATTTCTGGGTGTAAGTTTGCAATTCTGCACCAACAAAAACTGCAAATGATAATATGCAAGTCTGTTGGTTATTTCTTTTCTGCTTTTTATTATTTTTAGATTACATTCAGAGATATGGTATGTAACATTTAGGACATCGTATTCAAAGGCATTATGCTGGTTACTATAAATGGTAATAAGCTTTCCAATGAAAATCGTGATGCTTGTGGTACAAATTATGTGATTCTTCCTCCTGATCCAGACAATCTGACTGATGAAGATGAAGCAATACAGGTATAGTAAATGTGAATGTGTTCCTGGCCCAGTTGAAGTACTTTTTCGCCTCTGAAAAGAGTGACATACAGGAAACTAGTGACTCTAGGTCTGAAAAGTCAACCAAAAAAAGAAAACTCTTGAGACCAACCAATATAATATAAAAGAACATGCTTCCAAATACACAAAAATTCCAGAAAATGGCCATGCTTCAAATGAAAAATGGGAAAAAATGAAAACAAGTTTGAAGGATTGTACATCACTTGAGATCCTGCAAAAAATGTGATGTAACATCCTGCCGCAGATGTTTTGACCTGTACCACAGTAGATAAAAAGCTTTTACCACTCCAAAAGTTTCAGTTAATAAGTGGTTTGGCTTTAAATGGTCTGTAGTTGCTTTGAGAAAGAAAGGTTAATCATAAATTACGTGAACTTGATGGAAATGCGTCGTTCATTATTACAGTATGTTTTGATAGCATGAATGCCCAGCTGTCTATCTATAGATTGGGTGATTTTGGGACACTGGATGAATAAAAAGGTAAACAAATTGTGTTGTTAACATACTGTATGCTCAACCAATACATTACATACGTCTTTCTTAACTTTTGAAAAAAAAATCAATGGGTTAACCATTACACCACAGAAGTCATGTATAATATAATAATATATAATATAATATAATATAATATAATATAATATAATGTAATAATAATAATAATAATAATAATAATAATAATAATAATAATAATAATAATAATAATAATAATAATAATAATAATAATAATAATAATAATAATAATAATAATAATAATAATAATAATAATAATAATAATAATAATAATAATAATAATAATAATAATAATAATAATAATAATAATAATAATAATAATAATAATAATAATAATAATAATAATAATAATAATAATAATAATAATAATAATAATAATAATAATAATAATAATAATAATAATAATAATAATAATAATAATAATAATAATAATAATAATAATAATAATAATAATAATAATAATAATAATAATAATAATAATAATAATAATAATAATAATAATAATAATAATAATAATAATAATAATAATAATAATAATAATAATAATAATAATAATAATAATAATAATAATAATAATAATAATAATAATAATAATAATAATAATAATAATAATAATAATAATAATAATAATAATAATAATAATAATAATAATAATAATAATAATAATAATAATAATAATAATAATAATAATAATAATAATAATAATAATAATAATAATAATAATAATAATAATAATAATAATAATAATAATAATAATAATAATAATAATAATAATAATAATAATAATAATAATAATAATAATAATAATAATAATAATAATAATAATAATAATAATAATAATAATAATAATAATAATAATAATAATAATAATAATAATAATAATAATAATAATAATAATAATAATAATAATAATAATAATAATAATAATAATAATAATAATAATAATAATAATAATAATAATAATAATAATAATAATAATAATAATAATAATAATAATAATAATAATAATAATAATAATAATAATAATAATAATAATAATAATAATAATAATAATAATAATAATAATAATAATAATAATAATAATAATAATAATAATAATAATAATAATAATAATAATAATAATAATAATAATAATAATAATAATAATAATAATAATAATAATAATAATAATAATAATAATAATAATAATAATAATAATAATAATAATAATAATAATAATAATAATAATAATAATAATAATAATAATAATAATAATAATAATAATAATAATAATAATAATAATAATAATAATAATAATAATAATAATAATAATAATAATAATAATAATAATAATAATAATAATAATAATAATAATAATAATAATAATAATAATAATAATAATAATAATAATAATAATAATAATAATAATAATAATAATAATAATAATAATAATAATAATAATAATAATAATAATAATAATAATAATAATAATAATAATAATAATAATAATAATAATAATAATAATAATAATAATAATAATAATAATAATAATAATAATAATAATAATAATAATAATAATAATAATAATAATAATAATAATAATAATAATAATAATAATAATAATAATAATAATAATAATAATAATAATAATAATAATAATAATAATAATAATAATAATAATAATAATAATAATAATAATAATAATAATAATAATAATAATAATAATAATAATAATAATAATAATAATAATAATAATAATAATAATAATAATAATAATAATAATAATAATAATAATAATAATAATAATAATAATAATAATAATAATAATAATAATAATAATAATAATAATAATAATAATAATAATAATAATAATAATAATAATAATAATAATAATAATAATAATAATAATAATAATAATAATAATAATAATAATAATAATAATAATAATAATAATAATAATAATAATAATAATAATAATAATAATAATAATAATAATAATAATAATAATAATAATAATAATAATAATAATAATAATAATAATAATAATAATAATAATAATAATAATAATAATAATAATAATAATAATAATAATAATAATAATAATAATAATAATAATAATAATAATAATAATAATAATAATAATAATAATAATAATAATAATAATAATAATAATAATAATAATAATAATAATAATAATAATAATAATAATAATAATAATAATAATAATAATAATAATAATAATAATAATAATAATAATAATAATAATAATAATAATAATAATAATAATAATAATAATAATAATAATAATAATAATAATAATAATAATAATAATAATAATAATAATAATAATAATAATAATAATAATAATAATAATAATAATAATAATAATAATAATAATAATAATAATAATAATAATAATAATAATAATAATAATAATAATAATAATAATAATAATAATAATAATAATAATAATAATAATAATAATAATAATAATAATAATAATAATAATAATAATAATAATAATAATAATAATAATAATAATAATAATAATAATAATAATAATAATAATAATAATAATAATAATAATAATAATAATAATAATAATAATAATAATAATAATAATAATAATAATAATAATAATAATAATAATAATAATAATAATAATAATAATAATAATAATAATAATAATAATAATAATAATAATAATAATAATAATAATAATAATAATAATAATAATAATAATAATAATAATAATAATAATAATAATAATAATAATAATAATAATAATAATAATAATAATAATAATAATAATAATAATAATAATAATAATAATAATAATAATAATAATAATAATAATAATAATAATAATAATAATAATAATAATAATAATAATAATAATAATAATAATAATAATAATAATAATAATAATAATAATAATAATAATAATAATAATAATAATAATAATAATAATAATAATAATAATAATAATAATAATAATAATAATAATAATAATAATAATAATAATAATAATAATAATAATAATAATAATAATAATAATAATAATAATAATAATAATAATAATAATAATAATAATAATAATAATAATAATAATAATAATAATAATAATAATAATAATAATAATAATAATAATAATAATAATAATAATAATAATAATAATAATAATAATAATAATAATAATAATAATAATAATAATAATAATAATAATAATAATAATAATAATAATAATAATAATAATAATAATAATAATAATAATAATAATAATAATAATAATAATAATAATAATAATAATAATAATAATAATAATAATAATAATAATAATAATAATAATAATAATAATAATAATAATAATAATAATAATAATAATAATAATAATAATAATAATAATAATAATAATAATAATAATAATAATAATAATAATAATAATAATAATAATAATAATAATAATAATAATAATAATAATAATAATAATAATAATAATAATAATAATAATAATAATAATAATAATAATAATAATAATAATAATAATAATAATAATAATAATAATAATAATAATAATAATAATAATAATAATAATAATAATAATAATAATAATAATAATAATAATAATAATAATAATAATAATAATAATAATAATAATAATAATAATAATAATAATAATAATAATAATAATAATAATAATAATAATAATAATAATAATAATAATAATAATAATAATAGATGCAATAATATTAACCGGGCTTGTGGGCCGTGGTCTATTGGGTTCCTTCTTCTTCCCAAACGTTTCGTCTGCGACTACGGCAGACATCTTCAGTGGCGGCGAGGTCGAAGTTTCCTGGTGGAGATCTCAGCACCAACTGTGCTGGTCACCACCAGAGGTGCGGTATTTATGTCGGCGGCTGGAGGGGAAGTACGTTGTGATAGGTCCGGGTGGCCAGTGGGCTGGACTTGTACCAGTGGAGTACTACAAGCAGCTGGCGTCTGATTGGCTGGAGAGGGGTTCTGGATTTTTGTTTTTGTTAACGCTGTTTGCCATATTCTGTTGAGTTTAAGTCCTTCTTCTTTGCGATTGATATTATCTTTGTGCTTGTGTATTTCAATGGCTTCACGGAATAAGCGAGAATAGTAGTGGGATGTAGATGCCAGAATATCTGTGTTACCATATTGGATGATGTGTTCCCCTTCTTCGAGTATGGCATGTTCAGCAATTGCTGATTTTTCAGTTTGACCCAAGCGACAATTTCTTCTGTGTTCTTCAATGCGGGTTTTTATACTACGTTGTGTGGTTCCGATGTACACCTTGCCACACGAACAAGGTATTCTATATACTCCTGCGGTGGATAGAGGATCCCTGGGGTCTTTGGCGGAACGGAGTATGTTACAAATCTGTTTAGTGGGCTTGTAGACGGTGTCAATGTTGTGGCGTTTAAGTAGTTTGCCTATGCGGTCTGTGACTGATCTGATGTACGTTTGGGAAGAAGAAGGAACCCAATAGACCACGGCCCACAAGCCCGGTTAATATTATTGCATCTAGTATTGACACCGGCCGTGAAAGCCTTAGAACTTTGAATAATAATAATAATAATAATAATAATAATAATAATAATAATAATAATAATAATAATAATAATAATAATAATAATAATAATAATAATAATAATAATAATAATAATAATAATAATAATAATAATAATAATAATAATAATAATAATAATAATAATAATAATAATGACCTATAAAGACATAAATATCATTATAGCTATTGCACAGGATTGCACTGTGGTTATATTTCACCTCAAATGGCAAAACTTAAATAGTCTCACCTGTATGGTGAGTCTCACATTCAAGAGGTGTTAGTTTAAATTTTGGTTAGGGTGAGTTACCTAGGTAAGATTTTTCCTGAGTTTTTTGTTATCTTGAGAAGAAATTTTGTATAACCTTGAGCTCTAGGGACCTTGGGCCTACCTGAGCATCTTTTCAACCATTTCATTCATTCACTACCGATGTAACCTACCCATTTAAAGGACACTGAACTAAAGAACGAAACAAAGAAATAACAAGTGTTCGATTCCCCCGATTTGAGTTGCAGTCCATTACATATAGTATACAGGTAGAAGTGAAGTAAACCCGTGAACTTTAAGAGCAAATTTGTCTTATTGCAAATAACAAGGAAATCTTATACCAAAAAGCTGAAAAGTTTTCAAGGAAAAAATCTTTTATTCAAAAAATTTATCACCTCCTTACTGGATTATTGTCAACTAAAGGTTTGTAATTTAAGATTATATTCATAGAAAAGTGGAAAAATAACAACTTTTTCCTTTGCGTATTTCATAGAATAGAAGATTTTTGTGTAAATGAAGTTTAAAAATTCCAGATTTGTTGCCTTCTTAATTCAACATTGCATCAACTGTCTTTACTTTCTTCTGATATTGGTGTAGATCATGGGGAATGTTTGCTTAATTATATGCAATTTTTTTTGTGTCAAAGCCACAAAAAGTGTGAAGCCTGTCTACAAGCAAATGGAGGACATATGGAACACATCCTCTAAACCAGGCCTGTCCAACTAGAGAGATTGGGGGCCACAATATTTAGACACTTCATGCTGAGGACCACACACTTAACATTTTTGCTCAGATATATTTAACAAAAAAATACAGTGAACAAAATTGTTGAAATAAGATGCATTACCAAAGTCCAAGGTGCAGAAATCACTGTGATTTTCCGACTCCTTCACCAAAGTAGGGATGTCCACTTCTTTGTTAGTAACTGCCAGTCTGAGTAGGTGTAACAAAGAATCATTACTGAGACAGTTACTGTACTTATGTTTTTATAAATTTCATGTTAGAGAAAGCACTTTCACATAGATAAGTGCTTCCAAACATTGAGGTAAGCTACAAACTAAAATATCTAAGCTGTGAAAATATGCCCACTGGAAGTAACTTGAAAAATTTGAACCATAGCTCAGTTGTGGTTTGAAGAAAAGGATTGGCATGAAGATTGTGAAGTTCCAGGTGAAACTGCGATGGCTGATTATCAATAGCCACACTCAAAGGATCATTGAATAGGAGCAGTTTACCCTTAATATCTTCAAAGTCAGAAAACCTTTGGTTGAATTCTTGAATAATAACTTCTCAATATTTTCACCAAATTCAGAAAAAAATTCCATCTTGAATTTCTCCTGATAGCTCTTGACAAGATGGAAAATCGTTTCTTGATAACTCAGACTTCAAAAGTTTCAACTTACTTTTGAAACCATTAGCATAACCAAATAACTCTGATACACTTTGATCTTTGCCCTGAGGTCTCTGGTTCAAGTCATTCAAATACTGTGTCAGGTTAGTCATGAAAGCAAACTGCTTTAGAAAGTCTGGATCTTCAACCTGTTGAACAGATTTTCACTATTTCTGGTAGTATCTTTAAAAAAATGCTGGAGTGTAAAGAATTTCTGAAGACATTTACCTGCACTTGGGCAGCATACGTTTGCATGGAGTGATATATCTGTAAATTAGACTTGTGTCTTGTCTAGAAATTCCTGAAATCTCCAGTGCAGTTGTGCCTTATTGCCACCACATACCTTGTTGGAAACTGTCGCCACGATGTTCATTACGTCACTTTGTTTTACTGACTTCCCACATAATACCTCTTGGTGAATTATGCAGTTGAACATTGGGCAACCTATCTCAGCTTTCCTTATTAGACTTACCACTCTTTTTTCTCCTCTCATACATGGTGCACCATCGGTCACAATACAAGCACACTTTTCAAAACCACCATATTGTTTCACTGTTTCATTTAGTTTTCTAAAAATATATATCTTCACCTTTCATGCTTCTGCCTAGTGCAAATCAAGAAGTTCTTCCTGTATTGAAAATTCACTGACGATCATACATATAAAAATCAAAAGTTGACTGGTGTCAATCTGGTTGACACTGTCATCCAAGCATAGTGAAAAATAACTGCATTTTCTAACCATATCTTCTAATTTCTGTGTTATTTGTCCTCCCAAACTCTTTACTCATCTCGAGATTGTTCAATGAGAGAGGGGAACAGTTAAAAATGTTGTACATCAAATGCATTTGCCATAGTAATTGTATATCTTTTAACTATTTCTCCATCACTAAATGCTTTTTTCCCTTTTACAAGTAAACAGGCCTGCCTGATGTTTAAAGTTTTTCTTGTTATCCTGTAAAATTGCAGCTCTTGAAGCCCCCTCATACTCCTTGAATTGTTTTTCATGGGAAGTATTATGTCTCTTAACATTGTACACTTTACAAGCAGATGTTATTTGCATTCACATAACACATTGCAACTTGCCATTATATTTTGTAAACAGGCCTGCCTGATGTTTAAAGTTTTTCTTGTTATCCTGTAAAATTGCAGCTCTTGAAGCCCCCTCATGCTGCTTGAATTGTTTTTCATGGGAAGTATTATGTCTCTTAACATTGTACACTTTACAAGCAGATGTTATTTGCATTCACATAACACATTGCAACTTGCCATTATATTTTGCAGTAAAGTAATCGAACTGCCATGTATCTTTATAACTTCTATTTTCATCTTGTATTTTCCTCTTCTTGCTAATGTTGCTCATATTTGCTCTGTCTGTCTAACACTGTCTAACAATAAATACAGGCAGATAAAACTGAGTACATAACCTTATGCATGCAAACAAATGACACAGCAGGCTGGTAAACAGCAAATATAATAATGTCTCCTCGACCTTGATGCTCTGAACACAGCCAAATGAATGCATTTCTTGTGATCATAATGTTGAACAAAGTTTCCATCAGAGTCACTAGTATGTAACGCCTGCGTTATTGTGCAAAATTTCAAACAGGAATCGGTTGCTGTATTAGAAGTGTCCATGGGCTGCAAAGCTGTGGGTTGCGGGCCGCAGGTTGGACAGTTTCCATCAGAGTTGCTAGTATGTAACGCCTGTGTTATTGTGTGAAATTTCAAACCGGAATCGGTTGCTGTATTAGAAGTGTCCATGGGCTGTAAAGCTGTGGGTTGCGGGCGGCAGGCTGGACAGGCCTGCTCTGAACTCTTATTTCAAATTTACATCCTAGAGGCAAGTTCAGATATTTTAAATTAATCCCAATGTTTTTGTATACTTGTTAATGCTAATGAGTACTAGTAATTAAAATTATGGTCCTTTTTCGTTCCTAAAGCTACCAAATAAATAATGGTTTGTCTGTGACTGTGGGATTCATTAGGCATGGACAGCAGTGTCAATTTTGTTTACCTCTGTTTCATTAAATATTTTGATATCATTCACCATACTCATGCACACAAATCTTATCAGAAAGGTTAGTGCTACAAATTTCACTAACTCAAGTTTCTTGGCACTCACAAGCTTATTGTTGAATCATGTTAAAGTAACAGTTGGCAAAAGTGCTTCCAAAAACTACTACATTGTGTTACACAAATTCCTCTTTTTAGACTAGTAAATTATTATAATGTTCATGCTGGCATGAGGCAGATTAGTCCAATTGTAAAATGAATATATTAATAATTAAATCAAATTGTACACTCCCCAGTTGGCCAAACCTATAAACAACTTACATAAATTTTATTTAAGCATATTGCAGTGGGTTGTAAATTCATGTTGTGAATTATGCTTTCCTAAAGGTTCAGCAATTGTTAGTACTACATTGTCAAATTCAACACAGAATAACAGTATTAATGATGTGAGAGGTTGTTCACTGCCCGCCCGCCTGCCCTAAATTCTGTTTATGTTGATATTTCTGCTTCTCACATTTTGATTAGATTTCCTTCAGAACTGATTCTGTTAAAAGTACCCTGGAAATAGAAATAGCCACATCATTGTCACAGCAAGAGACTGCATAGATGAGTGTACTGCAACTATACTGCCTTACAGCACATAACATGTTAAACATGTGGTATGAGCAATGCTGCTCCATTAAACATTCACAAAAATGGTACTTAATTTGACATTGCACAGTACTTGGGTAAAAGCATACGTCTCTTCATTGTATTATTATATGCAATTAAACTCAGTACAACTCAGGGTACAACTTCACTATTTCAGTCAACATTTGGTTCAAAAAGGAATACATTTTCATGAAAGTTGATACTTCCTTTAATATAATGCCTGTTGCAAGTCATTTAACATCAATGAATGTAATGAAATTATCTGTTTATCCTTACTTTGTAGCCACAGCGCACTAGTCTGTATATATCTGTCACTGAGTTTACTCATTTTCATCTCATTTTAATTGAGGTATGTAACATATTGTATACTTTAACACTGTGAGTCACCATAGGTTCACTCTGAAGTGAGGAAAATATCTCATTTTAATCAAATCATGTACTCTGTAGCAGTGTACACTTATTTTTAAATATTATTGAAGTGATGTATACACTGGAACAATTTTCCTAAAAAATGAATGCAAAATTTTATTTACATAAATTGCCATTTGAAGTAAACTTTTCTCACCTCCCAATTAAATGTTTAGTGGGGGTTTTACTCAATTTCTGTGTTTTAGTTATTATTTTGAACTATTTTGGCTAAAAATGTTACATGTTTTGGTACAGTTCAGGTTTGTTTTGTTATAGGTAATTCAGTTAGAACAAGAACTACTAGAAACGCAGAAGAAAGCAGGATTTCCAGCTGTTCTACCATATGACAGTATTAGTTTAAGACAATTAACTCCTCAACTGACTAGGCGACAACAAGCACCGCCCGTAAAGCCTCTTCTTCAACAGTTGGAGACAGAACTGTCTGATACGGAAATATCAGACATTAGTCCCGAAGATGGAGATAAGACTGCAACTGTAGAACGAAAGGTTTGTTACTAGCAGATTAATTAAGAAACTAGAAGAAATCAACATATTTTTCATAGTAACTGGTCTGATTTAGTATCTTGGCTTTTAACATATTTGAGTGTGGTATTTTGTGCTTTAATTCAGATTAGCTTGAGTAGTTTGGTTGGCCATTGCTGTAGAGGGTAGAGTAGGTATTCTTAATACTTAACTATACTCTTCCTTCAATGCATTCAGTAATACACATTCTGGATTCTTATTAGCTACAGCTGGTGCTGGGTTTTTTAGTCAACAAGATTTTCTCTAGGGAAAGTGACTGAAAATAGTATGCTGTCTGGCATAAATGGGCAATTAGGACATTTTAGAGCTTCCACCAAAATATTAATTCTTGATTATGTATGATGAAGAAAGAAAGCATGTTTTACAGTTACTCTGTTTTGCTGCTTTCTAAGGTTTTTCAAGAAAATAAGAGAGCAAGGATTTGTGTTTCCTTATGTTTATAAGAGTCCAGAAAATTCTATTAGAAAGATAGCAAGAAACCATATTCAGTTTTCAAGTTCGCTTTTGGTGAAGTTGGTAAAGCAGATGTAAACATACTTATATTTGCAAGATGCTCATTTACAGTTGTGCATACAGTAACTAGAGGCTTGTAAATTTATGTATAATGATGCTGCAGTTTATCAATTGATTGAAGAAAATGAAAACTTTTTTTAGGAGAGGTATTTGAAATTATAGCCTCTTATTGTACTTAGAATTAATTGTAGATGCTTATCACAAGCTGTAATAGAAATGGATGACTGAAGCCGTAAGGCACGAATTTGAAAATGGGAGGTCTATTATTTGAATCCTGCCAGGGCTATCTTCCCTAATTGAAGAGTTTTTTCTGGTTTTCCTCAGGCTCCTTAAGTGCCATGGGTACCTTAAACATTGCACTAAAAGGTTATTTGATAACATAAACAATTTTGACATGTTTCACATCCTGTTGTCAAGAACAAAGCATAGAATCTATGGAATGTGTATGTATGTGCATCCTTTTTTATTATAACTCTATTTTCAGCATGTTCCATTACATAATCAGTAATACTATATGCAGATTTGTACATATTTAAATACATGTTTGTGCAATTTTAAAAAATTCTTTTATTATAATCTTGAGTGTTATAGTAGTTTGTTTTAATACAACTTTGAATATTCAATTCTATTAACAAAGTTTAGAAATTCCTTCTTATATAACGAAACCAAATCAATTTTTAATACTGGATATTTTCCTCCTCTCTTTACAATCTGGAGTTTCAGTTCAGTTCGTTCATTTTTTTAGTGCTTGCAGTCATACGCAAGATGTTCTGTCATTTGATCACTTTCTTGGCAAGAACATTCTGGACTTTCTATTATCTTAAATTGATAGTAATAAGATCTGAGTCTTCCATGTTCCATTATGAGGAATATAGGATTTGGTTTACATGGTATTTTACTTTTAGTCTATTCTTTACTTTTGGGAAGAATGTTTCTTTTAATTTTTCCCTTTGTGGCTTCTAGCCATTCCTTTTCCCATGTATTTATGCATTACCCTTGTTAATTGGCTTATTGCAATTTTATCATAAATGGACACTACTTGATTGTCATTTGCTACCTCCTCGACCATTTTGTCTGCTAGTTTGTTGTCTTCATGTCCTTTGACGGCAATTAAATGTGTGTTTGCGGGGGGGGGGGGGGGGGGGGTGTGCATGGGTATGTGTGCGAATCATATCCTATCCTGTAATAATGGGGTAAAAGCACTGTAAAAATGGCATTTTTTTTTAAAAAGATGTTACTTTTCATATTTTCAGAATGATAACTAGTGTTATATCTACATTTTTCAGAAGTCAACAAATCCTTGGAGCAGGAAAATAATATGGTAAATAAATAAAACACTATCAAGGGATTCAACAATATGTTGAGAATAAATGAGGATGGGATAGGATACATCATTATACTGCTGTAATGATGATGATGATTTTATTTGTTTTCTTAAATAAATAATTTAAATCAAACTGACAAATGTTTGCTCTAAATAAAATTCCCATTATACCTAAATTATATCATTACTTTTCTTATCAAAATGAGCCACTTATTAAGGAAGCCATAAGTAAGCTTCAAGAAGTTTATATATGTAAGCTTGAACTTACCTTTGCAATAAATTCCATTTCCAAACCTGAAATGGAATTGAAATTAAATTCATAGTGATTTTGTAGACAAGCATGCTATTGTCTAACACCACTCTAAACATTCCTCACAGTTTGTTCTATTGTGTATTGCAAATGAAAACCCCTGAAGAAAGGGGGGTGGGGAGGGAAACACACGATTAAGTCAGCACTAATTATAACAAATATTGAATGCATATATATTGTTATCACAACAATTCATATAAACAAGGTTGAACTTGGTTAGGAATGTTGGAAGATTAAATTATGTAAGATAAACTTACAAATACAGTTGCAATCTAGTTACGTTTACTTAAAAAGAAAAGCATCACAGAAAGAGAAATGGCTCTTTCATAACTGTACAATAGACAAAATTGAAGGTAAAACGATAGGAATGGTGGCTCTCCTATACGCTGTGCCACTCAAGAAGGGGATTGACAGTTCCTAACCGCATGGCAGAAACGTTTATATGAATGGGAGAGAATGGATACATCAATGTGATCGTCATAGCAATGAAAAGAAGCACCAATTAGAGCTAAGAGGTTTCCATAGCAACAGTAGATGCAAAACCTGTGTTGCCGATATTGTAAACACATGATTAGCATGTGCCTGAAGAGCAATACAGTAGTAACATAAACTGTACATGTTATCTTCTGTTTTCGCTGCAATATACAGAATGCCTTTCTTTAGCCCCAGCTTGCAATATTTGCATCACTTAGAGATTGACTGTGTGCTGTCAGGTTAGTTGGCATCATTCTATTTATGTGGTTATTTGCCTTGTGCTTATGTGTGTCTGAGTCTGTGTATCTGTGCGTACATTGTGAGCATGCTATTGTCCAACACTTTTAATGAATATTTAACTACATATGTCCAAGAATAATACCAACCAAATGAAAAAGAAGCATATCCAGGGACTGAATAAAGCTGTATTTGATATAGGTACCTATCTCAATTTAAGCATTATGCAGTTAATTGCATTGCTGTGGAACATGGTCACAAAGTAGTTAGGGTTCTCTCTGTCATTATCATTTTAACATGATTTAATTTGGACCGAAGTAAAGGGTGAAACAACAAAGACTTCACTGTGTCATCAGTAATAAAACTGACAGAAGTAAAAGCTGAAAACCAGGAATAAGTTGTTACTGATACAAAGGACATAATAAGTGCAGCATGGGAAAATGAAGGAGGTTTGGAAGAATGGATAGAACAGCTTGTCAGAGAATTCCAGCAACAACAACATTGATGCAAGCAATTCAGATATCAGCAGCATTTTCCCATTAGAATAAGCATTAATATTTCACAACTATGTCTCTTTTATTAGCGCAAGTCAGTACACCGATATATAGTTGCAGGTTCTATCCTTTGCATGTATAGTCACTATTTTATTATTTGTCTTTGTATACCAATATAAATAATACCCGCTCTACATTCAAAGTGCAATCCAATCATCTTCCTGAACATAATCCTAGTGTGCTCTCCACATGGTCACAATAAGCAGCAATGTCACCTCTCTCTTTAAGTGAAATGTCAATCCCTTTCTTGATTGGTGCCAATGATAGTGTGGTGTGCATTTTATCAAAATATACATATTATTCTCAAAGATTCATTACACTTTAGCTGTTCTCAAATGTTTGGTCAGGTCACGCATTAATTGCTATACAATATTGTATATTTCTATCTGAGTCATACAGCTGGTAATTTTGATTTATAGAAAGTGTTTCACTATTTTGCTTGCTGTTTCATTAGGTTTTTCCAACAACAGTCCCTGATAGTTCAAGCATGAACATTAAGATATCTGACTGGTAGTGCATTCCAACAAACTTCTGATCCTGTCACAGATTGTCAAGCAATATGCAGCCTCACTTACTGATTCTGACCAGTGACTGATGCCAAACCAACATAATGCACCTTAGGCAATCGTAGATCTATGAACTGAACAGACTATCAGAGGCCTGTGTGTTGGAACAAAACAAACAGATTTGCTCCAACACGCTGTTTGTGCCATCAAATTGAGCACTTAGCCATAAATTTTACCAGACAACATGATTGGCTAACGAGTTTTCATGGCAACTGCCAGCTATAAGAACTGAAAAGAAAAGGGTGAGGGGAGATTACATGAAGCTTATACCTCTTGCATGGCTTGTCATGTTTATTCATTTTCTAATGTTTTTAACCATTCTTCATGAAACAATTTTAGCACTTGTTAAAATTGAGGAGGGCAGGTAACCTTACATACATTTAGCCCTTAGAGTTTGCAGCTGCTTGAGCGATAGCCATTTAAATGCTGCACGGCCAGTAATGGATACCCAAAACACAATTTAAGGCATTTAAATTGTTAAATGTAAGTAAATATGCTTTGTACATAAACATTCGTATCTTTGGTATTTATTAAGTTACTTTAATGAAACAAAAACTGGCTTGAAGCTCCTTAAAGGCACTATACATCTATTGTAAAAACAAGGAAAGACTGTATTAACAAAACGTTTAAATATCACTAATTTTTTCTCTGTAGCAAAAGTCATTCTTGGGACCGCCTCCGTAGCATACTTGCCTCTGGCGCGGAGGACCCGGGTTCAATCCCTGGTACCAGCATGTGGATTTTATCCCCTCTGGGAGGTCTGGCACAGGGTGCACTCAGCCTTGTTAGGTCCAGGGGGACCAATTGAGGGGCTACTTGATGGAGAAGTAGCGGCCCCAGGTTGAGAAGACCGCATAACTGGCCAGGAGGGCTCGTGGTGCTGACCATGTCCCACCCTCCAGTACTGCTCCTCACCAATGACGCCAGGAGTGGGCAGAGGTGGGGGATGCAGCGGCTGGGCAGTAGGCCTTGGCCCTTCATGGGCTGTCACCCCGGGGTTTAGGAAAAAAGTCATTCTGTATGAACGCACCTAATTTGTGAGTCAGGCTTGTGTTATGTGCGTACAAATGTATTTACGTATAACTAGCTAAGCACAATGTTCTCAGCTTCAAGGTTTTATCATTCTGTTTATTGCTACGATGCAATTACGTGTGTGTATGTTGAACACACAAGCTGCAAAGAAATCAAACTTCTCTGTCAGCGTTTCTGTTTACGTCTTAGAATAAATACACAGCGGAGATTTATGGTACAGCCATGTAGCTACAGTGTTCACAGTTTTTTGTTTTAGCTATCAGAAAAGCACATTTTAAAATGTTATATCTCAGTTCTAACCATGGCTTCGACTAGCAATGTAGCTAACAAATTAGCTCGTGTAGGCAGTGTCCAGGCTTCAGAAATTACTTCAGATGATGTGGAGGACTTTTTGCTGTGTGACAGTGACTTTGATATTGACGGCGAGTTTTCAGATTTTGAGGAGGGTGCCGAGGAAATAGGGAAGCAGTGAGTAAGAAAATGACTCTCTTCCTTCAGGTGTTTGTGAAGAATTAACATTGTGGGGTAGTCAAAATGACTGAAACAACTAGACATATCTTCACGAGCACAGCCTCTGATGTACAACCCCAGGCTCAGCTGACTTCTGACAGTCAACCAATTGACATTTTCACAAAATTTTTTACTGCTGACTTAGGGTCTGTCATTGTTATAGAAACAAATGCATATGCGAGTAAGGTGAAGGAAGACCTGACTTGTAAAGGCAATTTAGGGCCTAAGAATAGAATTCAGAAGTGGACAGAAGTAACACTGAATGAGATTTACAGGCATAATTGATCTAATTATGCTCATGGGTGTTATTCGTAAACCAACTTTAGACATGTACTGGTCTACAGATGACACGCTACTCCATTTTTTGGGAAATGCATGTCAAATAACAGGTTTACTTCCATTTTGTGGTTCCTTCATTTCACCAACACAGAAAATGTAAATGATAAACTCCACAAAATTAGGTCAGTTTTGGAATATATTATTACAAAATTAAAAGAAAATTACGTGCCTGGTGACAAGGTCACTGTTGACAAAAGTTTGATGCTTTGGAAGGGCCGCTTAGGTTGGAAGTAATACATCAAAACAAAGAGGGTCAGATTTGGCATAAAGAGTTTTGATCTTTGTGAAAGTAAAACAGGATATCTTTACAATAGGTGCATTTACACTGGTCAAGGAACTGATAATACTGGAGACAAAGATTTGAGGTTATCTGGCTCCATAGTAATGTACCTGATGGAACCTATACTTGACCAGGGTAGACTGTATATTTAGATAATTTGTACAGCTCCCCTAAATTATACATGGCCTTATACAAAAGGAAAATAAATGCAATTGGAACAGTACGTTCAAATCGTATTGGTTTGCCAAAGAATGTGAATACAAAGGAGAGGAGAAATGCAGGTGTGTCAGCTCCCACCCTTGACCTACATTACTTGGCAACATAGGAGGGTGGTTACTGCATTGTCCAATTGCAGCCCAAGATTTTGATGATTGACACTGGAAAAATAGATGCCCAGACTAAAATGTCAGTTTTCAAGCCTGATGTTACCCAGGAATACAATATGTTTATGGTTGGTGTGGATCTAGTAGATCAGGTATAGCAGTCATATCCCTCTTTACAAAAAACAGTTAAATGGCATAAAAAGGTATGTTTGCACCAGCTGGATATCACCATACACAATTGTTTAGTAATTTGGAAATCTCTAAACCCACGCAAGACGATGACCTGCCTGGATTTCCGCATATCAATAGCTCGTAGCCTAATTGAGCACTATAACATTCAGAGGCTTCTTCATACAGGGGGTAAGAAATCTACAACCCCTGCACCCCTCAGACTTGAAGGAAAACATTTTCCTAAAAGGATATCACTGACAGTAAAAAAGTTGTGTGCATTTCGAAGGTGTCTGGTGTGCTGCAAAAAAGGAGTTCGTAAAGAGACTAACATGATATGCCGTGAGTGTGGAGATGTGCCCTTATGTTGTCTATCCATGTTTTGAGATGTACCATTCAAAAAGTAACCTTTAAAGGTAAGACTTTATTTATTCTAGAATTTATTTAAACTTATTATAAAACATCAAAATTAAAATAATTAGGGTTAAATAAGCATTAAATGCATGTATGCACAGGACGTCATATGACATCCATATTGGTTCTCCTGCATTTTAAGTCGGTCTGGGTGGCTCAGTTAGTTAGACGCTGGCCTACGGATCCCAAGGTCGCGGGTTCAAACCCGGCCCAGGTCGATGGTTTTTAAGTGTGCTTAAAAACGACAGCTCCATGTCAGTAGATTTACTGGCATGTAAAAGAACTCCTGCGGGACAAAATTCCGGCACACCGGTGACGCTGATGTGATCCTGGCAATTGACAGCATCGTTAAACAAGAAAATAGTTTGTTTGTTTTTTTTTTTTTTTTTTTCCTGCATTTTAAAATTGACATCATATGATGTCCATATCCGTGAAGAGGTTAAATGTAAACTCACTGGCCAATCATGTAGTCTGATCCATTCTATGACTAAATGCATGTCCATACAGTAATGCCATTTGCTGTTGTGCTATGAACTAATTCTGACTGACTCAAGATAAATCAGAAGGTTAGGAGTTGTGTGAAGTGCTTGAATTCATAACACAAATGCGGTCATTGTTTTTAAATGTGTATGTTCAGATAAGCAAAGACTGACTATATAATGTACTTGCCTGTGTCATGTACAGAGATCGACAGTAACCATTGTCAAAATAGTAACAGCCAACATCTTGGCTCTTGCTGGCTTTTGGCCTTGCACAAATGTGGCTGCAAATATGGATGCCCAAAGGACTGAACTGTTTGGTGATGATGGATTTATAGCATGCTATTTGGTTTGGGGTAGTTGGAATGAAAGTAACTAGTGGCTTATAAACAGGTGGTTTACAGGCTCCTGTGATTTACTACTATACAGGTAGGTAATTGGGTTCCAAAACTTAGTTATTATGGAAAGAAATTTTGCACCTTACAACAGTTTTAGCACTTTTATGAGTTGTTCTTTCATTACAAGGGACACTTGCAAAGCACTCTCAGGAATCATAATCTCTGAGAGCCCTAATAAGGGTACTCTTATGAAGTGACAAACTTACACCTAATTTCACCCTTCACATATGGAAAAGACTAAACAGCCAAGTAATGCCACCAGTCAGATGTTTATGGATATATTGAGGTTATAAAGCCCAAAATTTTGAAAAGACAGAGCGTTAAGCAGAACTGAATAAAAAATACTCCAAGGTAATTAAACTTGCAGATGTATCCTTAGAAATCTGATCCCTTTTCTAGTTTCATTTGGAAGTAAATTATAATAATTAGATGAAATACAGCATAAAGCAGGGATTATATGATTGGTTTACATCAGACATGAGCATTTGGTGTGTCGTGACTCACTTTATTCATAGTCTCTACTTAGGTACAGTGCCGAGCAGATGACGAGAAGCAGTGTCCTACTTCTGAAACGTAAACAAGCAGTGGCGGTGTATGTCACTCTTAAAACTGTCAACTTCATCAATTAAGCGCAAATTCAAAGAATGGGAAGATGAATTTTTGTGTATAGCAAGTGGGGAAAACATTTGTCTGGTATGTTCCACAACACTGCTAGGCATATTTAAGGGAAACATTAAGAAGGCATTATGTTGTTGTTGTTTTCTAGTGCCTTGCATCTGGCAATGAAGCCATTAGCATTCGTGCTTTCCAATACTTTTGAACTGTAGTTTCTTCTGATCTTAATGCTTCACAGGTCTTCAAGTGATCTTCGTTCATTTCTGCTGGATCGTTACACAGGACACATATTGGTGAAGCTGAGATACCTATTCTGTAGAGATGACTTGCTAAACAGTCGTGATTTGTCAGTAGTCGGAAGGCTGCAACTACTGTTTTCCTTGGTCTCTGGGGGATTATATCTGGGTTGGAAAGTAGTGTAATCCATTTCTTATCTTTGGCATTTGTTTCTATTTCTTGTAGGTATGAATGAGAAAATTTTTTAATGATCAAGCGTTTTATTGAGGAATATGAGAAATTGAATTTAGACTTTTGTTTTATTGTTGTGCCTTTCTTCGCAAGTGAGTCTGCAGCTTCATTCCCTATGACTCCACAGTGTGCTGGAATCCATTGGAGATGAACAGTCTTATTAACTTTTTGGAGTTGTGTTAACATTTTGTAGCATTCTCTAATTTTTGTTGACTTCTTTGTAGTATTTGAGCATATTCCCTGAATTGCAGCTTTAGAATCTGAAAGAATTACTGCCTTGTTAAATTTATTTAAGGGGAGATTTAATAATTGTCGGAGAGCAATGTATATAGCCTCTATTTCTCCATCATAATTTGTTGTGTCTCTGCCAACAGAATGATAAAAGGAAAAATGTGCACACGTAACTCCAGCTCCAGTAAGGTTTTCCGTGGAGGATCCATCAGTATATATGTGCAGCCATTCTTCTGTGGGATATCTAGTATTGATTGTTTCCAGAGCTAGAAGTTTTTGTACTTCTTTGGTGTGTCTGATTTACTTATTTCCCCTATTAATTCCAAACTGAAGGTAGGTTGCAATAATTCAAATAAAGATTATCATAGAATTACTGGGGTGGAGAGGGCGGCAGTGATGGAAGATTTAAAAGATTTCTATTATAAACAAACTGAACAACTGCCCGAACCAGACGAAGATGAAAGTCAAAAAAAGTGTTAATAGCCAGTTATTGATAGCATCAGAGATTTGTAAGGGCATGAAACCGTTCACAGTGAGTTTGTGAAAAAGTGTGTCGTAAAGATAGCTGACATTATATGCCCCAATGAAAAAGTACATTTTGAGAAGGTATGTCTATCCATATGCACTATAGTAAGAAGAGTAGAGGACATTTCCAAATATATTGATACAAAGTTGTCAGTGAAATTAAAAGAATGTCAACATTTTTCAATAGCTTTGGACGAAAGCTGTGAGGTGATTTTCATGGCTGTTCATACTTTGATTACAAATAAGGAATTGGGCTGGAAAAAATTGGTGTCTGTCATAACAGATGGCACTCCAGTGATGGTTGGTGACACCACAGGTTTTGTTGGTAGATTGATGAAATATTTAGAAGAGATTAGTGTAAATGATACAGTGCATTACTTTCATTGTATTATCCATCAGGAGTGCTTGTGTAAAAAAGTACTGCATACGAATAACATCATGAACACAGTTGTAAAAATAATCAATAAAATAAAATCTAGGTCACTTCAACATTGCTGATTTTGTGCATTCCCGAAAGATATGGGTGAACATCATGAATATTTAATTTATTATACTGAAGTCAGGTGGCTCAGCTGCAACCAGATGCTACATGGATTCTTTGAACTTTGTGTGTCAGTAGCTGAATTCACGAAAACACATGGATTACCTGTTCCTGCGTTAGAAGACGAAAAATGGTTGAACGACCTGACATTTTTGACAGATATCTGTGAACATTTGAACAAGTTAAATGCCCATTTGCAGGGAAAACAAAAACACATAGTTAGTACATATGATAATGTGCAAGCATTCTTTTCCAAACTCAATCTGTGGAAATCTCAAATTGTAGAAAAAAGTATTTATCACTTTCCTAGACTTAACTCACTCGTAGCAAATGTGACAGAACAAACAACATTATAGTAATCTATTAGGACACCTATATACAAAATCTGGTTGTCACCAATTTAGAGATTTTCAACGCTTTGAAAATGATTGTTTATTGTTTGCTAATCCAATGACCATTAATGTGCGAAGTGTGCAGTTACATTTACAGATGAAAGATAGAAATGCAAAATGACACATTCATTAAAAGTAGGTCTCAAGCTTTATATGGTTCAAGTATTTTTGAAATATTTCCATACTCAAAATACAGTTATTCTGGTTAATGAAATATGTGAAAACAGATCTTAGGTCTCATATGAGCAATGCACACATGTTAGCAATATTAAATATTGCTCTCACTAATGAAAAACCAGATTTTTAAGACATCTGCAGATGGTAATATCACTAGGTTAAGACTGCATACTGGAAACCACTACTGACTGGCCTGAAACTGGTCTGTTTATTTTTCCCACCCTCGCAACCTGGTGTTACTTTGAGTGGCAGGAGGCCCATTGCTGGTTTACATGGTTCTGTTGCTGATTGGACCATGGAAATTGTCAGTTGCAGGATTATATCTCTTGTTGCAAATAGTAGTGTCTGTTTCTGCTGTATATCAGGAACTAGTTAATCTTTTGAATTCCAGGGCATTGCCTTATTAAAAAGTGAAGTTTTATGATTTAGTTTCTTTGATATGTGTTACCTGTATGTGATCAACACTTTGGCTCTATGCTGTGATGCAGGTAACGTGACAAAAAAGGCACCACATTTAACATGATGACAGTAGATGGCACAATACAAATGTGCTCAATATGATAGCAAATAACAATGTCTTACCATGAACCATTTAGGGAATAAATTAAGAGCTTTAAATCCCTCAAGGTAAACATTTATTATATTTTGCTATCCATATATTTTCTGAAGGCCTATCTGTCAGTGCAAGAATGAGGCAGCTGTTACAGAAACCCTAGGGATAACTATAATTCTGAGTGCTTTAGCATTCACAGCTTCAGTTTCGAGTTTGAGCTGCTTTGAAACATAACCCAGCATTCTTCTCTCTCTTTCTCTGTGTGAACCAGAAAATACAAGCAAATTGAAAAATCTGCAGTAGCTCATCATTTCTGATCTATCAATCATTAATTTGCACCAAACATCAAATCACTAAAAGTGCCAGTTTTGCAGCTGAACTAAATGCATTAGAAAATATACACATATTGAAGCACAAAAATCACCTCATGAACTCTGATTTACCACTTCCGAACAACCTTTGGAAGTTTATTAATACACCAACAGATTCCCCAGCCAAGACCTCCAACAGCACCAAGAACCGGTTGGACATATGCTGACGATGAGGACAAGACCTTACTCCTTGAAATGTGTGTCAGGTACATTTTAGTAAGTGATGTTAAGTGTTTCAAATTCCAACTCATCTTTATAAAATGTTCAAAAATGTTTAAATATAAATATTTTTACATCAGCGTTGGAAAAACGTTTACATTTGAAAGACCAAAGGCAAATAGTTGTACAGCAATGCTAATGTGTGGTAATAACGTCACTCATTGCTGTATGAAAGGAGGACATCCCAAGCTGTACCTCTGGTGGTGATAGTGAGAGTTAAATAATGGAACTGAATTGCTCTATAGGTACTTCCAAAAATACACCAAAGAAGAAATATTTATCAAACATGAAAATGTTGAACTTTTTGTTTAATGCATCTGACATACCGAGTGTTCTGAAATTCATGTTACAAACTTCTAGGGCTAGTAGAGGGGACTGAGTAGACAATATTTTAAATAGGAACCCATGTCCAGAAACGCACCGTTTCCATGCTACAATCTTTACATTGTGTCGGATTTGCCGGTGTTGTTTTGAACCGGATAGGCAGTAAAATGAAGTCAGAAGAGTTCCACGTCAAATGCGGTTTGATGTTAGGAGCAGAATTAAATTACGTTTAACTCATTACATAGGAAAATTGAATGCTGTAATATCAAAGAAACAAAACGATTACATTGATCACAATAACACTTGTGTCAACAGTAGAAAAAACAAATTTGTTTGTCTTCTGCTCCTGTGTCCCATACTGTACTGAAACTGTGCACTACAATAGAGGTTCGATGTGACGACCACATCATTGGGCACATTGTACTGATGAATCAGGTTCTGTTACGCTCATGCCATCACTTATGGTGTCCCTCTAATCTCTTGTGCATTGGCCATAACGTGTGCGAGCAGTTCTTCCTGGGTCTCTACAGAAGTCTCGTATACCAAACTCTTCATGCGACCCCACAGGAAATAGTCCAGTGGCATTAAATCTGGTGATTGTGGTGGCCATGGATTAGGACCACCCTGGCCATCCATCTTTGCCCAAATCTTCGGTCAAGATGTTCCCGAACTTTAAGTGTAAAGTGCGATGGTGCACCATCGTGTTGAAACCACAGTTCCTGCCTTACATTCAATGGTACGACATCCAACAACAGGGGCAATATGTTCCGTAGGAATATGAAGTACGAAACACCCGTTAACATGGCAGGAAAAGTGTATGGCCCAATCACATGACCGTCTACAAGACCTGCCCAACATTGATGGAAAAATCTTTGTGGGAATCCCCTGACATGCATCGCCTCCAGATTTTCGTCTGCCCAGACATGGCTGTAGCAAGAAATGAGAATACACTCCCTCAAGAATTGGTATTCATTGATGAACAGAACTCTTAGTGGAAATTGGAGCTCATCAATGCACCGTTGCAGAAACCATGTGCAGAAGTTAACACGTGGTACAAAATCTCCTGGTTGCAATGTGTGTACCCTTTGGAAGTGGTAAGGATGCAGTTGTTGCTCTCCAAGAACCGTCCGCACGATGCTGTTAGAAGTATCCATTGCATGCGCAGTAGTTCACGTACTTGTTGATGGGTCTTCTTAAAGGTAATGTAGTAAAGCTTCTTAAAATTCAGGGTTGCAGTGTCTTCTTGGAGCACTGCAGCCCTTCCTATCTACGGTGAAGGTACCTCGTTCTCAGAGCCGTTGCACAATTCTGGCAAAAAGGGTATGTGAAGGAGTCATGCATTGTGGATAACGCTGTTGATACAACCAACCAGCTGCTCTTCCATTCCCTTCCACAGCACCTTACACTAACACCATGTCCTTGTATTCTACAAATGAGTATTCAACCATGTTTATCGGAGCTGCACAGGCACGGGAATGGGACTCCAGGCATGATACCACAACAGGGGAAACATTACGTGACATTAGGTGATTGCCTGACATCATGTACTGTCTATCAGGTTGCATAACAAGATCAGCAAATTCGATACCTTGTAATGGTTGTAGCATGGAAATGGTTCGTTTACGGACATGGGTTCCTATTTAAAATGTTGTCTACTCAGTCCCCTCTACTAGCCCTAGAAGTTTGTAACATGAATTTTAGAACATTCTTCAAATGATTTTAAATAAAGTGTTTTATTTTATTCAACAACATTGTTAATGCAGTATTATCTTCTTTTTGCTTTGGAAAATTTAGATTGCATGCATTTAATTGTGGCAAGCAGAAGCATATTTGGAGGCTAAATTTACCTGGTATTGGTTTCTCTTCTTAGCATTTTCAAGAAGTGCTGTTTGCTGTAGAATTTATTTTTTCTCTCCATAATTTCCCTCTTTATTTATTTTTCTTTCATTCTTTGATAAATATGTTCAGGATTAATTGTTACTGTGATTAATGTTTACCATGTAACAAATTAGTTTCTATTAATATTCTAAAGTGAAAACAAAGAGTGAAATAACTGTGATATTCCCTGCTCTTATTCTTTAAATTATAAATGGTTTTCTTCACCTCATAACTACATGTGTTACATCAGTGTTTTCTGCTAATAATCTTATGATAGAGTGAAAGGATTAGGCTCCTAAGAGTTTTAACATATTGGGCTTAAATGTGCAGCATTAGGAATAAGAGTAGTGTTCTCCTATATGCAAAGTGTTTTCTGGTATATCAATAGGCATCTCTTTTAAACTGCTTTAATATTCCATTAATGAAGTATCTGAAATGTATTTAGAGTAAACATTACAAATTAAGGTATATTCAAGATTTGTAATTTTTAGGTAATTCTTTGGCGGAGGTGGGGCTACAGTAACTGGGAATTTTGGTGCAGTATGTACAAATGCGCAGAACTCTAGTTAAAATTGAATAGTTGCAGAGTTGTCAACAGATGGCAATGAAAGTTACACCAAAAACAATGATGTTCCAAAATTATGTCTTTGCAAACGTCAATATCTGGCACAGTGATCAGACGCTGGGGAGCAAGGTACTACCAAGTATTTAATGAGACTATACCAGTAATATAAATTTTATAATGCTTCATAGCAGCTCAAAAGTGACATAAGCATATGAGAGAAGCATGTGGCATACAGCTTTTGTTTGCACCACTTTGAAACTTTTTCTCATGTGGAGGAGAGTGCATAACACAGGTAACATAATGTAGGAAACTTTCATTGTAATGCATACAAAAACACAAGAAGATACAGCTTGTGATATGAAATGGTACATTCAGTACATACCTTGTTCAACTTCATGGCAATGTGTTTTAAGGAGACTGATTCAAAGCACAGCTTTATTCTCAGTGTGGAGAGTATGACTGCCCTTGAAGGACATTATGGACTTAGTGTCTCTCTCATGTTCTATCTCATATACTAAGCATTCCTAGAGTGCATCTCTATGTAGTAATTTGAAACCATGAACTCTTGTACATTTGTGCTCCTTTGTCAAGAACTATGGACAGTTGCAAAACATTGTATTTTACACGTTGCTTTGGACTTATCATTGTTGAATGCTGTAAGTTTTACCACTGCCATCCTCATTGATAACTCTACAACCTTCCCCTCTAAGTAACTAGATTTCTTTGTATAACAAACTTTCAATCTGATCTGCAATAAAATGAGACCTTGTCAGATTGATGTTCAATCTTATGTTACTAGATTTTTAGATTAAAGCACATAAAAAGATACTAAACATTCCTTACATTCTGTTCCTTGGTCTGGAGTGATAAAAAGTAAATATTAATTGCAAAGCCTGTCCTTAGTTCTATCTTGTACTTGGAAGCAGTTGCATACACACTGTATTTCCCAAGATATACAGATTATTGATTGTGATTTTCTCTAACAAATGCTTTTATTTTTTTTATTTATTTTTTTTTTTATTCTTGGAGTCTCAAAACATATATTTCCATTGAAATCTCGGTATGGAATTTTTGAGTGAGGTACAGCACATCCTCTTCTTATTGCGAGTACATAGTAGAGAAAGGAAAAATTGTATGCAAGCCATACTGCATGTATATTTTTTCTGTGCCTTTTCTTTTACTTTCCATTTGTCACTGCTTTTAATTTCTAGTCATATCAGTGGCTGAAACTTCAGAAACTGAATTACTGTTGCTAATGATTTAGAGTTTCGTGGCTGGAGTACATCGACATAAAATTATGTGGCTTTGGAATTGTGGTCTTAAGTTTTATGAAATCTAATATTTTGTCTATGACTATGCCAAACATCATCAAAGGACTAATATGGAGTTGGGGTTGTCCTTATCAATTATATGTTGATCCTTCCAGAAGCTGCTAAGTGTTGATTGATTGAAAAAATAAAGTAGGGGGAATGAAATTGATCATAGATTTCTGTACTTGTCAAATTAAGTTTTTCCTTACTATCAGGGTTAATGATGTGCTTCTCCCCCACCCACGAAAAGCTGCATTTTTCAGCCAATCAATATTTAGCAGCTTCTGGAAGAATCAATATGTATGAAGACAAGAAGGAACCATCTTCACATCAATCATCTTTTTTTTTTTTTCTTAAATTAACGTCCTCCAACATTGCGTCATATCGGACGAATGAATGAAATGAATTGGGTGAAATGATGCTCAAATGAGCTCGAGGTCCATGGAGCTTTAAGTTACCCAACATTCGTCTTCTCAGGGTAGGGAAAACCTTGGAAAAAAACCTTACCCGGATAACTTACCCTAAGCGAGATTCGAACTCGCGACCTCTTGAACATGAGGCAGACATGCTAACCATCACGCTATCGAGGCGGGCACATCAATCACCTGATGATGTGTGACAGGTAATGGATAAAATGATAAGTTCAATAAAAACCATGGACAACAACAAAGCCTGGAAGAAAATAATATACTAAACTGCTGCTGTTGTTTGTTTCCTTAGATTATTGAAATCTGGGTTTGTTTTACCATTCGTAGTACTCAGAACATGCATGTTTTAGTATTGTTTACTTGCTACCAATATAGCAACGATCCCTGTTTTTGTATAGCAAGTTAGGCCACTTGAATGTAAATGTGATAATAGTAACACTAAATCAGTGCTGTTCCTAAATGGTGCTAAGTAGCACCTTCCATACCTGTGGGAAGAACGGAATTATCTTAATTATTCATTTTTGAAAAAATAAAATAAAAATATCAACTTTCCTTTTCTGAAATAAAGGTCTGACAAGGTCTCCTAGTAAACCAATTTCATAGCACTTAATATTGATGCTGACAGTAGAACCTCTATTAACATTCTTGAACAGCAATACAGCAGAGATTGATCATTTCTTATGGTTCTGAAATTGGGATATGAATGTTGATTTCATTTATCGCTTTCCATGGTCTTTCTTCCAGGAAATTTCATCTGATGGTGTTGATTGCTTCCTTTTCAATATTAACATTGCTATCTAATGTTGTGGGAAATTCTACAGAATTAATGCTTTCTGAAGTGTACAGTAGTTGTCTAGGGAAGTTTCTAGGTGGTGGAGTTGAATATGAATGTGAAATGTGATGGTAGGATTTCGTTACTGGTGCTCTTATTGCCCAGATGCCCGTGAAGGAAGAATTGGACCGTGCGGTCCCGCCTCATGAACTCCTGGATGTGTCTGCCTCCAAGGCCAAGGCAGAGCTAGCAACACGTGGAGGCTTGGCAGGTAGACAGCTTCCATCTAGCAAGAAGGGCTCTGGTGGTCTCAGCTCCAGCAGCTCTGTAAGTCCTCCCCTAACTTGCTGTTGTTTCATTAAAAATGCACAACTGCCATTTTCTCTGTTTATGCTCTTCGGTGTTTTGTTTTTCTTTTTTCCATTTATAGTATAAAATAATACACAGTTGCTAACATTGTTTCTTTCATCGTAAAGACAAATCTGTAAAAATTGAAAATGTTCACACAAATGTTAGGCATCAGCATGAACATACCAAAAAAGTTTAAAACTTGTTTTAATAAGTTATGCTTTAGAGTAAATGTCAAAAACTATTAGTGACAGAGCTGTATGGCTTAAAAATATAATATGAAAAACACCTTGTTTTACCCACCCTCCATTTGGGCAATGATTGCTCACTAATCATCATTGTTTGGTGAAAATATAAATGACACATAATGTTGCTCATCCCAGAAATAGTGTTATATTTTCTGGAGTGCATGCTAAAAAGTGCATGTTGCTCATTGTGAAAACAGTACTTGTAAACACCCTAGAAGTGATAAACCCATTTTGTTAGAGGTTATAAAAGTGACAGTTATGTAAAAATAAAAACCTTTTTACATGAGAACTTATTCTCAAACAGGCAAAAGGAACAGGTAAATGATGTTACAACTTTTCAAACTCTGACATTGGCTCTAACCCACCTTGAATTACAGTGTGTTGCTGCTTCCTTCCCTCATTTAATTGTTGTGGCACTTATTAATTTTTCAATGAATTTGAATGAATTTTGTGGAAAAAATTGTGCATTATTACACAATTTACATTTTTTACAAATTCATTGCATCCCTTAACTATATAGTTCATACACTTGCATTTCTTCTAACTTATGACTACATACCATCCAACATGAAACTAAACAAAAACTGTTTATCATAGAAAGAAAGAAACAAACAAACAAATAGAAAAAGAAAAAACAGCAACAAATTTTTTGGAAATCATACCTCAGCTGACTCGGGTAAACTGCGTCTTTCAATTTATATGCACAAAATGAGATGTTTATTACTCTAGCTTAACTGTCTACACCAGAACTGGGGCATGTTTCAGAAACTGTTGTCTCCATCATAGTCTCAATTCACTGCTGCACTTCCTCCTATGACTTGTAGAAGGCATTTGGGCAGGATGTATTGTACAATGCGCTCCTTTTCATATGGGATACCAAATATTAAAAATAGAAGCACTATTAACGGTGAAATATTCAGTGACCCTCATTTTTAAAAGTGAAGGTGAGTGTAAAAAAAGTGACCCACAAAAAAACTCAAACATGGGATATCAATCTTCCTTTCATAGAAGTTTGAAAACAGTGTTGTTTTAATTAATTTAATTTAAAAGGTGAGTTAATTAATAACACTGAACAACACTTACAACATATTTTTCTGGGACGCGTTTCGAAGGTTAACTTTCCTCCATTATCAACCGGAAACCCAGTTATTGTCCGGTTGATAATGGAGGAAAGTTAACCTTCGAAACGCATCCCGGAAAAATATGTTGTAAGTGTTGTTCAGTGTTATTAATTAACTCACCTTTTAAATTAAATGGGATATCAAAGTTTAAAAATTGTATTTATTTTTGTGTATGAATAATTTTTTCCCAAATGGAGAGTTCTGCTGGTTTTCTAAGGCCTTTGTAGCTTAGGTTTGTTTTGCAGATGGTGATATGTGGACCAAACGGCTCTACAAGTGTTAATTTATCCATTTGTATGCAACATTTCTCTACTGAAAATGTAAGCAATGGCTCCTGAAATATGTCCTGTGTAATAGCAGTTAATAAGCAAGTGTATCCCAAATTTGACTCGTAATGCTTAAGTAATCAATCTTGGCTTCACTGTTAAAAGCTTCTAAATAAAATATAGAAGGATTTAATTATCACTAGGAAGCAAGATTTACATATAACCACATTACAGAACTGTTAACAATGCCACTATAGTTAAAATTAACAATAAATGAGACACCAGGTGCATTAATGTGCAATATGCACAGTGCCCTCTAGGTTACAGGTTTCAGGCCTTGCATTGCTTATTGAGAGAAATAGAATGAGAAGGGATAGTAGGAAGAAGGAACTTTGTTATTATCTTAGGCAAATGTTTCTCACTTTATGAACATAATTTTGAGATGGGCTTTATTCACAAACAATTAAAATTAAGCACACATAAATATTGATAAAGTTGATAAATAAAATTACTATATGATCTCAAGTTACTAGAAGAAAACTAACTTTCTTAATAAAAATCCAATGTACCATTTATTTCCAAGCATTTGTTTCTAAGCATTCTTTTAATCAAGCAATTTTCAACATCATTGTATTGATCAATGTTTCATTCTTGAGAGTGAACCATTAATGCTGTTGAGTGTTATTAGTGAGATGCACCTACTTCTTGTACAAAAAATGCCCCATAGAGCAAATTGTATGTTACTGTAGAAAGCTTAGTTGGATGCTTCTCAGGGATACATACAAACTAATTAAAGAGGTGACATGCAAACATATGTATGTCCAAAATGTTAGAAAACTCAAATACTGTTTATGAAACAAACAACAAACTGTAATGTATTTAATGTTATATTCCTGCAAAAAATATATGTTGCAGAGCGAATGCAAACTTGTCCACAAATAAATTTCCATCAAAGAAGAATAAGTCCACACATCCCAACTCACATGATCGCTCTAGGTTGGACTTTCCCATGCAAAATACAACATTTGCTAGTGCCAAGCGTGGATTGCGAGGAATTGCTGATCATTATTTTCAGAGAAGAAAGATAGAATCAGGAGCCCTGAGGATGTAATGCACCATACACCCATGGTCAATATAGAGGAAGAGGATGTTTCTGGCACGCATCATAGTTCATTGCTAGGACATCTTGAAATTGCTGTTTTCAGAAATAAATTTCTGTGATGAAATTTTGAAGCTTTCAGTACAGTATCGCTTGTTATATTTAAAATTTAATTTCTGTAATAAATTTTCTGAACCATGGAAATTATATTTTTATGTATAATAGTTGCATCAATAAATTCATTTTCTTACTCTTTTATCATCAACGAATGAAAGAAGGGGAACAAAATAAAATTGTGTGTTTATGTCTTGAACTCCAAATTCAAGTTCCTGAATAATTGCTTTTATATTTACAGCAGGCATAAAGCAGCTCAAAGTAAGAAGTATATATCTTTTGGAAAGGAAACAAAAGTAAATAAAACATAATATTAATTGATTCACTAAAATGATTGTTTTCCTGTTATGGCAGTGTGATACAGTTCAACTGTTGAAGTAGTTTTATAAAGTATAGCAAGTAAAGTACCCATAAGTAACCAAATGTAAGCCATTAAGAAGAAACAATATCTTAGCCTCTTGAAAGTTATGCACAGCTGAGCATTTTAAGTGATTCATGCAAAAGCAAACATGTCCATATTTGTCTGCATTTTTAAGAATATCTTCATTAAAGATTTTAATTTCAGAAGTACAGGGCCATTTTGACACACAAAAGAATATGTAGACATTTCAACAATTTATCTTTTTATCCAGTTAGAGGTAAATTAGATTTTATGCCAGTTGTGAAAACTTGTACAGCCAAAGAAAAAATGATTGAGTGCATTAAGAGAGCAGAATATTTGTAAGTCTCACATTGTGTTGCAGCGTGGTTTACACAAGTCAATAGTTCCAACATACAGCCTGGGTTTATTGGTAGTCTGTTCCATATGTTATAATTTGTTGGACACACAAATAGGCAGTTTGCTACACTGTTTCTTTATCAGGAACAAATACAAATGCAAGTGAGTGGTGATTCACGACAGCCTATTTATGTGTCCGACATATGAAACAGACTATCAATAAACTCAGGCTACATGTTGGAAATAACGACTTGTGTAAACTGTGCTGCAATACGATGTAGGACTTAGAAATATTCTCCTAATGCACTCAAATCATTTTTTCCATGGCTGTACAGCTCGCTTCAAATGTTTTCTGAGTCACATGCTCCTACCCGTGAGGGGAGGCCAGGATGTCTTATCTATTAGCTATGCCAGGTGGTCTCAAAGGTCGACTTGCCAGCTCATATCTATCTACAAGATAGTAAGTCCAAAGAGAATATCATTCCAACATTTGTCTTACGCTTGGTCATAAGAAAGTAATCTCAATGTAAGGAAAACAAGATTAACATTATAAATCCAGAACGAACACGCAGTGAGGATAGAAACTAAATATTCGGCATTAGAGGCGTCATATCACTATAATGAAATTAAATTTAAAATGTTTAAATAATGTTAATATGCCACTTTTTTATTTAAGCTGTTCATGAAGCCATACACATGCATGCTGTAAAATATGGAAATTGTTTTTGTTCAGTGAACATGAAATCGTGTATTTGACCTGAAATTTCACATCTAGTTTAAAACATTGAATGGCTGTTTGTCAGAAATAGCAGGAAAACAGAACTTCAAAGGAAAACAAAAGTTTAGCTTAACACAAGTAATAGAACTACTGCAAATTGCAAAAGAGCATGTTTCAAAAGACTATGAGGCATCAACTTCTATAGGTTATGACATAGCTTCTCCCCCTTGGCTTTCTTGCCTATCACCCTCTAAATCTGAACCAGTTTATCTATCTATCAATCCATCCATCCATCCATCCGTCCGTCCGTCCGTTCGTCCATCCGTCCATCCGTCCATCCGCCCGCCCGTCCGCCCATCTATCATCATGATCATCATTATTATTAACGAGGAATACATCTTATGCAGTATCTTCGTTTAAGGAATTGTTTAAACCTATTTCTTAAATGCTGTTGCTGGTTTAAATACGTGCAAAAAGAATGTGCTGATTTTTTTTACACGCTTTATATTAGCTTCACCTGTATGTATGTAACAGAATTTTTCAGTGTAATTTTCACCTACTTAGAGTTGTCTGATTGAATTGAAAATTTGCACACATGCAAATAATATGTATTGACAATACAATAATATCACAAATTTTTCCTAAGGTTCTGACCAGGATCATTAGGATAAAAAAAAATCTGATGTGTTGCACTCACATTACTTTCTCTACTCTTGCGCTAACCATTCTTACAAACTCTTATTCCTATATCTTCTTCTTGTTAAGATTAACATTTGTAGAAATTATCTTATTCCCATTTCCTTGTAGGCGCAAGGGGAATTTTAGAATACAGTAGGCTTTGTGCGATAGTCAGATCTTTTAAAGCTTTGAGATTCTGTTCTCTTTGCACACTTAACATATAAAAAAATGAACAACGATGTTCCATTTCATGAAAGTTTTAAGTTTTCTGAAACTCACACACATAACAAGGAATATCTCTGAAATGGTTCACCTTATAAAAAAATTTATTCAGACATAAATTGTGTATTTTAGCCAGATCTACGTTTTTTGTATAGTATGATTTGGTCTATCTCTAATGGTTTACCAGTTATGCAAAAGTCGTCCAGAGTAGATACAACTACAGGGGCTATAGCCAGAAAATTCAAGATATACATTTCATTTGTCATAAAAATATCCCAAACATATGGCATTTTAATCAAAGAAAATCAAAATTTTCGAAAAATTTTCCATCTAAAGGGTAGTTTAGAGTGGGGCTATGTTCTTCAAAATCTTTGTGTCGCATCCTTGAAAGACATTAAACTTAAATACGAACTTTGGTTTTTAACAGACTTTTCGTTTTTCAGTTATGCTGTTCACAGACTGACAAACGACTGACACACACACGGACCTTTTTCTAAAAATACTTGTTTTGGATTCAGGGTCTCAAAACATATATTTCCGGAGAAATGTCAACATCAAATTTTTGGGTGGAATACAATACTTCCCCTACTTACTAGTAGAGAAACTAAAAATTAGTTAGCTAAGTTTATCAATGTAACAGAATCTTTTGACATAATGTTTACCAACTTAGTCGTCTGATTGACTTGCAAATGTGCACACATGTCAAGGACCGAAGGTAATGCAATAATATCATAACTTTGTCCTAATGTTCTGACCAGGATCTTCAATGACTTGGCTAAATTTATCAATGCAACGCAATGTTCACCAACTTAAGTCGTCTGATTGACTTGAAAATTTGCAAACATGTCAAAGACCGAAGACAATACAATGATATCATGACTTTGTCCTAATGTCCTGGCCGGCTTTATAAGGATAAAATTTGACTTGGCAAAATTTAACAATGTAACATAATTTTCACCAACTTGAGTTGCCTGATTGACTTGAAAATATACACACATGTCAAGGACCGATGACAATCAGGGTTGTCAACTCATATGATAATTACGGGGGCATACAATAATTTTAATGTTTGTACAATGGTTGCCAACATGTACGATAATTATGGGGGTGTGTGATAATTTGAATCTATGATAGTTCAATATTGGCGAAATATCATTTTCAATGGTTTGTCACACCGGCGAAATGAAACTAATTACAAATAGCGACACCACTTTTGCCCTCATTGTCTGTCTCCACCCCATAGCAACCGTTTCCAACCCTACTAAGCCTGCTATCCTTTATCCTCTTATTGCCAATGTACCCAGGTCTGATAATCTCAATGAAGAAGGCACTGTTCAGAAAATTGGTGATCAATGGAGAAAACTCAGAATACGTGATATTCTGTGTGAAATAAAGAACATGCCTGAACCTGACAGTTTCTGGAATGCTGTTAAACATATGTGAGCTTGGTGGAATACTGATTTCAAAGAACTGGCGGAGTTTGCATTATCAGTGGTTTCCTTGCCCCACAGAAGCACTTCTTGTGAAAGGTTTTTTTTTCCTAAACTGGGTTTAATAAAAACCAAATTAGAAACAGATTGGCACTAGATACGGTAAATGAACTCATTTTTTCGTCTCAGCTTATGAAAGAATGTGAGAGATTTCAAAATCTGCAAGTCACCAAGAAGATGTTAAGGCTTATCTCAACAACAAATTTGTACAATGCTGCAACGGTTGAGGAAGATGAACTTTCAGATGAATAGTGCGAGAAACATAAATGCTAAAGTTGTAATATTTGTTGAGGTCATCCATCTTGTAAGTGGATATAATAAACATCATTATTTTATATTTTCAGAAGTATTATACTGATATTTTTATTGTTGTAGCATATGGTTTATGATGTACAATAATTTTGAATCCAAATCTATAATTTTGAGTGGCTGGTACTATAATTTTACTTTTAAATGTTGGCAACCCTGAGGACAATACAATAATATCATAACTTTCTCCTAAGGTCCTCACCAGGATCTTCAGGATTAAAAGTGACTTAGCTAAATGTATCAATGTAACAAAATTTTCACCAACTTGTGTCGTCTCATTGACTCAAAAATTTGCACACATATCAAGGACCGAAGACAATACAATGATATTTTGACTTTGTCCTATGTCCTGAACGGCTTTATCAGGATAAAATTTGACTTGGCTAAATTTAATAATGTAACGTAATTTTCACCACCTTGAGTCGTCTGGTTGACTTGAAAATATACACACAGGTCAAGGACCAATGACAATGCAATAATATCATGACTTTCCTAATGTCCTGACCAGGATCATCAGGATAAAAAAGTGATTTGGTTAAATTTATCAATGTAACATAATTTTCACCAACTTAGGTTCATCTGATTGACTTGAAAATTTGCACACATGTCAAGGATTGATGACAATACCATAATATCTTGAATTTCTCCTAATGTACTGACTAGGATCTTCAGTATTAAAGATTACTAAGCTAAATTTATCAACGCAAAGGAATCTTTCGACGTAATTTTCACCAACTTAGAGTCATCTGATTGACTTCAAAATTTTCACACGTGTCAAGGACCAATGGCAATATCATAACTTTGTCCTAAAATCCTGACCAGGATCATCAGGATAAAAAAATTACGTACATATATTTGTCAATGTAACAATATTTCAACGTAATTTTCATCAACTTAGACTTGTCCGACTTAAAAATTTGCACACATGTTAAGGACTGATGAGAATACAGTAATATCATGACTTTGTCCTGATGTCCTGACCAGGGTCGTCAGGATAAAGAATGGCTAAGATAAATTTATAGAAAATAGTACAATTATGACAACTTAAATGTTGCTAAGGCACATTTCTACTTGCACCCTGAAAATTGTCTTAGTTAAATAAATGTCATATTGGATGACGTAGGTGCCCAGAGAGAGGACCTGAAAGGAACATGAGACCCAGGGGGAATATCGCGGACTGAAGTTCACACAGGGCCAAGACACCCACAACAGCTGGTAGTTTAGAAATCGACACAGGTTACACTGGACGAAGGAATTAAATCACTTGAAAATATTGGAAGACAGTGATGCCCAGAGAGAGCACCTGAGGGGGACAGGAGATTGCAGGGGAAGGACCGCGGATCGAAGTTTACCCAGGGCCAGAAAGTCCACAACAGCTGATAGTGTAGTTAAAGTAGTAATTGTAGTCTAATACTGTTCCCAAAAAAAAGTGATTTCAAAATTTAAAGACACAATTTGGAAGAAATTTCGAATTCAGAAATTTTAAAAAGATTTCAAATTATAAATTTTCAAAAAAAAAATGTGAATAGAAAAATTTAAGACTAAAAAATTAAAAATAAATTATAGTTTTAAAAAAATCTGATGTGTTGCACTCACATTACTTTCTCTACTCTTGCGCTAACCATTCTTACAAACTCTTATTCCTATATCTTCTTCTTGTTAAGATTAACATTTGTAGAAATTATCTTATTCCCATTTCCTTGTAGGCGCAAGGGGAATTTTAGAATACAGTAGGCTTTGTGCGATAGTAAGATCTTTTAAAGCTTTGAGATTCTGTTCTCTTTGCACACTTAACATATAAAAAAATGAACAACGATGTTCCATTTCATGAAAGTTTTAAGTTTTCTGAAACTCACACACATAACAAGGAATATCTCTGAAATGGTTCACCTTATAAAAAAATTTATTCAGACATAAATTGTGTATTTTAGCCAGATCTACGTTTTTTGTATAGTATGATTTGGTCTATCTCTAATGGTTTACCAGTTATGCAAAAGTCGTCCAGAGTAGATACAACTACAGGGGCTATAGCCAGAAAATTCAAGATATACATTTCATTTGTCATAAAAATATCTCAAACATATGACATTTTAATCAAAATTGTTAGAACTATTTTTAAGGAAGTCAAAATTTTCCATCTAAAGGGTAGTTTAGGGTGGGGCTATTTTCTTCTAAATCTTCGTGTCGCATCCTTGAAAGACATTTAACATAAATACCAACTTTGGTTTTTAACCTACTTGGCGGCGCCGTGGCCGAGCGGTTAGCACGCTCGCCTACCACCTAGGCGGCCCGGGTTCGATCCCAGGGACCCGCATGTGGTATTCGTGGTGGACGAAGCGGCGTCAGGGCGGGTTTTCTCCGGGTACTCCGGTTTCCCCCGCCATCTCATTCCACCGGTGCTCCATCTTCATGTATCATCAGTGTCACCGCCTGCGGTGCCGCAGTAGTAAAAGCGGGCGTTAAACGCTACAACAACAACTTTTAACCTACTTTTCGTTTTTGATTTATGCTGTCCACAGACAGATAGACTGACAGACACACAGACAGATCTTTTTCTAAAAATGCTTTTTTTTATATTCAGGGGTCTCAAAACATATATTTCCGGTGAAATCTCGACATCAATTTTTGGGTGGAATACAATACTTCCCCTACTTACCAGTAGAGAAAGTAAAAATTAAAGACATGCTTTTGTGACAAACTGAAGTAAAAAGTAGAAAATAATTTTTAAGTATGAAGAGTTTGTTCTGTAGCGATATAAAGTTAACTAGTTCATTATATTTTGAAAGTTTGTAATACGTTTAAAATAAAAGCTCATTAATATTAACAAAATAATAAATTTTATTGTAAAAAAGCGTGGGGTGTCTGACATCAAATGTTATAAATAGTTCATTGGTTGCTATTTATAAAAATAAAGACATGACAAAAATATCTAAAAAGCACCCCATGGTTTTTTACAATAAAATTTGGATATTCTTTAGAAAGAGTCCCGTGAGAATTTCGTCTAAGTCCCATTCTGCAGTGTGAGCGAATTCTTACGAAAGTTGCTGAAGTTGCAGTGTTAATTCAACGCTGCCAACAGCACCATTTATCCATTAATTTGTTGCCAATCTTAAATTTGAATGTTTTAGCGGGACCCAGCAGTATGCTAGTGAATTGTTAGAAGCAAGTTGTGAGGGTGCAATGAATCGCTTCATTAGCATAGTAGATTTAGCGCCTTTGTGTTATAATGAGGAAGAATGTATGTAATTCCTCTGCGACGAGGGCCTGCTGAGAAGCCGAATGCTATGCAGGGAATGTGATGCCGTGCTACCCCCCATAACAAAAATTAATTAGTGTTAATTAATTAATCAGTGTTAATTCAGTGCTTCTGGTGGACTTTTTTTAGTGGGTAGTGCCCTAGGGCGAAGCCTACAGTCCCCCCTCTGTACCATCCTAGCCAGCATTTCTTGGACCCAGTAACAAGGCAATAACGATAATGTACACAATAATGCACACAACAATAGTATGGAGTCGCGCTAGCGATATATCTGTGTGGGCAATAACGATAATGCACACAAGAATAATTGTATGGAGTCGCGCTGGCGGTATAGATTAGTGCGTTGGCAACAAAAACTAGTGTGGTTGAAAAAGCAATGTTGGCAGATGTGAAAATCGTCTGCTAGTGACAGCTAGTGCATGCAGCGCAACCTAGTGGCGATTCTGCTAACGACTGTCGGTGCATGCGCACTAAGTAGCTTCGGACATCGAATTTGGCAGGCAAGTTCTACGGGACTCTTTCTGAAGAAGAGCCTAAAATTTATTATTTTGTTAATATAAATGAGTTTTTATTTTAAACATGTTACAAAATGTTGAAATATAATGAACTAGTTGACTTTATATTGCTATAGAACAAACTCGTCATACTTGAAAATTATTTTCTACTTTTTAGTTTGGTTTGTCACAAAAGTCTGTGTTTTTTAGTTTTTTAAAACTATAATTTGTTTGTTTGGACAAATAAAACTGATAATTTAGCTTCTTGTTAGCTCCCCACTGACCACACATCAGAGGAGTACACACAAAAGTAAATACCTCTGGCAAATTCATCGCTGGGCTGGGCGGACCAGGCACAAGTAATTCATAAGAACATTTTTTGTCTCTCTCCCTTACACCCTCTGGTCCATTGGAAAACATTTGGAGCCAGCTGTACATAGTGGACGTATTTATTTATGGATATATTTGTTGGTGAACTCATAGAAGTTAAAAATAATAATCAAATAAATCAATGTATGGTATATTAAAATTTGTTAGCATATTGAAAGTAATTCTTCATTAAATAAAGAAAATTTAAGATATTGCATCAGCTGTGTAAAAATAGAGGAAGTAAGGAGAAAGAAAAAAAAGGAAAGAAAGGAAAATAACAGTAATTTGTATACTTGCTTTTACATTTTCTTGATCTCCCATTTATCATGTATGAAAACTTGTAAAAAGTATTTCTATAGTTTCTAATGCAACTTCTCAGCGTTTTAGTTTAAATATTCAGAATGCCTTAAATGTATAGAGGAAGTTAACTGTAGCATAACATTATTCAATATAGTATTACTTTTAGGTCATAAAAGATGTTTTGTTCTGTAATTTGGGGAATCCTGAAATATTTTTACAGACAAGAACATTTACATATTTATTTGTTTTGTCTTTTTGGTTATTCAGATAAAGTGAGAGCCATCAGGTATCTTCCACAGCACCGAATAAAGAAAACAAAGAAGAAATTAAAAGTTTAGTCTCAAAGCTTAATTTTGATGCTGTTGAAGTTAAGCTGTGTTCTAATAATGTCAGCAGAGATATAGGTTAACATAAATATGTTTTGAGTATACACCAGCCTTTAAAAGTAATAGGTTACTTAATGTTTAATGCTGACACAAGTAATACAGACTGCAGTTTTGCTTTTTTTATCATTAAAATGATAAACAATTATTTAATGTACATGAATAAAAGTTTTTGAATTCACTTCAAGATTTGTTCAACTTTCTTTGTTTCTATTTATTGTTCTTTATCTTGATTACTCTTCTGCAACCATTTCAAATTAATAGGTCCTTTCAGGTAACTTCTGCATATGTGGAAAACAAGTGATATTTAAATGGAGGTTTAAAATTTTTCTAAATTGAACAAAAGATGAATGCCCTTTTAAAGACGTGCCAAACTCATTGTAGTATGAGGGTGATTTAAATATAAATGGTAATTGAACCAGTATGCTGAGCAAGCAGTTCCAAGCGGGATGGGTGGAGTTGGGGGTTGAACAAGCTTGGTTAGCTGGTTTGCTCTGCTTGGCCTTAGTACAGCCATGAGTGAACAAGAAATTCCTTTGTCTGTTTTGCAATATATTATTATAAAGTTTTTAATCAATGAAGGGGTTAAACCCTCAGAGATTTTAACTTGTTTGAAGACGCATTTGAGGATGTCACACTATCCCAGAACCGAGGGTTTACTAGAGTCAGATGGTTTAAGGTTGCTGAGAAATTGTAGAAAACGAAGGTTTTCAACCCCCAAGGTCAAGTATCACAGATGACATCTGTGCTGTTCAAGAACTTATCATTGGTGATCACTGCTGCACTGTTTAAAATATCACCTCAGAAGCGGGCATCAGCATTGGAAATGCTCATATCATTATCAGTGAACATCTCGACTTTTGAAAAATTTGTGCTTGATGGGTTCCTAAGTTGTTAACTGAACAGCAAAAACAGGTGAAATTGGAATTCTGTGGAAGACTTCTGAACTGATTCTGGAAAGAAGGGGAAGATTTTTTGAGGCTCACCATCACATGTGATGGGACGTAGGTCCATCATTATACTCCAGAATCCAAATTGGTGAGTAAGGAGTGGTGAAGAAAGGATGAAGCCTGTCCAGTAAAGGCCAAAACCTGCCTCTTATTTTAGAGGAAAAAATTCTCCAAATAGTGTTTTCTGACTATGGAGGAGTTTTGCTCATTAATTTTCTTCACGATCAACATACAGTGAATACAGCTTACTATTGCCGGTTACTAACATCAGTAAAAGCTGCCCTACCAAAACAAAAGACATCATATGTCCATCAGAGGTGTCATTCCTTCTCCATGATAATGCTAAGCCTCACACTACAAGTTTGACAACGGACACATTAGAGGAAACTCTTGAACACTCTCTATAAGTCCAGATTTGTACCCCCTCACTATTGTTTGTTTGCATCCATGAAAGAATCACTTAGATGGGAATGATTAAAAAACAATGGAGATATTGAGGAACATGTGCGCAGTTGGTTGACAATGTGCCCTCAAACCTTTTTTGAACAAGGAAATGTTCAAGCTTCCAGATCATTGCCAAAAGTGTGTAGAGTGTGAAGGACAAAAAACTGAAGTGACACTGAACTGTCACTTGTGTATATGATCAATCAATAAATGCATAAAAAACAATTACCATTTATATTTGAATCACCCTCATAGAAAGATGGACAACTTTGTGTTAGATTATGAATATTGTAAGTGGGAGACAGATTGCAGATAACCCTTTTAAACAGCCAGAATTTCAGATATGCTATGGTTCATATATAATAAAACATGAACTTCTAAGAATTTATACATATTTTACTCAGTATTCAATATAGCATGTTAGAACTTTTCTGAGGAAATAATCTCAAAAGAAGAAAGAAGTTTACATAGTTTACTTTTATCCTCATTTACATGATTTATTAGTGCAACACTGTCTTTGCTTTTAGATTCTTTGGTGCCCTTTTTGGGCGTATTTTATCTGCCTTGTTGTATTATTTATTAGTCTCCAAAATAAAGGAAACCTACTGTCTCATATGGTATGTCGGGGTTATATACAATGTAGAAATTATTTGCATTTTACAAAAACAGCCAAACAGTAAAGTTAAATCAAATGAAAATTAACAGGGAAATTAAAAAAAAAAATACAGATTTCAATCATGATTACAATGTTTAAATATATAGACAATGCACTTGTAAAACATTAACAAGTAGCATTTCTTGAAAAACAGTTCGTTTAGAAACATCTGAAATTCATTAGAACAATACTTAAAGTATGATTTTAACAAATGAGGATTTTTTCAAAAAGGGGACAGTTGAAAAGAATGTATTCTAAGTTTGATTACCTTCCTCACAGATGCAAAATGTGTTATTTGTTATTCCAATCTTGAATCTTTCAAAATATACATTAAATTTTCCATGACCTGACACATGAATAAGGTGAAAATTTGACCCGATAATTTACATTTTAACCTGCCCTGCACAGTGGGAAAGAATAACTTCTTGGTTAAAGAACCATTTTCGCTTCAGCCATTTCTTGTTCCAGTGAGTAATCGTCTCTTCTCTTAATAATGTTTTGACAAATTATGTTTGACATTTATTATGATTATCAATTGAGCTGAAACGAGAGGCTTGTTTGCCCAGCTGGTTAGCTCTTTTGTTGCCCTCAATAGCATATTGACCTTTTACCAATCTAAAACTTGTATGTTCCTTGCATTCTGAAACTATATCTCTTAATTCTTACAGCATTACTATTCAAACTATACTTTAAGCAATTCAGTGCTATTTAAAAGTCAATGAAAATATTTACACTTGTATTATTATCCAAGCACCATTCCACTGCTGTCAATAAAGCAAGAAAATGATTAGAGTTTCATGGCCTTTTCATAAACTACACAGCACTTATTCTTTGTACAGCCAAGGAAAACATGATTGAGCACATTAGGGGTACAGAATATTTGCAAGTCTCACGTTGTGTTGCAAGGCGGTTTACACAAGTCAATATTTCCAACATGCAGCTGAGTTTATTGATAGGCTCTATTCCATGTTATCGTCTATTGGACACACATGTAGGCTGTATCTTGAATCACCACTCACATTTGTATATGCGAGTGGTGATTGAAGATACAACTTATTTGTGTTTCTGACAGATGATAACATGTAGGGCAGAGACTATCAATTAAATCAGCTGCATGTTGGAAATAATCAACTAGTATGAACCACAGTGGTACGCGATGTGGGACTTTGAGCACATTAGGAGAGCAGAATATTTCAATCAGTTTTTCCATGACTGTACCTTTCCTTTAAACAGCAAACATTACTATTTGATCTTAAGCTTTCTAAGTAAAATGAAGTTAATTACAGTCTAGCTCAGTGGCATGTGATGAAAAATCTATGGTATGGGAGCAATAATGAAAAGAAAAGTGTTTTTTTAGGGGCATAGAAGCATGCCTGTTATTTGTTGAGCAGAGGGATTTTTCTCTTTCTTTTTCAAATCAACAATGACGCTGTCATAAAATTCAGGTCTGTCATTCAAGTTTGTAAGTAATGCCTTTTTTATGGTTAAAACATCCAGATTAGAGAGCCTGTCTTGACTGTGTTACTGAGACATGTCTATATTCTTTTAACCGTAGAAAAGTTGCATTCAACAGATGAAGTAGTTGCTGGGATTGTCATTACAAGTGCAAAGCTTTAACACTTCTGAATATGCCATTTTAAGATTATTCTCCCTGATGAAGAGCAACAAGTCTTTAACACTGCGTTTGAAGTTTTTAGGTTCTTGAAAGTGCTGAATCTTAAATTTTTTTGTTGGATATTGTCAATTATTTAAAAAAAAAAAAAACCTGTGGTAGCATGTTTCCAAGTCGTCGGCATCATGCAGACAAAACCTTTTTCTTCTTGATTTTGCAAGATCTGTGTTCATAACAAAATTAATCAAATTATCAAAAGTATTCTCTTAATTATGAGGAAGCCCTTAAAGCATTCATTCTTTCAATGCAGAATCCAGTATTGTTTTGATCTGTAGCACACTCAGTTTTGGGAAAAATGTGAGAATAAATTTGTAATAGAAAATTAAACTTAAAATCCCTTTTTGGCAAATCGAAATATCCTCTTTATACCATTTAAATTTCCATATCCCAATCATCACCTCCTTCAATATTCTCAAATAGGGATATGAGAGGTGGAATCAGGACTGAAAAATTTGATGCCATAGCTGGGATTTGAACCATGGATCTACCGCTTTACATGCGGCTGATGTAACCACTGAGCTACCATGGCCAATTTGCCAGTATGACATTAAATTCCCCAACCAATTCGGGATATAAGAGGTTGGTGATATTCATGTACAGTCTGCACTAACCTACCAATATAATTCCATCTTGTAAGAGCTGCTTTGAGAAGCCTTTTTTTCTTCTTTTTTTTTTAATCTAGCACAAAACAGCATTTAGATGGCAGAAGAAAGGTGCAGTGCTGGCTAAGGTCATAAAGAAAGTTTTACATTCTTTGATTTTGGAAGCTGATTTTGACAAGACCAGATTAAGTCTGTGGGGAATACAGTGGACAAGCGATGCATTAGGAAAAGTGTTTTACCTTTGTTTGCAATTTTCCCAAGTGTCCAGGCATCATTGAGGCAACATGATAATTTGGAGCCGTTAGTTTATAGCCACATTTCAGTTCATTAATAATGTCTCATATAGCTGCATATAAAGCTTCAGCTGTCTTATCTGAAGTTTTGTCTTCAAACCCAAGAAATCTGTCTTCAACTATTCGCTCTTTAGTCATGAAGCAAATTATCTTAGACAATAAAATTGGCTCTTGTCTCCAATGTTTGTAGTTTTGTTAAGAGAGTAACAACAAAGGATTCTCAGGTATTTCCTGCCTAATGTCTAATGTAACAGTGATAATAGGAGAGATTAAATCATTATTTATTTATGCCAAGAAACCTACTGTTGTGTTTTTTAAACACAGAAACTGTGTGCAGGTAATGTTTGAGAGGTAGAATCGGAACTGAAAAATTCAAGGACACAGCTGGGATTTGAACCACAGACCCTCTGCTTACCAGGCAGGTGCTCTAACCATTAAGCTACTATGACAACCTGCCAGAATGACATTGAATGCCCCAACCAATTGGCATTGAATTTTTCAGTTCCAATTCTACCTCTCAAACATTGCCCACACACAGCTTGTGTGTTTAAAAAACACCAACAGTAAGTTTGTTGGCATAAATAAATAATAATTACCACCTAAAGGTTATTTAATCCCGGGACATAAAGTACTTATGATAGTAAGTCAACATTGGGGCAATTGTCTCTAATGTGAGACTGCTTTTGTGGTTTACTGGGAGAAATATGAATCGGTTGGACAATTCAATGTCATTCTGGTAGGTTGTCACAGTAGCTTAATGGTTAGAGCACCCACCTTGTAAGCGGGTGGTCTGTGGTTCAAATCCCAGCTGTAGCATTGAATTTTTCGGTTCCGATTCTACCTCTTGAAAACTAAATCGTTTTGAGTCAAATTGGAAATACCCTGGAACATTGAATTCTGTAAATGGTTGCCTCAAACAGTCATATTTTGTTAAAAAGTGTGCCATGTCTGTGTAATTTCCTCTATTGATAGTGTCATGGGATTCATCATGACCAGGGCTTGGATTTTTAGGTGCTGAAAATGTCAAAAATATGTGCCCAAACAAATAAAATATTTTTTTAAAGATCTTAATGACTGAGTTAATATAAATGTACATGGTACTCACCAGCCATTATTCCTGGAGAGAATCAACAGGTACTGTAGAGTTACAATATACAACTGCGTACTTCCTCAAATTTTCCATCCCAAAACATTGACGATTGTCGCTCCACATCACAAGAAGTAAGTCTAGCATAATTCTAACATGGAATGTTACTCACACTCCAACAGTAATTTCCTTGTGTTGCCCAGTGAACACATTTGAAATTTTACTCATTATGATAAATCCACTATTATTTTATAACACTTGCTTTTTAAGTTGGGTGCTGCAGGACCAGAAAGAACATTCAGTTTTTTTTTCCACATCGTGAACTACTTGAGCTGCTTCTCTCAAAAGCTTCCTGCTGTTTCCAGTTTCTTTATGGAATCACAGAAATAACACAGATTTACGGCAGTGTATGTTAAGACATTTAACACAGTGTCACTTAAAAGTTTTTGGGGAATTTTAATTGAACTGGCCTCTTGACAATGTAGTTCACTTATGACAGCAGCAAAATCATACAGGTTTTCTGCATGGTGTTGAGTTGCATCCAACCATATTCCCTGGTGAGTCACCACAGGTGCCAGAGACAGCAGTGTGTTTGGATCTTTGTGCTGAAAATTTTCAGTCCTTTTAGGTGAATTGAACACTTTTTCCCCATTAGAAATCAATTTGTCATTGTCAAGAAACATGGCTCTAACTTCCTCACCTATTCTATGCAATCCATACACGACACACGCAACATGAACCAGTTTAAACTAACTGCAAGTCCTGTGCTGCCTTTTTCATATATGGTGCAGCATAAGTTATAAATAAAAAAACACTGTCATATCATGCACCATCTGGCCACAATATCTGCATTTTTCATTAAATAATCTGGCAGTAGTCACATAGTTCACAGCAGGGATGTCTTGGGAGGCCCTACAGCAAGGTTTCCTATTTTCTTGCCAGTAGAATCTGGAGTTTTATCTATGGTCACCCAAATTTTTTCATTAGCACAGATTTTGCATATACATGTCACAGTTTCTTCGTAGCACTTGGAATGGTTATGTTTTTGCAAACTTGATTAATCAGGTGAGTCAATATTTGGATATTTCATCAGGAATGTTTTAAACTGAAATTGGTTTACTTTTGAAATGGGTATGTCCACTGAAACTAATGCTCTACACAAATCCTGATAATGCACTGAAAATTTGCAAGGTTCCTCTCAGTGGCGTAGCTAAGATTTTGGGGGCCCTATTTAGTAATGAAGCTTAAAAATGGTATTAAGGTGAAGTAAACTCACCTAAAGATGAACCCTTTTTGGGACAAACAACCTAGTAAATTGTTAAAATAAGGTTTTTCCTAAATAAACAATATACACTCGCTAAACGCATAATGCCCATTGGTGGAACAAAATTGTTAACTGTCAATATTCTGGGTAACTCAAGCATACTTTTATTTGTGGTACCTCAGATATCATTCAGAAACAATAACATCGGCGCTGGGGCGGCTTTCCTCCAGGTTCCCCTGCCATCTCATTCCACCAGTGCTCCATCTTCATTCCATGTATCATCATTGTCATCGCCCGCAGTGCCATATGTAGTAAAAGCACTGCAAAAAAAAGGAGCATTAACACTGAACAACTAGCTAGAACAGCAGATATTAATTTATGTTTATACCTTATGACGAAATTCTAAAATAATCCAATTTATTGGCTAATTGACTACATTTTGACATTATTGCTTAGCTTTTATAACAACTGTATTGAATAAAATACCATGCTTTAATGAATTTTTCTATATGACTGAATGTTTTTGAGAGCATACACACCTGGAGGTAAGCTTGTTTCACACTTTTAAGCAAGAAAGGTTGGGAAGTGCTTGCAAATGCTTACACTTCTTTCATCAGTGAACTGCATCTGTTCCAGCACTTCTTCCTAGTAATTTTTCATGGTTGAGTTGAACATAATGTGTCCTTTCAAAGAAAAGTATTAAAGGCTGTCTGGGGGCCCCTAAAGATTGGGAGCCCCCCCCCCCCGTGCTGCGAGGTTTGCTGGTCCGTTATTTACATCACTGATTCTACTGAAGTACTTGGCAGTGGATCATTAATAAGTTCTTTTGTAAAGCGTGAAATAGTGTCCTTATGTTTGTTACCACTTAAATATTGTTTTACATGCAAACATTGGTTTGCCATTTATAAGCTTTACTACATGGCTTAGAATACACTATTTTACCATCACAACTGAAAATACCCTTAAATTTCATGGCATATTGTCACACATGGTGACTTGCACTACTTTTCACTCTGGGCATATTTAATCTGCTGTGAATTCAAAACTCTTGATGTTGCTTCCTAATACCACAACACAGCTAGAAGGTTGTATAAACTTCATGGATTCACAAATGACTAATTGACTATACAGTTTTATAGCCACCTACAAATATCACTGTATAGACTAGCTGGTTTGAGAAGCGGAAACAGATGCTTATCAAGCACATGGCAGTGGAGGAATTCCCCATTCTTACATTGGGGGCTCATGTAGCTTGAGGAAGTAGGATGTCTATATTTTCTTCCAACTGAAGGGATACTGTAGCTCATACATCAGTTCCTCCAATAATGAATAACTAATTGTAATATTGTGCAATGTAATTGAACATTAAAGAAGTTGGGTGGTGACTTATTAAAAATACTTCTGCTGCTGATTTTATGTGACCTTTTATGTGAGAAACAAACTAAAAAGTGGTTTGCTTTATGCAATTTATGTGAATATACAAAAATATTTATTTACATAAAAAATCATAACACGAATTTTTATGTGTAATAAAACTTGGAATGTTTGCTCTGGTGTGAATATCCAGAACATCAAACTCAGTTTCAAGATTGCATTGGAATGCAAACACAATTTGTATTTACCTAAAAATCTGAGCCCTAATCATGACCATGAAAGTCGAGGTCACAGGAGCCAAGGAAGCAAGTAACATCTGTGAGCCTTTCCAAAACCTCATGGCTTTTCACACCATTTCATTGTATTGCTGGTGGCATATTTTCATTTGTTCATCTAAAGCATGACCAATTATAGGATTACTATTGAATGTGTTTAATTCCAGGTTACAGTGCAAATGACTTTTGGAACTTGAGTGACTTTTTATCTCCTTGTGTACAGTGTGCGCACGAAGTCCTTATACCCTGTACTATTCTCCTGTCAGATACCCATTGTTGACGACTTCGATTGTTCGATTGTTGTCGCTCTTATGACAACAAATCTTACGAATCAAATTAGTTGATGCTGAGACATTGAGAAAGAATGGCTGATACAAGTGATTACACAATTGAGGAACGCTTAGTGTTCCGGGTTCATGAGCATCAAATTAGTGGCAAATCAATGAAAGATGTCATGGACGATTTGTGAAAGCAACACCGACAAAGAAGAGGTTAGTGTGGGAACGGAAAACATTTTTAACGGGCAGTGTTCGCGACGAGAAGTAGAAGACCATCCACTATACTTGGACTTTGTGCTGACATGGAAAAATCTATCTAACAATCTCCGGTTAAATCCTTAAGGAAACGTCCTGCAGAGTTACATTAAAGTGGATCTGAAAATTAAGTGTTGGCGTCCATTGAATGTGAATGAATTATCAGATGCTGATTTGGAGACACATGTTAGTGCTTGTGGTTGGATGCTGCAACAATTCCAAAGAATGTATGAGAAGGCAAAAGTCATGTTCACAGACAAATGTGTGATTTGTCACAGTTTCCATAACCGCAACATTTATTTCTGGGGAAAAAAAAAATCCAAATTTTTTTGAAGAAATCAAACGCAACCCACCACATGTCGGTCTGGGCCGGAACGACACAAACTCATCTGTTTGGCCCATATTTTTTTGATGGTCCTGTTAATCAGAACACTTATCTCCAGGTGATTGATGACTGGCTCCTCCCACAGTTGCAAAATCGAGGAATCTTAAACAGTGTTTGGTTTCAACATGATGGGGTGCCAGCTCACTTCGCAGTGGCTGTTCGACAACGTCTGAATGCAGTCTTTGGAAATAGTTGGATCGGTAGAGGATCAGACAGTCTCACATGGCCTCCAAGGAGGCCTGATCTAACAACTCCAGATAATGCACTATGGGGTTACATCGAAGAGAAGGTGCGGAAGCAGCGGTATGCTACAACTGGTGAACTGCAAAATGCGGTGCGAGTAGCTTTCCAGGCAGTGACTCCAATGATGTTGAGTAAGATGAACACGAGAACATGGCGGCATATTCGGCTGTGCAGAGACAATGGAAGGACACATACCAATTTTTTGGAGTCTTAAGATGTAAGGAGAAACATTTAATTAGATAAATATTGGAAATTTGTACTTTTATTTCACGTCAGTTTGAATTTAATATAGGAGTACACAGACTTTGTGTGCACACTGTATATTACCCTGCACTGTGAAGCTAAAATAGTCGTTGCTCGCTTCTTGATGTTTCACCGTTGATACTTAAATGTCGTTGGTGACGTGGTGTTGCCCTTTGATGTGTTTCGCTCCGGCTAGTTCTGCAAGAGATCTCTTTATCTCGGGTTTGCGTAAGTGTAATGGACAACCCAAGAACAACTTTGCATATCATTTATTTCATTTTAAATATTTTCAGGAGCTATGCCGACTGTATATGTAGAGGAATCTCACTCACGTCCGCACAGCACAACCTCCCGTACTGGTCTCTGGTTGAGTAGTGACCAGACGCTTTCTCTCTTACCCACGCTAAGAAGACCGTTCTTCAATTTGAATGTCATGACGTCATCCAAGAAAGCCTCGTATCCAAAATGCTATTTCCTTTTCCCGCAATTTAGAAATGTCCCTTTCTATTATAACATGTTCTTTTATGAATTTCGAATATATAATTACCTTTTTAGGATTAAACGATGTTTACTTTATATTTTATTAAATATATCGCGCGACTTTTAAGGTTAGTAGACTTGACTTTCGAACGTGTATTTAAACTATGTGGTATGACGTCATGACTTGCTAATTTCAAACCAATAATGTGTTTATCCTACAACTTTAACGACTATTATTTACTCATATCTTGCTCACCTTACAACACTTCCTGCTCTATTATCTATTTATGTTATTACTTAACACTTATCGCAAATCTCACATCCGGCAATTAAATTAAAACGTGTCTTTTTCAAAAGCCCATTCGATCGGAAATCTAAATTTCGGTATCAAATGCCCCCATTTATGTTATTTTATTATTTCATAATAAAATAATGTAAATGTCTTGCCCGAAAGAAAAATTAAAAATTACTCCTGTATTTTGAATAATCGGCAACACTCCCATTATATACAATTTTCAATTACACTGTTTTTGAAATTGGTTATTAACACATTTTCTCATTAATCTTTTTAACATGACAAACAATTGTACACTTGACTAAACATTAATCCTTAAATACTAATTACAATATGTTATGGTTTCTTCTGTGAAGCTTTTATATAAAGGTTAAATTTCAAGAGTCTTTCTTTATACTTCCTTCTTTTAGTTCATGTTTGCTCACTTCGCTCTCACTATCACTTGCACTGTGATTTTTTTACTTTTGTTATTGTAACACATATCTGTACCATATCCTTTAAGCACTAAAAGGTACATATATTTATATAAATCCATTACACTCTTCAGACAAGTTCTTTCTTTGTCTTGCTGTGATAACTATCTATACATCTAAATATTTTAACAAATGTTTACAAAGTAAATATTCTGTTTTCTCTCTATGCGGAGATGAACAATTTAACAATCTTTCTGAAGCTGTTATTGTGAGCTCTATACAATATATTTTTAAGCTCTTTGTAGTAGATAGCAATTCACATTCTGCATTTTTCATGAATATGTAAGTACCTGACCAATATATGGTTTTCAAGTAAGCTAACATTTAAATTTTATCTCAAAGCTGATTGGGCGCCAATAGACAAATGACACTTCCAATTTTTTTTTTTTTTTTTTTTTTTTTTTTTTAACATTAAATCAAGGTTCCAAGGCACCCCACGGTTTCTTGTATGGTCGAAGGAGTTGTTTATGCCATCTTCCCAGACATTTTTCATTTTTAACATCTTTTAATTCATAGGTATGATAACCAAATTTTGATATAATTTCTGCAGGACCTTTATATAACAATTCCATCCTTTTGTTCCTACCTCGCAAGGCACTTGATAACTTATGGTCTTTAACTAGTACCCAATCGCCTATCTTAGGTTCCCATTTATGTTTTCTACTCTTTTTCTTTAATTTTCGCTTCTCTGCCTTTTTTTTTTGATTCGTTCAAAAGCAATTTTCGCTCTTTCTTCCTCACTTAACTGAATGTCATTAATTTTCAGTGTTTTTGGTACCCCGATCAATATTGGTTCTGGTTCAATTCCTAACATTAATTTTATTGGTGCAAACCCAGTAGTTACATTAATGGTGTGATTGATAATCTTTTCTATCAATGGACAATATTTCACCCAATCCTTGTGATTATAATGTGTAAGTACACGTAAATAAATTCCTACATCTCGGAGGACACGTTCTGTTGGATTCCCTGATGGAAAGTATGAGGAACAATGATTTAGTTTTCTCGAGTCTAATGTCACCCTAATCTTCCATTGGCCTTATTCACAATACATAGGGGATTCACAAATTCTGAATTCGAAATCTCAATAACCTCATCTTCTAACATTGACTTTATAACTGCATCTACCTCTTCTCTTATTGTACTAGGGATAGCTCTCGCTTTATGTGTAAAAGGTTTGATAGGTGTCATCTCAAACGAATGAGTATAAATATTACATTTACCAGGTTTCTCAGAGAATACTTCTTTATTTCGGATTAATATTTCAAACAGTTTATCCCTCTGTTGTTCATTTAGTTGATCAGCCTGAGTTACTTTTTCCCTCAACAATTCTTCTAAGTCTTCACTACTCTCCCTATCATAGTACCTAGTTGCATCAGAAAATCTCAAATTGTCTATGAAATCATTTTTATCCCATTCTACATTTTCTTTATTATCGACACTGTACTCTTTGACATTTACTTCAGTTAATTCCATAGCTCCTACTTTAACATATTCTACAAAGAATGTATCCCCTTGGATTTCTTCTTCCTCTTTTTCTCGTACAATAGTTTCTGAACTACTATCTTCCACAAAAGGCACTATAATGGTCTCATCTTCAACTTTCATTTCTACAATCATGTTTTTAAAATTCACCACAGCTTCCCAAGCATAAAGACAATCACAACCTATTATAATATCTGTCACAAGTCTTCCTACAATCAGAAATAAAATTCCTAGTATTCTCCCATTTATTTCAATATTTATCATTGCTTGAAATTTTACTCTCTCTTTTCGTTTTCCCACAGCTAGCGAGCAATATATCCCATTAACTGGTAAAGACATTACTTTAAAACCACTACTTTGTAAATTATCATAAAAATTTTGTGAGCATACTGTGCTATTTGATCCCGTATCTATAATTGCATTGTATTGTTTTCCATTTACTCCAATTTTGATTTTAGGTGGATCTCCTACTTTTTCGTTTTCGTCAATTCTATTTTTACATTCTCTTTTCTTTTGTATCATCATTTGCCTTCCAGGACTATTTATTTCCGAGTACTTATCACAATCATTACTAGGATACCCAGTTCTCACTGAAGGCGCGTTTGACCGGGTCTGGCGTTTCCCTGATTTTTATGTATTGCTCCTGTACTATTTCCCGAATTGTTACTTCTGTTTTCCTGCATTAAATCGGGGTTACTTCCTGCCATGTTTTTGACCGTGTTAATGGCCTCAACCATTTCCGCATTTTCGGGGGAATTTCGTCCATTAGAATACCTTTCTTCCTGTCTTGGTGACCTCGGTCTAAACTCATTATCCCCGCTTGTCCAATACCCATCATTTGAATTTCTACTATGTCCAAAATAACGTCCCCGTCTACCTCGATCAAATCTATTTGTATTCATATAATTCACCCTTATATTTCTTCCCCTTTGATTACCATTTCTATTTTGGTGACGCCCTTCCTGGTTATATCTACCTTGATTTTCCCACCGGAATGATTCCATCCTTGGTACTGGTCCTTTATATCTTTCCCTAATCTCACTTCTATTCTGATAATACTGTGCCCCTTGCCCGAAAGAATTTACAGTTTCTTTTTCTTCATATTTATTTCCAAATGCGTGTTTTGGCTTATTGACTTCTAAGGCTGATAATAATTCGATCATAGCTGCAATGCTATCGGGTCGGGCTATGATTAGGTAGTGTTGAAGCGTTTCCGGAAAATGTGGAGTAACTATATTTATTAGATCTTTTTCATCTAAGGGAGGGTCCAACATCTTCGATTTTCTCGCTATTCTCATAAAATAGTTGACCATCGATTCCTCCGATCTAGGATTAAACTTTCCATTGCTTAATTCAACTCTAATATTAGCCTGCCTACTAGCTCCCCAATATCTGGTTAAAAAGATGTTCCTAAAGGTCCTGTAATCATTATTGTTACCCATAGAAAGGCCTAGCCAATTAGCAGCATTACCCTTTAGGCATTTTCTTACTATCACCATCTTGTACTCCTCTGGTATACGTTTCACCGTGAAGTACTCTTGTAACCCTTCTAAAAAGGCTTTAGGATCATCTGAATCTTCATTTTCAAAAACTGGAGGTGTCATTTCATTTAAGACATGGTTAGGCCAATGTAAATTTGAATTGTCACCTATCCCTGAGCTATTTCCGAGATCAGAATGGGAATTACTGTTACCCCTATTTTGCATCGAAATGTCAGCTAATACACCTGGTATTGCCTCGTTTCTTGCAACTTCATTACTAAGATTGTTGTGATTACATGTATTTTCATTTAATTTCAAATTTTCTAAGGCCTCTTTTACCTGAGTAATTTCTGTTACTACTCCTTTTATTTGGTCTGTAACATCCTCCAAATTTCTAGCCTGCCTTTCACTTTCTACATCAGATCTTTCTATTCTAACTTTACACCCCTGTAACTCTTCTCTAATTTCTTCCCTTTGTTTGTCTAATCTATATGTTACTTTTTCCCTTTCTTTATCTAATTTTTCACTCACTTGTTGACCTAATTTCTTTTCAGAATTCTTTACTTCTTGCCTTATTGTCTCTAATTCTCCCTTAACCTGTTCTCTATTTTCTTTTACTTCACTACTAACTTTATTAATTTCCTCCCTAACTTCTTCCCTAAAGGTTTCGAAAACTCTCCTCTGATTCTCCAATTGCATTCCTAATTCCTGTTGTCCTTTTTCTAATTTCTGTCCTAACTCTATACTAGTTTCATCTATCTTACTCATCTTTTGACTTAACTCTGTTCTTAATTCTTTACTATTTTCATCTATCTTTTGACTTAACTCTGTACTCATCTTTTTCATTATCTTTTGAAACATATTCTCTATTTCTAACATAATTGCTGGCCTTTCTGAATTACTAAACATTTCTGAACTACCTCTAGGTGTTTCTCTAACGTTCTGATCTTCTACTTCTTGGCATATTCTGCTACCAATTACATTCTGATTAAATTCTTCCATCCTACTTACACTTTTCTCAATTTCCGGACTCTCAAAACCTAGGAAATCGCTATCACTGTCTTCCATTTCTAAGCTATTTACATGTATTTTCTACTCACCAAAATTTTCACTTTTCTTTTTTTTTAACTGCACCTAAACTTGTTCACTACACGTTTCACAGATGTTCACACGCTGGGCACCTTCTTGTCTGCTGGCTCGATGCTGATCTGGTCGTCTTGGGGTTGGTCCATTCTTTCGACGCCACACGTTGGATCACCTTCTTGTTTGCTGGTTCTATGCTGGCTTGGTCGTCTTGGGGTTGGTCCATTCTTTCGACGCCACACGCTGGGATGCCATTTGAAGCTAAAATTTAGTTGATGATTGATACTTTATTTCTCGTTGGGTTCTCGTTCACGTCGGATCGCCATTTGTGGCGGAAAAATTAATGCTGTTGGTTTATACTTTATTTTTTTTCTCGACGCCACATTTCGTGAGTTATGCCGACCCAATATGTAGAGGAATCTCACTCACGTCCGCACAGCACAACCTCCCGTACTGGTCTCTGGTTGAGTAGTGACCAGACGCTTTCTCTCTTACCCACGCTAAGAAGACCGTTCTTCAATTTGAATGTCATGACGTCATCCAAGAAAGCCTCGTATCCAAAATGCTATTTCCTTTTCCCGCAATTTAGAAATGTCCCTTTCTATTATAACATGTTCTTTTATGAATTTCGAATATATAATTACCCTTTTAGGATTAAACGATGTTTACTTTATATTTTATTAAATATATCGCGCGACTTTTAAGGTTAGTAGACTTGACTTTCGAACGTGTATTTAAACTATGTGGTATGACGTCATGACTTGCTAATTTCAAACCAATAATGTGTTTATCCTACAACTTTAACGACTATTATTTACTCATATCTTGCTCACCTTACAACACTTCCTGCTCTATTATCTATTTATGTTATTACTTAACACTTATCGCAAATCTCACATCCGGCTATTAAATTAAAACGTGTCTTTTTCAAAAGCCCATTCGATCGGAAATCTAAATTTCGGTATCAACTGTTCCATAAACTTTCTTCTTTTGGCAGAAGCCGATATGTCCAACAAAATTACTTGGCTCTACATGTGCAACCTGTAAGCCATTCTATGCCATAAATGTCTTTATTAAAATGTTACGCACAAGTTTTGAGTTTTGTTTTCAAATTCTCTAATGTTGGAGTTTACCTACTCTTTTCAATTATTTCTTTCTTTTTTACATAGGTAAATAAAGGGAAACTATGATTCAAAATGTCACACAGAATACAGTACTTGTGTGCTCACATAAAGCACAAGCAATTTGCATTTCAAAACTGCTTCAAGTAGGTGATATTCCTAATGGTCAGAACATGGAATTCTGTATTTAGAAATGAAACTTATCAAACAAAGATTCCATTAGAAATATCTGCAACATTGCATAATACTAACCTGCTCTTATTAGAGCTGGGATTTTTATGAGGTATCTCTTAGCAGAATATGTCCATAAATAAGTAGAGAAAAGCAGTGAAATATGTTGTAAACTGTGTAGAATTAGGAAAAAATATTTAAAACCAACTTACCATTTTGTTAGTTACAACACTCAATGCACTTTTTTACTTTTTTGCACAGTGAACACTCATGTATTTTTCAATGTTTTCTGGAATTATTGAAAGACGTTTGTGAGTGAGAGCGTTCTTATATGCATATAAGGATCTTTTCACATCATATGATGTAACTGGAACCAATCTTAGGAAAGGAATTTTTCCTAGAGAAATGTCCTCAGGTAGATGAACATCATTTAAACTTTTGCACATGTTGTGAAATGTTGAATTACCAGGATTTCTCTTGAACACATTTTTATAATTCACTCACTACACTTGCACAAGTTTCTCCATGTACAGCACTTAGTTTTTCAATAACATCATCTATGATGGCAATGCAATATTACAGAGGCAGTCCTGATGTTTCTAGACATTTGACATTTTCTGAAAGCCAGCTGAAGTTAACCCTGATGTAGGTAGTTGAGCAGACCATAGGGGGAATCACTAAAGGCAGCCTGCGATTCACAAATAGATGCAGCAATTTTAGGATCAAAAGAATCTACAACAGTCTTTATATCATTTAGATGTTCACTATAGAAGTTGAAGATGAACCAAATATTTTAAGAAGCTACTATCCAAAACAATTTTCTTCTGAGCATGATTGGTGTTTGATTCACCTTTAACCCATAATTTGTTTATTTCATCTTCTTCCAACAATTTATCATGTCCACAAAGTTGCCATTCACCATTTTCTAGCCATCTATGTTAATTTTTATATGAGGAATGGATGTGAACTTTTCAATTCATATGGCACTGTTCTCACTAGTTTTGTGCAACCCACCATAAATGGTTATTTATAGTGGCTTTCCATACCATGATGATGCTGCGGCTGCGGCTGCTGTGTTGCTCCTCCGTCTTTTTATCTTCCTTCTTCTTCTCCTCCTTCTTCTCCTACTCCTTTTTTTTCCTTCTTCTTTTCCTTCTTGTTCTTCTTCTTCTTCGTTTATCACTTGTATCAAAATCTGAAGCACAAGGTTCATATAAATTTTAATTCAGCTTATCCTGATCTTCCTCATCATTGCTAGTTTCATAGATGTTTTACACTCCAACAACATATTGTGGTTATACGAGGGTGCTCTGAAAAGTTTTCGACCTTAACATGAAGATGGCAGCAGTTGTAAATAAAAGCTGGTGAATTTTGTTGTTTTTCTGTTGACAGTTACTGACCAAAAGTTCAGCCATTTTGGATGCTCAGTTTCTATGTAATAGTCGTTTGAGTGAGTTGATGTGAGTGTTTTTATGAAAATAGATAAAATCGAGTATCGAGCTGTCATTAAATATTTGTTTTTGAAAGTCAGTACTCCTACACAAATCAAAGATGAGTTGGATTCTGTGTATGGAGACTGCACCATCATTTACCACAATGAAATTTAGGGCAGCTGAATTTAAATGTGGCCGTAAGAGCTTGGGAGATGATGAACGTTCAGGACGTCCAAAAACTGGCAGAACTTGTGGAAAAACGGCCACATTTGCAGAAAAAGAAAACCCTGTTTCACCAAGACAATGCACTGTCTCACACCTCAGTGGTTGCAATGGCAAAAATCCACGAATTACGATTTGAACTGCTTGACCATCGGCCTTACTCACCAGATTTAGTCCTAAGCAAGTTCTTTTTGTTGTCTCATCTGAAAATTGCGCTCAGAGGACAGAGATTTTCGTCAAATGAAGAGGCAATCACTTTCGTGGACAATTATTTTGCAGAGAAAAATGCAGTGTACTATTTGGACAGTTAAAGAGTTGGGAGAAGTGTGTAGAGTTACAAGAAGACTTATGTTGAAAAATAAAAAAAAAATAAAAATTTTCTGAAAAAATGTCTTGTATCTTTATTAGGTCAGAAACTTTTCAGACCACCCTCGTATTTCCAAATGAATACAGACCTAGTTCACATTTTACTTCTGAACTTTTTTTTTTCATCATCTTCTATTCTGAATTCTCTTTCACTACCTTTATCATCGCCTTAGTAGTCAGTCTTATTGCAAGTAACACTATCACATAACTTAGAAACACTGTTTTTACAGTTTCTAGCTTTGGAACTTTCTGTTTTTTGTTGTTTGCTCTTGGGTGAAGTTGGTTAAGGATCAATTGTCTAATTAGAACTAAGTATCTTAATTTTTCCTTAAAGTAGGAATGTTTCTAGGTTTTAATAAAGACCCTGTGAAATTTTCATCCGGCATGACCTATGTTTTTAATAACTGTTTCTACGTATTCATAATCATGCCCTTAAAATGGAAGGAACATTAGAAGTACTGGGACCAGAAAAAAAATCTTTTCTTTTGCAAAATTCTACCCATATCCTACTCCTTTTATGAGATTGTCTCTGTTTGGAAACAAGTTAAAATAAATTCCCTTGTATGTTTCGCTTCTCATATTGCAGATATGCACAGCATTGAGGCATTTTATTCTTCACAGTAATTATGTTGCTTGTATAATACTAAACTGACTCACTAACACCATCACCAAAACACTGCCCTTGAACTTAACCCTTTCACTTCTATCACATTGGTGATATACACATAGTTCCTGTCCTGAATTCAAAGCAATGGTACCAGGGGTACCTCTATCCCCATGATCTGTCACTGCGAGGTGGGGAACCTGGCTCAATGCGGTGTCATATTATCTGATACAATCACACATCTGCAGACATGCCACACAGAAATGCCCAAAGCTCTTGAGGTAATTCAGACACTGCCAGAAGGGCTTAATAATGTTCCATCTACATTGATCACTGAAAAAAATAAAAAAGAAGTTAAACTCTGTTCTACTGAAAAATACTGGATATTCCGTCATGAAAGATATTTGAGATGCCTTAGAAGGAAAACTTGCTGAATCAACTGTTTGTTTATTTCCTGTAGATAACATCCACTATTTTTGTTTTACGAGTGTCACATCCTGTGGTGTAGAGCAAATTTTTCCATGTACAAATTGTGTTTACATGACAGTAGGAGACGATTTTGCTTTGAAAGCTTCAGAATGTATATAGTAGCGCATTGTAATGGTAACAATAAAGTTTCTTATCACGTAAGTGCCGTGCTGTTGGTTTTGTACCTAACTGTACACAGGTAGCACTGCACATTACGAGCCACGTTTTGTGTACCTCATTTCCCAACCAATGTGTACCTACTTTCCCTGAATTCATCAGTGTCCACCCCTATGGTGGAATATAACACTATTAAAAATCTGATGTGTTGCACTCACATGACTTTCTCTACTCTTGTACTAACCATTCTTACAAACTCTTATTCCTATATCTTCTTCGTGTTATGATAAACATTTGTACAAATTATCTTATTGCTTGTTTCCTTGTAGGTGCAAGGGGAATATTAGAATACAGTAGGCTTTGTACGATAGTGAAATCTTTTAAAGCTTTGAGATCCCATTCTGTTTGCACGCTTAACATATAAAAAAAATGAACAACAATGTTCCATTTCATGAAAGTTTTAAGTTTTCTGAAACTCACACACATAACAAGGAATATCTCCGAAATGGTTCACCCTACAAGAAAATTTATTCAGACATAAGTTGTGTATTTTAGCAAGATCTACATTTTTTGTATAGTATGATTTGGTCTATCTCTAACGGTTTACCAGTTATGCAAAAGTCATCCAGAGTAAATACAACTACAGGGGCTATAGCCAGAAAATTCAAGATATAAATTTCACTTGTCATAAAAATATCTCAAACATACGACATTTTAATCAAAATCGTTAGAGCCATTTTCAAGAAAATAAAAATTTTCGAAAAATTTTCCATGTAAAGTGTAGTTTAGGGTGGGGCTAGTTTCTTCAAAATCTTCGTATCGCATCCTTGAAAGAAAAATACTTAAATACCAAATTTGGTTTTTAACTGACTTTTCGTTTTTGAGCTATGCTGTCCACAGACTGACAGACAGACTGACACACACACACACACATACACGCGCACACACACACACACACACACACACACACACACACACACACAACACACACAACACACACAACACACACCACACACACCACACACACCACACACACCACACACACCACACACACACACACCACACACACACCACACACACCACACACACACCACACACACACCACACACACACCACACACACACCACACACACACCACACACACCACACACACACCACACACACACCACACACACACCACACACACACCACACACACACCACACACACACCACACACACACCACACACACACCACACACACACCACACACACCACACACACCACACACACACCACACACACACACCACACACACACACACACCACACCACACACCACACCACACACCACACCACACACCACACCACACCACACACCACACCACACACCAGACACCACACCACACACCACACCACACACCACACCACACACCACACCACACCACACCACACACCACACCACACACCACACCACACACCACACACACACACCACACACACACCACACACACACCACACCACACACCACACCACACACCACACACCACACACACACCACACACCACACACACACACACACACACACACACACACACACACACACACACACACACACATACACACACCTTTTTCCAAAAATGCTTTTTTTGGGTTCAGGGGGTCTCAAAACATATATTTCCGGTGATATCTCGACATTGAATTCTTGGGTGGAATACAATACTTCCCCTACTTACCTGTAGAGAAAGTAAAAAGGTATTACATTTAGGAAACTTGCATTTTTTGTTGCTTTGTATGCTAACCTGAATGCTTTCTGTGGGGGAAAAAATACTATACACAGGTTTCCTTATTTTATGTGGTTTTACTGGGAAAGAAACCACCTTTTAGAAACCGTGATCACCATGCCTTTTAAGTGAGCAGTTAATCTGCATTTAATTAAGTATGTAATAACGTGCTCTAATATGCAGTTTTGCAAAATATTTTTATCAATATAAAATCTTTCAGATGTTTTTTCTGCTAAATATAAATTACTAAGACATTAGTAGATCTCATTTTTCCTGATTTTTTCATCCATGCATTTTAGTAAACCATGAAGTAGTATGCAGACATTGTATTTTGCCTTTTATTACAAATCTGGTAGATTATTATTTACATCAGAAAGGAACTGCAATGTTCCTTAAGTCTAAAACGGTCTTGACAGATTACCAGAGCAGCTGTGGACTAAGAAAAAGTAGCCATTTAATGTTTATCATCTGAACAAGGATAATTCAGATAAAACATGCAAGACTATGGGATGAAAATAAATCTTATCAGCAAAGTGTACTATAAAATCATATTTTGCAAAATACTTAAAACTTGTGTACTTACTGTACATCTTGCTAAAGCTGTTAGTTGAAATGGGATGCTTATACATTGAAATACATTTGGTTTCTAATTGTTTTGATCATCAAGCTCTTCGATATTCAAACAATCTTAAATGGTGATAAATGTGCTTGATACTGAAGTATATGAGTTTCATTCTTTTTAAAGAAAGTTAGCTTTCTCATTTAGCTTTCAAAACTTGGTTTGCACATTGCCTTTGATCAACTGTTGGCTTTGGTTTTATCAGGAGCATATATTAAGGAAAAAATGAAAATAAGTATAAAATTTAAAGATGTATAATTATTTTATCTTTAAAGCAACCAAGTTTAAGAAAGAAAGATAAATAAGTGTAGTAATGGAAGATTACAAACACCTATTTTGCAAAGTAAATTACACATGAACTTTCACTTAGCGAAACTATTAAGACTCTCAATTTAAAATTGAGTTAAAACACCTCACCTGCTTCACTTAATTAGTATTAACTTATACATTTTGGTAGGTTTTCTGCATCATCAGCTAGTGTGACTTCTAGATCCAAAGAGCTATTTAGGCGAGGTAGCTGTGGGGTTGATTTTAGGAGCTTTAAGCATTGAATATCTTCTGGGATGTCAAAATTCATGGGTGCATCTCAGGTTTATTTATGTTAATCATCTCCAAAATTCTCAACTCATAACTGTTTATTTCGTTCACCAAATTTATTTCCCTTTTCATGTCATATTACTCTTTCCAAAAATTATGAGTGATTGCAAATTTATCCACTTGCTTAAATTTAGTTTACATTCTTTAGGTGTTCCTTCAGTCGTGTTTCTAAATTCCTCTTTGCATTACAAATGTAGGTCTTGTAATTTTCAGTTTAGTTTTTAGATTTTGGATTATTTATTTGGTGGTAATTTATCTTCTGTTTTTGGAACTTAAGAAATTTTTATATTTCATATTATTACTGGAGCCAAAACAATTATGAATCTGCAAAGATTTGCTGGAATTTTGTGATAGCTTTTGGACATGCACATTTCTTAAAAACCTGTTCCAAGTTTCTAAAACCAATACCCGAATTACCTTACCTCAATAGCTCTTTGTATCTGGCAGTGGAAACACAATGATGATGATGACAATGACAACGGTGACTGTGGTGGTAACAACGATGACGATGATGATGACAATGCTGCCTCTAAGGCATGTACTTATTAGTAAAGTAGAGTAAGTGAAGTGCTTTTAACTCAATTTCAAATTGAGAATGTATTTTACAGTTTCTAATGTTTTTTCACTGTGTGGTAAATGTTATTTCATATGCTGTGATTTCATTTATCTCTTATGGCTGATCAAATAGTTATTGTACCACTGTTATTTGGTATGATACAGCATGAATCTACTTGTTATGTATCATTTATGTAGAAAGCCTTGTATGCTATTCTTTTTCCTGACTTTCTTGCACGGTTTTCGGTCAGTTCATAATTTCTTAGAAGTAAGCTTTGCACTGAATAGCTTTCTAACATTGTAGTCATAGAGTAACAAGAGAGAATTTATGATTGAATAAGAACAAGTACAGATGTGAGGCAAAAAAGGCAAATGCTGCCAAGAAAAGTAACTGAAATTACATTGTGAAATCTGTAGGAAAAAAAAAAGAAAAAAAAAACATATGCACATTACTTTCAGTATCATCTTATATTTTTAAAATGCTGTCTAATTTTCAGTATTTTCTGTCATTGAACTTTTCTTGGTAATTAAATCCAGAACCTTTGCGCCTTCTTTTGGAATTATAACTTGCAGTATTTTTCTTTCTCTTCTTCTCCAAAGATTTGTAGCTAATAATAAATATTTTTACTGCTGTTAATACTAACGAAGGGCTGAATGTTTCTTCTCCACCCAAAGCCAGAAATTTCTTGTTGTATTCTTTGTCGTGTTAGAAACTAATATTAAGCATAGTGCAGGTGTATGTATCTCATAAAAGGTAAGTCTTCCAGAATCTGGTGTTCTGTTGATTCAAAAAAATATTTTAGAAATTAGTTCCCTATCTGCAAGATTACTAATGGAGTGATCCATGAACATTTGCTCAGGAAGAGAAAGAAAAAAAATTATGTTGAATGTAAAAACCAACTTCTGCAATATACAGAGAGTACTGTTGAATCAGCCTGTGCGTGCATGCATGCATGCATGTGAGTGGGTGGGTGTGCATGCTTAAAAATCTTGAAATTTGTAATAAAACCATTAAAATACCAAGAAACATGTAACATCATATTCATAATATAAGACACTATTCTTAGTATGTTGTTGTGATCAAATAATAGTATTTCGTAATAATATGGGGATGTAAATAACTCAAACATTACATGGTGCTGTAATCAATCAAACTAAAGGATCACACAATAATCAGGTGATGTAAATAACTCAAACATTGAAAATTGCATATGCCTATGTGTTATTGCTTTTTAAAATTATGGTCTCCATAACCATAAGGAAATGTGTTTCAAATTTTCAAATACAAAACTTCTCTTTTTATCGCACAGCATGGCTTTGTAGTGCCTGAATGAATGTTCAACATCACATGAAGGAATTAGCACGTATTTAAACTTGCACAAATTTTCTGGAGTATGCTCAATTTCAGACACATGTACCACCTTCATTTAGCACTCAGCTAATATCAATTAATTGTCTTGAATCCCAGGTTTTTCTGCAAACTTATAGAGTGTTTAATCTTCACTACAGCTGCAAATTGAAAATCCATTTCCAGAGAAGTGACTACAGAATGAACAATATCAAGGCTGTCTGAGAGCTTTGAACATGATGTGCACTACCATTAATTCTTTAGGGACAACTGCAAAAACTTGTACTGGATGTAGGCAATATAATGTTTAAGCTTTGCATCACTAAATGATTGCTTTGCTGGTTCTACAGAAACTGTATCTTTAGAATCAGAATACTGGGAAACTTGTTTCACAGCTTCCCCACCTCTTTAAAATTGGCTGAGGAAGAATTGGAAGCTCACAGAAGTTCTTTGAATTTATCAACTCAGTTATAAGTCTTTAAAAATACTTTCTTTGCGCTCATAGCTAGTGCGTCAACATTGGAAAATTTAGATTGAGCCAGTTCTGCTCTGCAATGTAATGCATGCTCAAGACAAGTGAGATGTAACATTTTAGGATACAAAACTTGTAAAGCTGTGGCAGCTTTGCACATGTATGGTGCTGCATCCATCACAAGAAGAAACACATTGTTGTCTTTCACCCTATTTGGCCACTGAAGTCCCATTCCATTATTAAACAATTTGGCAGTATATTAATGGTTGCATTGTGGTAATATCTCATAAGTTAACAATGCAAGCTTCATTGTCTTTCAACATGCCCACTATAACATTTCTGATATGTCTTCTCTGAACATCAGTTGTCTTGTCATTTGAGACCCAAATGGGGCCGTAGCCAATTTCCAAACAGAGTTGATTGTTTCCATATATAAGTCAGGCACATAGTTCTTTCTAACTGTAGATTCATCTGGTACAGTTTCACATGTTCTTTTCTTTCTTTTTTCCCCCCAAGAAACTCGCACAGTACAGAATTTTTGAATTTTCCAAATAGGAATACTAGTACAAACCATAGCAAATCACATATTTGAGATTTCTGAGCTCCTGTATGTTTTTGAATTTGCGGTTCTGTGAGTAACAGCTGCTTTTGAGATATGATCTTTGAAACACTGGCTCGATGATGTGACATGAATAAGTGTTGCAAGACTTGAAAATGTTGAGAATAGGATATATTCTTCCCACAAACAGGCAAAAACAGTACCCATCCATCTGTAGAAAAATTGCCAAATTCCTCTGTGTAATGCTTTAACTTTTCACAGTTTGAGATTTTCTCCTTTGGCTTCATTTAGTACTCCAACATTTAACTTGAAATTAACAAAAATAAATTAAAAGTCAGCTCACACTTCCCAAAGATGCGGTTCAATCTGCAACACACTGACTAATGGCAGCTATCTGATGTTTTACTCAATAAGTTGGCATGGCTTGGACATGCAGTTGCAAGGTGTGATCACATGACTGGTGGACAAGCAAATGGGCAGTGAGTTTCAAGACAGAAAGCATTGTTGACAGTCTCGTGCAAGGTCAGCACATCATGTGACAAATGTGCAAATGGAAAGTGACATTCAAGAGAGACAGCATTGTTGATGCCTTGCACAAAGTCATACATTTCTAGCATATATGGGCATATTATAAAATGAATTAAATTGTAGTTAAGCATGGAGATATTAATAAATATGTAAAAACATTTACTTAAGAGCAAAATATGTAAATATATGTACTTTCAAGTTTGTTTTTAGGCTCTAGTTGGTATGAAACTCCAACTCACAAATCCTGTATCATAATGTGCATAGAAAAAAAAAAAAAGAAAAAAACATGTAAGTACATAACTATCCAGACCCTACTCATAGGCATAGGGTTACATCATACTTGGTAAACCCAGTAATAATCAAGAATGGTTAGTTTGAAAAGCATTGCATTTTCAATGAGAAATACCTCAAATCTTGGTTTACTATGAAGTGAAGTTTGTTGGACATTTCATAAAATATATTCCATTTCCTTTCACTGATAAGTCACATCTGCTATCACTCCTTCATAGCCAAAAGGGAATTTTTAGAAGCAAGTAAACTGAATATAATTTAAAAGGTGAGTCAAAGGAAGATAAGTAAACTGAAGTTTATAAATCTATTAGTGGAATAGTTACACTTATATATCACTTTTAATTGTTAAGGAATTTTTCAAAAATGTGTTGCTCTCATTGTCAATAATTGAAGTGTATAACATTCACTGGGTGAAAATTTGCATTAAGTAAATTCCAAATTTGAGAAGACCTGTATTTTTCTGAAAGAAAATGTTACGGGAAACCCAAAACATGTATTAGTTTCCCAAATTAGAACTACTGTTTGGTAGTTGAGCTTTTTATCTGTAATTCCTTCATTTACATAAAATTTTTGTAAAAAAAAATGGTTTTAGCTTTAGTAACTTTTCTTCCTCATTTTTAAAAATAATGAAATACTCAATTCTAAAGTAAGAATAAATTAGAAACTAAAAACTTCACTTATCTTAGTAATGCTGTTATTTGCTGACCCTGGGTTTCAAGCTGTGTCCAGCTCATTCTCAAAGCCATATAAACAAATTCGTTACCAAGCTAGATTGTAGCTTGGTAACGAATTTGTTTATATGGCTTTGAGAATGAGCTGGACACAGCTTGAAACCCAGGGTCAGCAAATAACAGCATTACTAAATAAGTGAAGTTTTTAGTTTCTAATTTGTTCTTACTTTAGAATCTTGTTGCTTCACTGTTAATAGCTTCAATTTTTCCTTATTTAATGAAATACTCATTTTGATAAGCTCATTGCAGTACTTTTGGTGCCTTTCCTTTCCCTCATTTGTTGGAAATGGATTGCTATTATCACTCATTTTAAACACAAATAGTTACATGAGTAGTATTTCCAATTGCCTAATGGTGACACATTTGCATTCTAACTTTTTGAGATGGATTATGTACAAAACTTCAAAGAAACTGTTTCAAGTGCAACAGTTCTCCTGTTATTAGAAGGCACAGATATTTTAACCTTTCAGAAGAATTCTTAAGCAGTTGGCTTCAAGTTATCTGCATGCCACCGTAGTCACTGCACACAAATGCAGAACAATGGAGGTCAAGGATCACTGACGAGCAGGTCCATGTGCTGTCTGCAAACTCTAAAAGACTGTATGAGGGATGAGGGAATCGTTTATCTGCAACCTCCCTGCCATTTCAGTGACAATTTTATTCAGCCTTATTTCCTTCTGTCCTGGCTTTAATGCTCAATAATTTTTATGCCAGGTTACCAGCCTCACATGTCAGGCAATTCGTAGCTTGCAGCTTATGACTCCTAGCCCACAGGATGTTATACAGTCCCACATGACCTTCAGCCTCTTAGTACAAACATGAGAAAGCAGGATAGGATGTGACCAGTGCCAAACTGTGGCAACATTATTAGGTAATTGATTAACTTTTACAGCTGTAACATGAGAACTGTTATATTTGGAACATAACGTATTTAACATCGTCATTTCTATTCTGTTCTTAGAGTATGATCTAGACAAGTCCTTTGGCACCCCCATTATATAACACATATCTAGTAATAATTTGTGTGAGTATCGAGAATAGAATGACTATGTTGAAGTAATATAAGTGTTCTGCCATCCAAGACATACAAAAGTTTTGATGAACTTTCATCCTTTAAAGCAAATTAATTTTCGATCTTATTATATGTAAACCTTTAGTATTAAAAAATTGCCTTGTAAAAAATGTGCACAAGCAGGGCTTCCTAAACTTGTAACTCCATTACATGAGTAAACTCTGTCATAAGTAAGAAATAATGCAAATAAAACTAAAATTAACTACTTTCTCAAAAAAATGCTTGGACACATCCAACTTATTATTTTGAAAGGAAAATTTTGCAAAAAAGAAACAAAATTTTCAGTTGTTATTGTGCAGTGAGTGACATCATCTACAAACATTTTAAACGGCAACATTTTTTTTTTTTTCTTTTTCATATTTCTTTATTGAGTTACATGAATAATTTCATTTGGCTCATTCAGAAGGTTTGGTTGCTATGGAACTAGTTTAATTGTTGGCATGTTTGACAATTTTGTCCTCAATTTATACGTCTTCTGTAAGAAATGAAATTCTAATTATTTAATCTGTTCAAAATGCAATTACTAACTGGAGTGGTTAAGTTGAAGTGCAAATTCCTGTTGAACATTTCCAGTTGCTGCCAGTGGTATTACTGTGCATTCTTTCCTGGTCCTCATTTTTAAAGCTTCCGTTATAGCAGTTCTTGTAACAAAAATTTTACATTTCAAATATTCCCATGAAAAAGTAACCAAGTGGAGAGAGATCCATTCCCTTTGCAACCAAATCTTTTGTATGAGACAAATGAAATTGTTCATGTGACTAAATAAACTACTTCTCAGGGGCGAGGCAGGGAGGGGTTGGGGTAGTGGGGTGGGGAAGAAAAAATAATATGTTGCTGTTTAGAATTCTTGCTAGTGACGTTGCACTCTGTACAATAATGGCTGAAAATTTTATTTCTCTTTGTAAAATTTTCATCCAATATTACATTTTAGTTGACACAGCATTTTTTAAAAAACAAGTAATTTTAGTTTTATATGCACTATTCCTTATGAAAGACCCTGTGTTTACAAATTTGTGGCAACTGCTGGGTTGTAGTAACAGATTACTCCTTTGTTGCCGGTACATAACATCTGCAAGTAAGCATTAATTTAGGTGGTGCACTGGTTTTCAAAAAACAATGGGTATTTATGTTATGAAAGGTAAATTCTCTTTCCCAAGCAAATGTTGATGTCACTGTTATTGCTTCAGGATTACGGACTGGATGACAGCTGTGATAACTCTGGCGAAGATGAGGAAAATGATAAGAAACATTTGTACATTGAATATGTAGGACGGGAAGAAATGAGTAAGGATGTACAAACACCAATAATGAATGCTCAAAATCAACAGCAGCAGCATCACCACCACCACCAACAACAACATCAGCAACCACCACCACCATCTGCAGCAAACCGTCCCACTTCTCTCTCACCGTCATCATCAGTGTACAATAATATGAACGTGACTACAAGCAGCAGTACATCTCATGTACATAGCCTTGTGTCCCAGTTTTCCTCACACACTCAGCATCAGCAACAGTCACAGCAACAGCAGCAACATCATAACAACACTACATCTCAGCACAAGTCACATCATGCACATTCTCCTTCACTTCATTCCCCTTCATCTGCACTACCTCATCACATAACATCCACTTCCTTATATAGCCATGTAACGCACATGCCTACAGCACAACCACTACATCATTATCATCCACACACTGTGGGTCAACCTCATCAAGTAGGTGCAGAAACATGGACATCTAGGAGTAAAGGTGCTGTACCTGCATATCCCATCACAACACCAAGGCTTGTAGGACCACCTGCCTCACTGGCTGAGCAGCTTAAACAAGTTTTAGCAGAGAGAGAAAGGAGGATATCAGGTGGAGACCAAAGCTCTTCCAGGGAAGGTTCAGGAGATTTCACAGAAATAAACAAAGGTGTTTCTCAATCCTTGGCTGAAGAGATACGTCAAGCTGTGAATGAAGCAAATGCAAGAGGTAAGAGCTTTTCTGCTTGCAATTTTTTATATGGAGGTTGTCTAGCATTTAAATGCCTAACCTCTTACAGGGAGAGGGCAAATAATTAGTAATTCACTAGACAATGTTGAGGGTTAAAAGGTTACAGTAATTGAGGTCACCTTGAAGGTTCATTAGGACATATGAATCAGATTAGAGGAGTTAAATGTGCATTTGGAGAGGTCTTCTCACAGTGGGACAGTGATGGAGGATTTGCATGGAGGGCTTAAGATCTGTGATTCAAATCCTAACCGTGACAGATTTTTAAAATTTGATATAAGTTTCCTGTGCTAGCACAGATGGTCAGTGTGATAGTTTAGCTACATTAAATGTAACATGATTAGATTGGTGTTTTGAGCCCAAACATATGCAACATATTTACTCATAAAATTGGTAATGATTTTGGATTCCTTCAGTTCTGAGCTCATTTGCGTTTAAGGTCTATGGCTATGTGCACCTAACAGTAGAGAACAAACAGACCATAAGACATAGCGTAACTATAAGTGACAGAACTGAAGAAATTCTTCAGACATATGAGTCACTCCATGTCAAATCGCACAAAATTTGACCTTCATGTCTCCGATTTAATTAATATTAAATTTACGTGTTCTATGAATGAAAAATGAAACACCTATTCTTTTGTTAGTCTGTAAATGAATTATTTTGGTAAATATAAAACATTACATTTTTGAATATTTTACGCACACCGTTCTACGTAAATATAAATATCTCTTGTATTATTTTTCAGGTAAATATGATCTGTAGCTCATTTTGAATATTTAAATATGTACTTCATTAATACGTTAAGCAAAAGATAATTAGTTTAATATTTCCTATTTTTACAAAGCCATTAAAGTTACAAACATCATTAACAATACTAACGTTTTACTTTAAATTTCCGGAAAAAAATTTTAAAATGTAACTTGATGCCATATAATCCTAGAAAAAATTCAGATTGGAATTCCAAATAAATACGGAGAAATTAAATAACTTGCCAAGCCATACAAACGGGAATAATGCTGTCTTCCCGGTCAAGAGGTACACACACCGCATGCAACTGATTGCGCATAATGTATTGTCATTCTGTCAAGTTCAAACTTTTAGCCTAAACCCTGAAATAGCTGTAGCGGATACTTTGGTCTTTCACTCTCTGCATATGGCACAAAGTTAACATTCCACAATTGAAAATTTCAATAACAGATAAACAAATATTTGAAAATTGTGGGCTACTACAAAGACAATAGCGGCATAAAACATAAAAATTTTGTTTCTGTTTCTGAATGCCTAAAACATGACACCAGAGCTGTCCATCTTTTCCAAACAAAGATATTCCTTTTTTTGAAACAGCAATTGGGAGTATTGCATAAAATAATATACTTTTCACGTGGCTCAAGTGCTCAGTATAAAAATAAAACAAACTTTTCAAATATTTGTTTCCACGAAAATGACTTTCAAATTCAAGCAGAATGGCACTGTTTTGCTGCATCACATGGAAAAGGGCCTTGTGATGGAATTGGAGGTAGTTTTAAGAGAATTGCAATGAAAGTGAGCCTTCAACTTGGAATAGATACTATCACAATGCCAAGAAAATTGCTTAACTTGGCCCAGAAGAAAATTTCTAACCTTGTCTTCAACGTTTTCTCTGATAGCGAACACAAGGAGCATAATAATATTTTTCAGTCAAGATACCAACAAGCAAAATTAGTGTGGGGTGCTCTACAGTTGCACTGTTTTGTTCCGGTATCAGCATCTCAGGCATTAGTAAAGAACTATTCGTTTCAAAGCAAAGGGAGGGTGGTGTATATTTAAAAATCAGTGTAACAAGTGTAATGACTGCAAGTGTAAATCTGTTATTGGAATTTTCAATCGTGGAATGTTAATTTTGTGCCATATGCAGAGAGTGAAAGACCAAAGCATCCGCTACAGCTATTTCAGTGTTTATGCTAACCATTTGAATTTGACAGAACGACAATACATTATACGCAATCAGCTGCACGGGGTGTGTGTACCTCTAGACCGGGAAGACAGCATTATTCCCGTCTGTACGGCTTGGTAAGTTATTTAATTTTTCTGTATTTATTTGGGATTCCAATCTGAATTTTTTCTAGGATTATATGGCATCATCAAGCTTTATTTAAAATTTTTTTCTGGAAATTTGAAGTAAAACGTTAGTATTGTTAATGATGTTTGTAATGATAATGGCTTTGTAAAAATAGGAAATATTAAACTAATTATTTTTTGTTTAACATATAAATGAAGTACATATTTCAATGTTCAAAATGACCTACAGATCATACTTATCTGAAAAATAATACAAGAGATATTTATATTTATGTAGAACGGTGTGCGTAAAATATCCGAGAATTTAATGTTTTATATTTACCAAATTAATTCATATACAGACTAACAAATGAATAGGTGTATCATTTTTCCATTCACAGAACACGTGAATCTAATATTAATGAAATTGGAGACATGAAGTCAAATTTTGTGTGATTTGACATGGAATGACTCATATACAGAAGTATTGGAAGTTGTTGTGTGTATGTTAATGTTTGCAATATTCAGAGTACAGCTTTCTTGTAAATAACAATGTGAATAAGCAGATTTTACTTTCACAGTTAAGAAAGTACCAGTAAGTGCAACACTTGCACCTCCTGGGTCACAGACACTCTGGCAACCTCAGGGATCTCCTATGGCTCCTCCTTCTCCGTCTTCACTTTCTTCCTCTGGTAGTGTCTCACCAGGAATAACAACAGCAGATCCCAGTCCAAGTAAACCAGTGTCAGGTATATTACTTTGATCCTTAAATATTTTGCTACCTACATAAAAAAGGGAAGAGATACAAAGGATCATTCAATATGAATAACTGTCTTTTATAAATTATCTAAGCAAAGGAAAACCTTAATGCCTTTGTCAAAGGAGAGAGGGAGAGAGAGAGACAGACAGACAGAGAGAGAGAGACAGACAGCAACAGAATGTGAGAGAGAGATGGACAGAGACAGAATGTGCAAGAGACAAACAGAGGGAGACAAAGAGATGGGCAGAGAGATAGAGCGTCAGAGAGAGCGAACGAGAGGGAGAGAGAGCGAGAGATACGGAGAGAGATAGACAGAGCGAGAGATGGACAGAGAGTGTGAGAGAGTGAGAGAGACAGAGATGGACAGAGAGAGAGCGAGACAGAGACAGAGAGATAGATGAACAGAGTCAGAATGTGTGAGAGAGAGAGACGGACAGAGACAGAATGTGAGAGAGAGATAAAGAGAGAGGTGGACAGAGAGAGAGCAAGGGAGAGACAGAGAGAGGGACGGATGGACAGAGATAGAGAGGGGGAGATGGACAGAGAGAGGGGGAGACAGACAGAGCGAGTGAGAGAGACGGACAGATAGAGATAGACAGGGGAGAGAGAGGGAGACGGACAGAGACATAGACGAACAGAGAGAGAGACACACAGCGAGAGAGATGGACAGAGAGAGTGAGAGACAGAAAGAGATAGATGGACAGAGACAGAATGTGTGAGAGAGAAAGACGGACAGAGACAGAGGGACAGACGGACAGAGGGAGAGAGAGAGACAGAATGTGAGAGAGACGGACAGAGAGTAGAGAGACAGAGAGACGGAAAGAGACAGAATGTGAGAGAGAGATGGACAGTGACAGAATGTGTGAGTAGTAGTAATAACAGGAACACTTGCATACAAAGTATATTTAGCTTGACTCCTTTTAATATTCTTAAACAATATGTTTTAGAACATTTATAAGTGTTTTACAGTGTTTCGTGAGTTGCATAGGTCGCAGTTATATTGCCATTTGGCTTTAAACGTTACAAAGGTTAATCACCATGAGGGCATTGCAACGTACATGAGAAACACGACATAATTTTATTTATTTGTACCAGTATCAATGAAACTGTAAAAATATCTTATTGATAGCTGAATATACTTTCTTCTTCTTCTTCTTCTTCTTCTTCTTCTTCTTCTTCTTCTTCTTCTTCTTCTTCTTCTACTCCTCCTCCTCCTCCTCCTCCTCTCCTTTATGCCCTTTCGAGCATGGGATTTCCTCAGCCGGTCACAATCCATTTTCTATTTTTGTCCTATCCCTTGTTGTTTAGCTTCCCTCCCTTTCTTATTCACTATTTTCTCTACATAATCGCTCCATTCTATTCTTGGTCACCCTCTCTCTCTTCTTCCTTCCCGTACCTGTTTTGGTTTTCTGCTCACATCCATCCTATTTATGTGTCCAAACCATCTTAAAGTATTTGTCTCTCTTGTTTTTATTACTGGTTCTTGATTCAGAGGAATTAAATATTCCTTATTTAATAGTTTCTTATCATGTCTATTCTGGTTTCCCTTTTACATTTCCATAAATACTTCATTTCTGTACTTGTAATTCTACTTTCGTGCTTCAACAATACTGTCCAGATTTCCGAGCTATAAAGAAGTGTTAGGAGATAAACTGTGTTATATATTCACATTTTTGTATTATTGTTAATTTCCTTTTTTCCTATTAATGTTTGATTGATTTGGTAATAGATTTGGTTTGCCTTATTTATTCTATGATTTATTTTTGTATCTATTTTTTCTTCTGAATTGATCATTGTCCCTAAATATTAAAAGTTCTCAATTTCCTCCATGGTTTTCTGTTCCATTTGATATTTAATCTTCTCTGTGCCCCTTTTGTCACATGCAGTACTTTGCTTTTTATTTACATTTACTTCCATTTCTCTATCTTTGCATGCATTGGCCCACTCTATTACTGAATTCTGTAGTTCTTCTTCACTATTGGCCATTAGGACAAAGTCATCTGCATAAACTAGAGTCTGAATGTATACTGGTCTCATGTTCCAATTGTCATCAACATTAATTTCTGTAATAATAAATACTGGAAGTTGATGACAGTGTTGTTGGAATCACATTAAAATAGGATTTGAGTCGATTAATAACACTAAACAACACTCAGGTTTTAAAATTTCCTGGAATATGTTTCAGAGGTCAGCTTTCTTCCATTATCAACCGGACATCGACTGAGCTATAGAGGCTGGTTCACAGGGCTGGTTTCTCCTGTAGACTGCTCCGGTGGTGGTTTTAAGAACGTGTATAACGGATCGCTTTGTGGTGTATCAAAATTGAAAACTATGTCTTTGTTTTTCCAGTCTTTGCAATAGTACCAAGGAAACACATTGATGATGCACAAAAACTGCTAAACTTACAAGAAAAAAACATACAATTCACCATAGAAACAGAAATAGATGGGCAACTGCCATTTTAAGATTTAAAAATCATAAAAATGAAAAATGGAATAACCTTTGGGATCTGCAGAAAACCAACACAGACAATTATATCAAATGCAATAGTTTCAACCCAAGACTGCACAGACAAGCCACTTTCAACAGTTTAATTCACAGACTAGAGAACATACTACTTTCAACACAGGAATATCAAACAGAACTTAAAGAAATCATTAGAATTGCAGAAGTTAATGGCTTCCAGAAATCTTGGATAAATAAAAAAGTGAATATAGCAAAAAAAACTAATAAAAGAAACAACCACTCTAAGCAAACCAAAAGAAGAAATGTCATTCAAAAAATTCACATACCATCCAAAGAAAATTGACAAATTCAAAAAGATTTTTAGAGAATACAACATACAGTTGGCTCCACTCAACAGATATAGCGTTAAAAACTTACTTGGCTCAAACACTAAAGACAGCATTGCAGCAAATAAAAAATCTGGAATCTACCAAATAGAATGCAATAACTGCAACCAGGTTTATATAGGAAACACTAAGAGAAATTTGGAAACAAAAACTAAAGAACATTTCAGATGTATAAAATACAAACACTTAGAAAAATCAGCAGTTGCCATCCATTTTTGGAAAGAAAATCACGACATTAATCTGGATCCAAAATTATTAAAACACATATCAGGAAACCAAGAACTGTCAATGTGGGAGTAGATCTTCATCTGGAAAAACAAAGACAGTTTTCAATTTTGATATACCACAAAGTGACCTATTATACAAGTTCTTAAAACCACCACCGGAGCAGTCTACAGGAGAAACCAGCCCTGTGAACCAGCCTCTACAGTTCAGTCAATGTCTGGTTGATAATGGAGGAAAGCTAGCCTCTGAAACACGTTCTGGGAAATTTTAAAACGTGAGTGTTGTTTAGTGTTATTATTCGACTCAAATCTTATTTTAATTAATTTCTGTTTCTGTACCAGCTCCTGCACCTGCCAGTAATGACTTGTAGAAGTGATGATATTGTTCGGGCACAATCTCCATGTTGCAAAGACCTAGAACAGGGTTGGGCAGACTTTTGCACTCCATGCATGTACAGGGTACTGCAAGAATAGCACGTGTCTACCGTGCATGGAAACCAGTTTGTGCAAGTTGGATACTGTATGTTTCATAAGAAAACGCTCTACCAAACTAAATACCAACACAATGCACTGAAATACATCCTTAAATGCAAAACAATGTCTATTACACATTAGCTCATATTACTCAGCTACTCAAGATCTGGAGAAATGTTATTAGACAAGCTATGCGAAAACTGCTGTTATAAGTTCATCTGCAAGCCAATTTCTTTATGGAGAATTGTTTATTTCCATAATAGAAAATAACTTTTCACATCTGTAAATGGAACCAAATAAACACAAAGCTTTTGCACACAGCTTATGCACATTGGGAAAGCAACCTTTATAATTCTTCATAAAACTGTATAAGACTGGACCTTGAATCATATTTCCATCGCATCTCTCGATTACATCTGTGAATCAATTCACACTGTAATGAAGGAGTAACATTACCAGTAATCAGTTCAGAATTAAAACATGTAGCGAACATAAGCAACAATCTAAATTACAGAACCTTGATGTAAATTATTCTAATACACCAGATAGAACGCATGCAGATATTTTTAATTTTTCATGTTCAGCCATTCTTTACCCCTAGATAAACACGGGAAACATTAAGTATATTTCACCCTTTTTCATTTGACATATACATAACAATTACTTGGGCAGTACTCGTTTTACCGTCATAGGTCAAGGTACTCAGGCAGTGAAAGATGGCGCAATACCAGAAGTGAGTTTGTTTTGTTCAATGTTGCCACCAGAGGTAGTCTGTCCAACAAAAGATAAGTAATCTATGGTTAATGGTTCTTCTACTAAGTTAAATTACAATTGAGAGGACAGAGAAGAAAGGAAACTACATCTCCCTACTCTATCAATTGGAGACTTTAACGCCTCTCCCTATGGAATACTATACAGGCATTAGTGCTTGTACCTTTCATGCAATAGAATACCTCCATAATTTTATTCTTCCATTTTGTACTTCCTTTCCTTTAACACCCGTTAAAAATTGTAGTAAATGAATACTTTTCAATCTGGAGTTGGAATAGTTATTTAAATGGCTTAGTATACAAATTATTTATTGTTTCTGTAATTTTTGTGAGGGTCCAAGGAAGAAAACCATATAAATGATATTTGCTAAATTTCAAGATAAGCATGTGCAAGCAAAATTGCTCAATGTAACTGAGGCTTTAGATAGGTTGTCGAGTAAAGTATAAGTTAACTTATAATAATTAGATGGATATATTCATTATTTTCTCTGCCACATACCTGTAGTAGATAAGATTAAGTATTGTATTCCATCAAAAATTAAATGTGGATATTTCACCAGAAATACATGTTTTGAAACCCTCTAAATAAAATGAAACATTTTTTAGGAAAAAAATCCATGTGTGTGTGCATATGCATGCATGAGTTTGTGAGAGAGACATAACTCAAAAACAAAGTGCTGAATAAACACCATACTTGGTAAATATTAAAAATAGAAGCACTATTAACAGAGAAGTATTCTTCATGTTTGAGTCAGATTTTTTTATCATTTTATTTACATTCGCCTTCTCAAAATGTTAGAAAAACTGGAACATTTTCAGGATCATTCAATCTCATCCTCAGCTATTTTAAAGAGAAGTTGAGGATAAATAAAGTGACTCAAAAATCATACTCAAACCATACTTGGTACTTAAGTTCAGTACTCTCCAAGGATAAGACACAAAGACCATAAAGGCCCTCCCTTCACTTTTTTTTTTTAACTGGTGTTAAGTGATGGCAAGTAATTTAATAATATGAGGGGTGTCTCAAAAGTAAGTTACACTATTTTTTTGAAGTCGTGTGGTAGGCAGGAAAAGTCCACGAGTCACAGGAAACTTTGGTCTGGATGTAGTGGCAGCAATGTAAAATTCATAGACCTTTACCGCTTGGACATTAAAACAGCAGTAATGATGGAGTCTCCACTTGCGACCACCGATTGTGAAGTTTGCGCTGTAATGTTTTTTTATGGCAAAAAATAAATGTGCAACTGAAATTCATCGCAAGTTGTGCAGTGTGTACAGTAAAGACATTATGTCGAGACTAATGGTTTCTCGTTGGCGTCAGTTGTTCATTAAAGGTGTGGAAATAAAAGAATGGGCCAACACCAAAAAACCCAAAAGCTGTTGCATCGGCTGGCAAGGTCATGGCAACAATATTCTAGAATTCGAAGGGAATACTGTTGATCGATTACCTGCCCTATGTAACCACAATGACAGCTGCTCACTATTGTGAGGTGCAAAAAAAGCTCAGAAGGGCGATTAAAAACAAAAGGAGGGGAAAGTTGAGCAAAACAGTTTTTCTGTTCCACAATAACGCTCACCCACATAGTGCTCATGAAACTCAAGGTTTGAGCAGTTTCAATGGCATGTTTTCGGTCATCCATCTTACTCACCTGACATAGTACATAGTTGCAGCTGCAGCAACATCTTGGGGGAAAGGTGCTTGCTCCATAAATTACGATGAATTAAAACAAGAAGTGGAAAAATGGCTAGGAAGTTTGGCGGGGGAGTGGTTTGACACTGGATTAAAAAAACTGTTATCATGGTACCAAAAATGTATTGAGATTCAAGGAGATTATGTAGAAAAATAGTTACTCAATGTAGCTTTCTGAATATATGCTTTTAAAAGTATTTAAACGTTTTGTTATTTTTTTAAAAAATAGTGTAACTTACTTTTGAGACACCCCTCATAAATAGGCAGTTCATCAATACATACTTATTACAGAGCATTTTAATCACTTTCAAAGACTAATAAGATGTTCTTTATAAACTGTTAGCCTATGCCTTTCATAAGGGTTTAAGTTATCCATATGCTTCCAATTAGATAAGCAGTTAGATAACCTTTGAACAAAATTTGGTATTCTATTTCCTCTTTATATGTTCCACAGATAAAAACCCTAATCTTAGCATGCATTAAAATACTCAACAGCAAACAGATATTTGAATACCAAGAGCACATACCAGAGAATACATTGCCACCATTATCATCCGGCCAATTCATAGGTATCCCTTAAACAGAGAAGACAGTTGCATACTGCTTTTAATAAAAAACAAAATAGGAAGCTTGAATAGAGGCTGTAACTCAGAAATTAGATAGAATATGCTATATGCTTATATGAATTTTCTTGCAGAATTTTTGTATCCCGTATAAATTCTCCACTGGTATCCTGCATGCTTAGTTAATATGCTGAAGCTTAAGATGGCTCTGAGAATGATTTTCGTTCTCCCTTTTAGAATCTGCTGACATATGGGCTCCTCCACATCTGCAAGATTTGAATTCTTCCTATGGAGGAGAGAAGAAGCCATCACATTTCTGGCAGAGTGCTCCGGTAACAGAGTGGTCCAAGGAACAGGTAAATATTATTGCAAATTCATACAATGAATGATGCAGGTTGAGGTATGTTACTAAGATAAGGGAAATAAAACATACTCAAATAGATAGCACCACAAGTAACAAAAGCAAATAGCACGGCAGCCCTGTAATATGCACATACCAAAAGGAAAGCCAGGATAATCATCAGATACACATGCAGACAAAGAACATTGGGTTATTCACAAATCCCTATGGGATGTGAAGCACTAATAGTGCAGTAACTATGGCAGATAAGGCAAAACAACTCAAAATACAGGATTTCTCTAAGTTTATAATGTATATTACAGATGCTGAATGTATGCACTTTTGCTGATGTGGCAGGCATCAATCCTGTCTTCCAGTTCTTGCTACACACATCCCAACATCTCACAGCAAAAACAAAGGAACCAATCCATGATTCGATTCTTTCTTATATTTGTAAATAATATGGCATAGAGGGCATGGGTTTCTGTCAGGTGATCAATGAGGCCATAGAAGAAAAGAAGTGTCATCTTGAATAGCACAACCAGTCCATCGACTTTCAAGTTCACCATTAAGATGATCTGAGACAACTTGATGAAAATGTGATGGAGACCCATCCTGTTACAAAGCAAAGTCTTCACTTGTCTTCTTGCAATTGTGGTAGTAACTACTTAGTTCTGTATACTGTAAAAGTTAAATACCTCTTTTTTTATTTTTGTCGAAAGTTTATGGATTATTAAATATTGCACATTTGCTGTATTTTCCTTAGTCACTGCCATTATCAGAAGTCCAGAATGTTCATAATAAGGAATAAAAGAATTGTTTGAATTCCTTTCCCATTTCTTCACTGTAAGAATCATAGTGAAGACTTTTCCAAGTTAAAATTGGCCCCATTTACTTTCTCTACTATGAACATAGTAGATAGAGAAGTATTGTATTCCACCAAAAATTTGATTCGTAGATTTTGTTGGAAATATGTGTTTTGAGGCCCCTTTAAATTCAAATAAACCATTTTTAGAAAAAGGTCCATGTGTGTATCTGTGAACAGTATACTCAAAAACCAAAATTTGGGTAAATAACAAACTTGCTTAACTACAGATAGGGAAATAGCAGAATCCCTTAACAAGTTTTATGCTCAGTCACAAAGAATACCCCAAGCGTATAAAAAACAAGATAAGGCTATCCAAAAAACTATCAGAGAAACTAGTAAGCCAAAAGGTATACGAAATGATATTTTTATTCAGGATTTTAATGAAACAGAACTGGATTTAGCAATAGAACAATTACAGAACAAAAAATCTCCTGGACCTGACAAGATCCACCCAGAGTTTATTAAACACCTTGGCAGGAAAGGAAAAAAAATCCTACTTAAACTGTATAACACGTGTTGGAGAATGACTGTACCTTCCGACTGGAAAAAAGCCATTATCATCCCGATTTTAAAGAAAAACAAACCCTCAAACAATATTAATAGTTTCAGACCAATATCTTTGACCAGTGTTATTGCAAAAGTGATGGAAAGAATGGTGGCATCTAGACTTAACTGGTTTCTAGAATATTACAACTTAATTAATAGTTCACAGACCGGCTTCAGACAGAATCATAGTACAAGTGAAAATGTACTCCTACTAAGCCAAGACATCAAGGAAGCTTTCAATAGAAAGGAAGATACCTTGGCAGTATTCATTGATTTTAAATCAGCATATGACTCAGTCTGGAGAAATAAATTAGTTGATAAGTTGCAATCAATAGGTGTGAAAAGTAACATGCTTAAGTGGATAACTCAGTTTATTTCACAAAGATTTTGTGCCACAAAATATAATACATACATTTCCAAATATAAACAAACACACCGAGGACTTCCACAAGGTGCTGTTCTGAGCACAACACTCTTTAACATATATATAAATGACCTTCCATCAATAATAAAAACTTTAGAAACCAAAATTGCTTTATTTGCTGACGATGTAGTCATTTGGACTTCAGGCTCTTCAAAAAAACCTGAATTAATTAAAGACAGAATAGAAACAGCCCTAAACAAAGTACATGAATGGAGCTCCAAAAACCTCATGACTATCAATGTGGAAAAAACAAATTATGAATTATTTACACTAAAATACAAACCAGTTAATGTTAGCATAAATTATAATGGTAAACCACTCAAAGCAGTTGATGATGCCAAATACTTAGGCATCACTTTCGACAGAAAGCTAAGTTGGAAAAAACATATAACAAACATTTCAGAAAAGGTTGAAAAGAAATTGCAAATCCTGAAAAGGTTAGCTGGTGCTAAATGGGGCTGCTCAAGGAGAGTCCTTAACACAACATACAAAATGTATATTAAACCAAACCTCTTGTACTGTTCTGAAGCTTTAATAACAGCAGCAAATGCTAACATCAATAAACTTGAACAAATACAAAATCAGGCTCTTCGCCTAATCACTGGAGCAGTTAAATCCACACCTATTGATGCCATGCTTGCCTTAACACGGACCCCATCAATAACAACAAAAATAGAAGAACAAGCATTGCTCCAACACGAGAAAATGTTACGACTGCCAAACTCTAAATGGAAAGAAGAGAACCTCCCCCATTCAATCCTTAAAACTCATAGTACTTTCCTAGAAAAGGTAACACAGATTAAATCCAAATTGAACATTCCTAACACCAGAGAAAATCTACTTATAGGAGAAAATCCATTGGAATTATTGCAACCTACCTTCAATTTGGAATTAATAGAGGAAATAAGTAAATCAGACACACCAAAAGAAATACAAAAACTTCTAGCTCTGGAAACAATCAATACTAGATATCCCACAGAAGAATGGCTGCACATATATACTGATGGATCCTCGAAGGAAAACCTTACTGGAGCTGGAGTTACGTGTTCACATTTTTCCTTTTATCATTCTGTTGGCAGAGACACAACAAATTATGATGGAGAAATAGAGGCTATATACATTGCTCTCCGACAATTATTAAATCTTCCCTTAAATAAATTTAACAAGGCAGTCATTCTTTCAGATTCTAAAGCTGCAATTCAGGGAATATGTTCAAATACTACAAAGAAGTCAACAAAAATTAGAGAATGCTACAAAATGTTAACACAACTCCAAAAAGTTAATAAGACTGTTCAGCTACAATGGATTCCAGCACACTGTGGAGTCATGGGGAACGAAGCTGCAGACTCACTTGCAAAGAAAGGCACAACAATAAAACAAAATTCTAAATTCAATTTCTCATATTACTCAATAAAACGCTTGATCATAAAAAATTTTTGTCATTCATATCTACAAGAAATAGAAACAAATGCCAAAGATAAAAAATGGATTACACTACTTTCCAATCCAGATATAATCCCCCAGAGACCAAGGAAAACAGCGGTTGCAGCCTTCCGACTATTGACAAATCATGACTGTTTGGCAAGTCATCTCTACAGAATAGGTATCTTAGCCTCACCAATATGTGTCCTGTGTAACGATCCAGCAGAAATGAACGAAGACCACTTGAAGACCTGTGAAGCATTAAGATCAGAAGAAACTACAGTTCAAAAGTATTGGAAAGCACGAATGCTAATGGCTTCATTGCCAGATGCAAGGCACTAGAAAACAACAACAACAAACTTGGCATTTAAGTTCAGCATATTCCAAAGATGCAATACCAAAATTTTCAAGAATTTCCCCCCCCCCCCCCCCTCCTCAACTACTCTTTGGATGGAATACTATTCAAAATTTTTGGTTTTCTCAAAAATGGCTCTTAACAATTGAGGAGCGTTTTTTCAAAACTCGAAATTGAGTTATATATAGTATCGGCATAATTTGCACCTTCTGCATCGTTCTGTGAAATCAGATTTTGCAAAATTTGATTCTTGTACTGTGTAGAAGCTAGGGAATATCAGCAATGTTTTCAAAACTTGATAGATGCACTTGCTCAGTTAAAGCAAAGGTTGATAGATGCAATTTTATGATTTTATAATCCAAAGTGTAGCAACCTCAATTCTATGAAACGCATGTTGGCATTGACTGCCATCTCACTGTTGCAATTCTTGGAATTCTCAATCATTTCTGCAAGCTTTGTACACTGCTGCTTCGTTGGCAATAACTGCAAACTCAGGTTGTGCGCTTGGATTTCACATTCATTTCTGCAAGCTTTTTGTTCCATTTATATCCCGCCTTTAACTGCAGAGGTCATATCGGAGACCTTGCCTATTGGCAATGGTGTTATTCGTTTAACAGTGGGTTTTTCGGTCTTTGGGGGTTTTTATACGTTGAATTCACACACACACACACACACACACACACACACACACACACACACACACACACACTCACACACTCACATATTCACACTTTCATTCATACTTCCAGACTCAGGGAAGGATGAAGAATAATCTTGGCTGGAGAAAAATTCCTACCCCCCTGCCGGGAATGGAACCCGGGATCCCTTACACAGCAGGCAGGTGCTTCTACAAGCTTTGTTATACTTACATGGCATTTTTATTCTTAGTTGAGACACTGCACTGTACTATGCACAATGGACAGGAGCTCATTGTGAAACTGTACCAGTCGTAGAATGCGCTGGAGGTAGGAATTGCAAAAACAAGGAAAGGAAATCAAACTGCAAGTCAAGGAAAACTCATACTCCAGCAATTACATGTTCAGATAGCCTCGAGTACACTCCACGAAATCCTAAAACTTCCAAGGAATCACAGGGGTGTCAAAAGTTAGATTAATTATCTCTCCTGGTTAGAAAATTTCACCAGAGGAAACCAGAGGAGGTGACGACAGGAATATTACAGAAGGGCATTACTGGTGCTATAAAGCAAGACATTAAGAAGTACAGGTGTAGAGAAAGTCACTATGGAAGAGCAAAATCAATTAGAGGATATTTACCTCCAGAACTTAATATCAGAAAAATGTGGACCAACTTCTGCAACGAAATAAGATTAAGAAATCTACCAGTCTGCTCATTGTCAAAATATAAAAACATATTTTACAACTTCTTCAATCTTTCATTCCACACACCACACACTGACACATGCTCAACCTGCAAAGTGGGACTGATGAAGATTAAGTCAGAGGCAGATGTGGAAAAGAGAAACGAACTAAGAACCATGTACAGACTGCACAAGCACTAATAAAGGTGAAAGCTTACTTATTCATATTGTTTGAAATTTCTTTGTGTGTATTCAATATGTTTATTATATAAATAAAACAAAATATATGTTATTGTGAATGTAGTAGTACTTAGTTTCAAAGTTTATACCTAATAAAATAATCCTTATAAACATTAATATGTTGGTTGTATAGTACATTATGTATTATAAAGAGGTAAAAATAAATAAAAAGATAAAAAAGCAACAAAAACAATAAATGAAAAAAATAACGAAATTTTGTGTCTTAATTTCTCGCTCAAGCAGAAAAGTTTATCAGCATCTATCGGCTTTTGAAAAAACTCCTCATTTTCAAACCCCACATTTGCACCTGTTAAATTATGCTGTTTGTTTCTTTTCACATTCAATGAGACGGTTTCAGGAAGGAGAATTGAATGATTAATACAGTTGCTGTGCTGACCAATTAGTATTGCCAATAAACAGAAAAAAACGTTTTTCTGAGAAACGCATTTTGTGCATCTATAGAGTTTTGAAAAAAACGCTCCTCAATTTGGATTAAAATCCTGTATATTAAAGAAATTTGTGTGACAAATAAAATGTATATCATGAATTATTTGGTAATGGCATGTGAAGCTCTCTTCATTTGGAAGGTGCTTTGTGTACCTACTGTTGTATAACTGGTAAATGTTAAGCTATTGATGAAAACATCTTTACCTGTTTACCCTCCCCTTATGTAGGACTTACAAGACAGTGCCTAGGGTCAGACACCTGTAGGGCAGCAGATGAATCTATAGACCAGATAGAGTGAAGACCTGGAAGCGGGTGGTCAGCCAAGCACCAGGTATGATAGTAGGGAAGAGGATGATATGAAATGCAGGTGAAATCAATGAATGGAAAGGTGATTATGGAGCAATTGGTGGAATGAGTGATGGGAGAAATTGAGAACCCGGAGAAAACCTGCCCAGATGTTGCTTCATCCACCACAAATACCACATGTAGGTCCCTGGGATCAAACCCGGGCCACCTAGGTGGTAGACGGGTAGTCTAACCACTCAGTCACAGTGCCGCCTGGATGGAAACATACTAAACAAAAATATAAACCCCTTTAAAACATGCAATTTATTTCCAATAACTTTTTTGTGGCGTAAGCCATTTTTGAGATATTCATTAAGGTTTGAATTCTTCAGTACTTTCTCCTTTTTGAGTCCTGTCAAATTTCGGGTGTTTCCTGCAATTGTATGGAAAAGAGTATGGAATTTTAAGGCCAACAAATGGCATTCAGTTCTTAAGTATTTGACTACTGCTGTTTGCTATTCTCTTTGTAACTGTAAAGAAATGTGTAATGTACATAGCTATTTCTTTAAAGGTTTATGTGGATTAAAATGAAATAAATATAAAAATAAACTTTTGCAAGAAAGTCAAGTAAATGTAACCGATCAGAACATTTTATTATCTGTTGGCATTAAACCTTACAATGAAGCACTTTCAGCTGTGGACCATTCATTAGCACAATGAGATCTAAGTCTGTGCTAGGCTTTGTGAAGTGTTTGCGCATCCTACACACAAGTACTACTTGGTTATACATTCCTTTCAATTTCAATGTACTTTCACAGCTGTTACTTGGGCTTGTGCTTTGTAAGGATGGTCAGGTATCTTTTTCACCTTCAGTTTGAAAAGCCTGTGCTGCCATTTTTATAGTTTCAGTAAACATGTTCAGTAAAATAAGGGACTGCAGCCTCAGCAGTCCTCACCATCTTCCTGGAAGGTGATGAACATTTGGTTATATTTGGTGCATACAAACTTTTATATGCACCAGTTTCCTTGATTTCTTTTAACTGAATGTGAAGCTATGTATGTCATTAATGAAGTATTGGAGAGTGAATGAATATATTTCAAATAGTGATGGTAAGTTATGGTTATTTTTAGAGAAAGTAAACTTTTTTAATCTGGATAATGTACTTTTCATCACTTAGAAGCTGCAGTACCTGTAAAGGTATATATTATTTTGCTTTTCAGATGCTGAAAGTGACAAGGACAGTAGAGATGTGATCTGATGCACATGAGATTGCATCTATACTGATGAAACAGGTTTATAGTGAACTATGTGGTGCCACATCAACCCACTTTGATCCCATGCAACTGGGTACTCTTGGGCCTGAAGCAAAGAGAATGTGCACTGACTAAAATTAGTTTTAACTGCTTTATGCAGATGTTTTAAAATTACATTTTGATATTTTTATAAATTTCCAAAAAAATATACTATTGTTAAGGCTGTTTTCTTATAGCTTTGAGATAACCTTGAAAACCACTCTCTCAAAATATAGTAAGATATTTTAACACACACACACACAGACAAACACACACCCAGGTATGAGGTTGATCAACAATAAACTCCAAAACGGTTGACCTATGACCATGAAAATTGGCACATCTAAGTGTTTTTTCATGGAGATTTTTATGCAATCCATTTTGCTAAACATATTCCCATGTCCTTCTCTACTCCTTCTACAAACAATTCACACATTTTTCTATATGTTTGAAATATAAATGCAACATATAACATTCACAAGGTTTTTTTACTAATTTTGCTTTTATGAAACATTTTTTTCTCTATTCCCTCTTCTTCATACAGTTCAATTTCCAGATGTTTGGAATAGAAATGCTGCATATTACATTCATACGATTTTCCCTACTCAGTTTTCTTTTACTAAACACAATCACGTTTCTTTCTGCACTCCCTTTTCAACAAACAATTCATACAATTTTCTATATGATTGAAATCGAAATGTGTACAACAATCGCACAGCTTTGTCTACTAGCTTTTCTTCCAGTAGTATTTGGTATTGTTCAGTAGTGTTTTTGCACGCTGTTGTTCCGGTGTTTTTATAAAAAATAAAGAAATAATTAAGAGTAAAATTGTCACAATTAGTCACGAGTGCGATGAAAAACAATATGGAACAATTGATGAAACAAATGTTAGCCACAATGGACATAATGGGAAATGAAATGAATTCCATAATGTGGCAGATGGAAACAAAGATGAATGCCGGAATGGAAAATATGGAAACAAAAATGGAAGCCAAATTGAAAAAGGTAAACCCCGGAATGGAAAAGATGAAAACGGGAATGTCCAACATGAAGGTAGAGCTATCGAAGAAGATTAATGAGTAACTGGCTGGGGTAAAGGAAGACATGGAAGAACTCAGTGGAAAGAAGGACCTTGGCCAACGTGTTAACACCCTGGAAGAACTCTGTGAAAAGAACCTTGGCCAATGTGTTAACGTCCTGGAAGGTAAGAATCAACATCAGCACCAAAGAACTGAACCTCATGGTAGAACAAATGCTTGATGAAAAACTCAAACTAAGTGGATGTCTATGGGGGTAGTCTATGCTCAGCAGTGGGCATCTTATGGCTGAAATGACGACAACAACAACAATGATGTGGAAACAGCTTTAACGATTACAATGAAAATGTATATTTAGTTGGTGTTTTGCTTTTCAAGTTTATCTAAATAAGTATCTTCCCCCCCCCCCCCAAAAAAAAAACATGATTTTATAACAACAAAAAAAGCAAGCAAAGCTCAGAGACCACCAATTCCCAATGAAACAATCACAAAGGTTGAACAAATTGTGCTTCAAGATCGGCGGATCATGCTCAATGAGCTCTGCATTGTTGTTCCTGAGATTTCTCGAAGCACCATTCACTGGACTTTGATTGAAGAATTGAAATTTCAGGTGTGTGCAAGATGGGTCCCAAGAATGCTGACAGAAGACCTCAAAAGCCAACGCGCTGACAGTTTCCGCCAATTTCTTCAGTGCAATGCAAATGAAAAGGACAACCTTTTGGATTGAATAGTCATGGGTGATGAAACCTGGGCTTTTCACTTCACACCTGAGACAAAACAACAATCATGTGAGTGGTAGCATTCCGATTCACCCAAGCCGCAAAAATTCAAAAGAACACAGTCTGCTGGTAAAGTCATGGCAATTGTGTTTTGGGATTCGACTTTACGGATCCTGGGACAACAGTAAATGCTGACAGATGTTGTCAGACATTAAAAAAGCTCAGACGGACAATTCAAAACCAAAGAAGGGGAATGTTGAGCAAGGGCATAAGCCTTCTCCATGACAATGTTCACCTCCACACTATCTGTCTAACCATGGATCTTCTGCAACCGTTTGGATGGGACATCATCACCCATCCACCCTATAGTTTGGACTTAGCACCCAGTGACTACCACTTGTTTCCCAAGTTGAAAGAACACTTGGCTGGAAAGTGCCTTAGTGACGATGACAAGGTGAAAGATGAGGTCCATCACTTCTTCAATAGCATGGCGATGAGCTGATGGGCTTACAAAAACTACCTCAGCATTTACAAAAATGTATCAATTGAAATGGCAATTATGTGGAAAAAGGGAAAAATCTTCAAGCTTCAAAACTATGTACCATTTGTTGTCAATAAACGTTTCTTTATATTTAAAACAAAAATTGGAGCCCTTACTTTTGGGATCACCCCCGTAAAACAATAGGTAAGATACTTCTCTAGAATTTGCAATGTGTACATAATGAATAATATTCATTATGAATAATACCTCTGCATTTTATAATGGCATTAAGCTATGGGGATCAGTAGGTTAAGTAAACATGGAGAGGATAATGGTTCTACAGAACTTTAAGAAGGCTGTGTAGTAGAAAGCTGAAGGTGAATTTATATTGCTCCATTTTCTTTGGTTTCACTTTGTTGCATAGCATATTCATTTGTATGCATACCTACTTGATTAAGAATTTCAATTTTTGGGTCATTATAAATGACAAGTGAGCAAGCACAAATTATTAAATTGGTATTTTATGTGGAGCTAATATTTTTATACGAGGGTCCTTCAATAAATAACCGAACTATTTTTTTAATTAACACATAATGGCTTTATTTCACTAACATTTACCTACACACTTTCAAAGTATTCTCCCTCTGATGAAATACAATTATTCCAACTATTTACCCATTGTTCAAAACACTCATTGAACCCATTTTTGGACAGCCTGTTCAGGATACTCATGACAACATTGTTCAACTCCGTATCACTTTGAAAATGGCGACCACGAAGCTCCTGTTTCTCTTTAGGGAAGAGGTAAAAATCGCATGGTGCGAGATCCGGAGAATAAGGTGGATGAGGCATGATCTCAATGCCCATTTCTGTGATGACATCTTGAGTTGCACGAGCTCGATAAGCAGGGGCATTATCCTGATGCAAGATCCATCCTCTCCTTGCAAGATCTGGTCACTTTTCAGCGATTTGTTTCTTCAGTGGCCCCTTCAGTACGTCACAATAGTAAGCAGCAGTTACTGTGCATTGATTAGTTACAACATGATCATACAGAATGCCCGGTTTGTCAAAGAATACGAGATGCATGACCTTTCCTGCACTTTTCTGAACTTTTGCTTTCTTAGGCCTAGGGCTCGATGACTGTTTCCACTGCGAACTCTCCTGTTTTGTTAACGGGTCATAACGGTGGAACCAACTCTCATCACAAGTGATGACCCTATTCAGAAGGTCTGGCTCCTGTCGTAACCTTCCGAGCCGTTGTTGACACGTCATGACGCGGTGAGCCTTCTGTTCGTCCTTCAGCACGTGCAGTACCCATTTCGCTGCAACTCTTCAATAGCCAAGATTATTGCAAATTATGTCGTCTACAGTTCCAACAGACAAATGCATTATGTCTGCAACTTTCAAAATTGTTATACGATGATCTCACACAATTATGTCAATTGTGTTAATGTTGACTTCCGTTTTTGCTGTTACGGGTCTTCCAGGGCACGGAGAATCTTGAAGGTCTTCATAACCCCCTTTGAAATGTTTATACCACTCAAAGACTTGTGTTTTGCCTAAAGCTTGGTCCTTGTATGCTTGCTACACCATTTCAAAGGTTTCTGTAGGAGTTTTGTGTAATAGAACACAAAACTTTATTGATGCGTGTTGCTGCAATTTCAGTTCCATGGTCGGTGTAGTAAACATGACCTCACATATCGGGCACTAATTCCCAACTGATTCATTCTGCATGACTGGCACTCACAGCACTGCTAGAGGAAGGATTCACCTTTCCACCACTATCAGCCATGGCGCTCCAGGGCAGTTTATTTAAATACAATTAAATTAGTTTGGTTATTTATTGAAGGAACCTCGTAACTAAGGAAATAAATGATCACTAAGTTCTAAGTCTGTTATTTTATTTAATCCAAAAAGGTGAGTCAATTAATAACTTTATACAACACTTATTTATAATTTCCCAGAACATGTTTCGGAGGCTGACTTTCCTCCAGTTGATGTCTGGTTGATAATGGAGGAAAGTCAGCCTCCAAAACATGTTCCAGGAAATTATAAATAAGTGTTGCATAGTGTTGTTAATCAACTCACCTTTTTGGATTAAATTGATTATAACAACACTGTTTTCAAACTTCCAAGAAAGAAGATACTGTTATTTTATGTCCAAAACTGACATTAAAAATCACCACTTTTATTGGTAACATTCCTTTTGTTAACTGTTTTATTGACTATACATGTTTTCAACCTTAATGGTGTTTATATACCTTATTTAGGTTGTTTACAGGCTGTAGTCATTTTCTACTTTTGTTCAAGTTATATGAAGAAAGAAAAGTGATTATCAAACAATCATACAAATAATGCCAAAGATTGGTAAAATTCATGATGACCAAAGAAAATTTGAGAGTGATAGATTTTACATATTTGATGTGAAAAAAATAAAAAATAACGTGTAAGCTTTGTAGCATTTGAATATATTGGGAATGGCAAGATATATGTATGAAGTAGACACACAAATGAAAGTGCCCAGATACAAAACAAATCAAGATAAAAACACTACTGGAAGCAGCAGCAGTAAGTAAGAGGTCAGGTATTACTGTAAAACTCTCTTCAGAAAGTAAAATCTTTGAAATTGAATAAAGAAGGAGCCATTTGTGATACTTTTCTGTGCTTATGAAAGCCAACTGTAGAACCTGGATGACCCTAACCTCAAAAGCTGAATAAGGGAACATATAGAAATGTACCTAAGTTGTTATTTTATCTCAAATTACAAGGTAACTTGAATTCTGAAGTTGATTGCTTAAAAATGAAGACATGAAGTTTGTTGCAGGTGACAAGTTGCTGACAGTTTTCGTACATTTATTGTGTTAAATTATTGTGTGTTTTATGTTCTCTTTACAGTACGCTTCGTTTTCACTTTAAACCAATAACACGTCATCAATCCTTTGCGGATACTATGTGTTTTAGCTTCTGCTTTATGGCAGTCTACCTTTGACTTTTTGTTTCCACATATAATCTTCACCTATTTAAAGTGGAAATGCCTATTTTAACACTTCTGTTGGGGACACTTAAAAATGTCATAAAGTCCAGGAAGGTGTAAAACCAAGGAAAAGTAATATAGCTTACAGAAAATTCTGAGGTGAATGCACCAATAAAAATGCTGACTCACTTTTAATAACCAGTTCTTTCCAATCATGAACTTGCATGTGCCTGAAATTTCAATTAATGCATTTACAAAAAAATCTCTTACACAGACTCATTTTTAGTTGATAAGAAAAACCTGACAATTCCATAAGCTAAAGGCAATGTTTCATGAACATATGTAGTTTATGTACCTTCAACAAACATTCCTAGTACATACAGGGGGGAAAAAAGCTCAAAAGAATGCAGCAAAAAGGTAATAGCCAATAACATTACTTGTTAATAACCAAGTTTTATTCAGAGGCCTTTGTCACATAATTTATTTAAAAAAGTATAAAATTACATAAATGAATTCTGACCTTGTGCTGCAGTTCAAGTTCATACATTAAATGTGCAATAGTCGTTCTAATATTACTATGTTCACTATGTTCCTCCTCACTTTTTGAGCCATCTCAACAAAGATGTTTGTTTTGTGTGTTATTGACCTTTTAGTATGTTCAGTTCATTGTCCAATTTTTGGCACATACTAAGCATTTTATCACTAAGACTGAAATTTTGAAAATATGCTCTTGTATTTTGCAAATCTTGTAGAGCATCTATGAATTTAATATTCTCTATATTTACCTCATAGCACATATCTTGACCTACTTCATCTTCTTCCATGACTGACATAAGGTTATAATTAAACACTTTGCACGACCTGAAGTCGGGTTACTGGCAGGTGGATCTAGACCCGAGAGACAAGGAGAAGACCGCATTCTCGACAGGCCAAAGGCTTTGGCAGTTCACAGTTATACCCTTTGGTCTCTGCAACACACCAGCTACCTTCCAACGTCTCATGGAGTCAGTAATGGGAGGATTTACTTATGAGACCTACCTGCTATACATATACATCATCATCGTCAGCAAAATATTCAAAGACCATCTCGACAACCTGAGCAAGGTACTACAGAGACTGGAGGCGACCAGCCTGAAGCTGAACGTGAAAAAGTGCCAGCTCTTCTGCAAGGAAATAACTACTTGGGCCATAGTCTCACCAACCGGAGTGGCCACAGACCCGGAGAAGACACGAGCCGTGAGAGATTGGCCTCGCCCAAAGGATAAGTGAGAATTGCGCAGTTTCCTGGGGTTGTGCAGCTATTACTGTCGCTTCATAAAGGGTTTCTCCAACATTGCCAAGCCCCTCACTTGCCTGACGGAAGAACACTGGCCTTATGAGTGGACGGAGGATGCCGAAGGCACCCTCCAGCAGCTGAAGAGGACACTTTGCAGTACTCCTATTTTGGGATTCCCACAACCAGGCAATGCCTTCAGTGTGGACACCGACGCCAGTGACCATTCCATTGGAGGCATACTATCCCAAGTCCAGGACCGCCACGAGCAGGTGATAGCCTACTACAGCAAGACGTTGTCCAAGGCAGAGAAGAACTACTGTGTCACCCGGCGAGAGCTACTGGCGGTAGTGAAAACCTTGGAGCACTTCCACAAGTACCTTTACGGTCAGCCATTCCACCTGAGGACAGACCACTCCACCCTAACCTGGTTACTTAGCTTTAGAAACCTGGAGGGCCAGAGAGCCCATTCGGTCCACAGGCTGCAGGAGTACGACTTCACCTATGAACATCGTACAGGGAAGATTCACGCCAATGCGGATGCCATGTCCTGAAGACCCTGCCCAGAAGAGTGCAACCAATGCACAAGAGTAGAAGAGAAGGGGCGTACCACAGCTGCCAGAGCGGTCACGGTAGTGCCTGCGGATGGATGGGATAGCGTGGGCCTGAGGAGGGAGCAGCTGGTGGACGCCAACTTGGGGCCACTCTTGAGAGAAGTGGAGGCAGGGACAAGACCAACCTTGGAGGACATCGCACCCAGAAGTGCTACGTACAAGTTGTACTGGGCCCAATGGGACTCACTGAAGGCCAAAGAGGGCTTTGTTCTGCGTATGGGAATCACCCGATGGGAAGACGTAGAGAGAGCAGTTGGTGCTTCCCCGGAGTAAGATCCCGGAAGTCTTGGAGGAAGTGCACACCGGTACCTCAGGCAGACACCTAGGAGCAAACCGGACAATCGACAAGCTCCGACAACGCTACTACTGGCTGAGGCTCCGAGCAGACGCTGGGAATTGATGCCGTCAATGCCACATGTGCGCGGTAAGTCGCGGCCCCCAGACTAGGAGCCGGCATCGCATGCAGCAGTACAACGTCGGAGCACCTTTCAAACGCATCACTGTCGACATTGCTGGACCATTCCCAGTGTCCGATCGAGGCAACAAGTACCTGGTGGTGGCTGTGGACTACTTCACCAAGTGGCCCGAGGTGTATGCCATCCGGAACCAGGAGGCGAAGACGGTTACAGACTGCCTCGTGGAGCAACTGTTCTGCTGTTTTGGGGTCCCGTTAGAACTCCACAGCCACCAGGGCACCAATTTTGAGTCCCACCTAATGAAGGAGGCATTGGAAAGACTTGGCCCGCACAACACCTATACATCCACAGTCGGACGGCATAGTCAAGAGATACCTCAAGACCCTAGAAGAACACCTGAGGACGGTCGTGGCCAGCCATCAGCGAGACTGGGACCTCAAGGTGCCACTGTTCTTGCTGGCCTACCACTTGTTGGCCCACGACGCCACTGAGATGATGCCAGCAAGATTAATGTTCGGCCGAGCGCTATGCCTCCCTTGTGACCTGGGTTTTGGGAGCCCCCCGGAAGCGAAACAGCCAGCGACCGAGTATGTGGAGAGTCTGGTAGACCATCTCCACGACATGCATGAGATGGCTCGGCGGAACATCCAGATGACGAGCGACCGCATGAAGACCTGGTGCGAGAGGCAAGCCAACAGCCGAGGATTCCAGCAAGGCGACCTGGTCTGGTTGTACCACCCTACCCAAACCAAGGGACGCTGCCCAAAACTTCAACAACCATGGCAAGGGCCATACCGGGTGGTAAAGAGAATTAATGACGTGGTCTACCGCAGCCAGAAGATGCCCCGAGGAAAGATGTTAGTGGTACACCTGGATCGTCTGGCCCATTACGATGGTGCTGTTCGGGACGACCAGCATTGAGAAGGGAGCAGTATGACATGGCTTCTCCATGTCATTAAGACTCCTTGATTTTTCAAGGAGTTTGCTATGGAGACTTTTTTTTTTTTGGCAGGGGGGGGGGGGGAAGATTAAGAGATAGAAGGCAGTAGTGTGGCTGTACTTGAAGGTTGATGCTGGGCCATGAACTCAATTTAGTGGTGAGCATTTCTCAAGCCAACTGCTCAAATTTAGTACCTACATATGTGATAAATGTAAAGACGAGTCACCAATCTACAAGCATCAGCTCAATGTTAGATAAGATAATTTTGGTAAGAAAACAAATGAAGATATATCCAGCACTGCTAAAGCAGCATCTGAGAACCCTGGGTGTAAAAGTGAAACTAAGCTAGAATCTCTAATGGCTGAAAATGCTCCGTCTACAAAGGCTTTTCTAAGAAATATTACAAAACTGTTTGACATCAGGAAAATTACTACAAATGTGTTGATGTCACCTTTATGTTAGTTGCAAATAATACTCCAATTATAAGGAATGTTTCTTGCAAAGCATTCTTAGAAGGGCACTAATTGTTTCAAAGAACATGATATCCACAGTACCAATTCTGTTGATATACCTTCAATGTAATTATGAAAAAAGAAAGATCATCTCAACTTTCCAGAGTCTTGAATTCAGGTATTGTGGATACCCATTTCTTACTTGGGCAGTGAAAGAGCATTCTCAGTTTACAGTTACATTGTTAGACTTGAGAACAAGTTTAAAACCTGAAAATCCGGAAATCATGCCCTCAATGTACTTAGGAATAAACTAAAGTTGTGCATTTTACTTTGGAAAAATTGCTTTTAATCAGTGACAGAAGTGTAATCTATTTTTAATAAAATTGTCTAGCTGGCAGTCACATTTGAAATTCTTTGCCTAATATCCCCTACCATCAAAATTAAACATGTACATAGTAACATCAGCAGGTGTGCTAGATTTAAGATATGGAAGTCAAATGTTTACAATTTTAACATGAGATGGTTGAAAATATAATGCATAGCTGAAAAACAATTTGCTCAATTTTTATAGTGCAAAACATTTTAATAAATAACAGAAGAACATCTAAAATAAAGATATTGAAAATTTGTGGTTTTAGAAGTATTTTGTATGTTAAAAACATGCAAGTTTATTGTTATACTAGTAAATGAAATTTGCAGGTTTTTATGTCTCTTTCAGCATTACTTTTTACTCTGGAATGAGCAATTTTTATTTACCATTTCTGAGTGTTCCTAGTCAATTGTACAGAGGTATTTTTTAGAGGTGGCGCGTGACCTTGTCACTCGCGCATATCCGAGCATCACGCAAAGCGATGGTGGGGGTAAGTTTCCACCAGCAGCCAGCTGGCTAGCGGGCTGCAAGTCAAAGAGATACTAACCAGACACCCCTTTTATCTTGCAATAGACAAGTGGACTCGACCATGAACTACTGCGCAACATTACGACACACGCCACCTCTAAAAAATACCTCTGTAACTAAGATGAATATATCAAAAAGTCTGATATTCATGAACGTAGTCCAAGGGGTAAAGCTTACACATATAGGCATCAATGTGCCAAAATGTTTGTGGAAAAGGATCCTATTGGAAATGGTTCTAAACTCAATAACTTGTTAAAGAGGTAATATAGACAAGAGAAACTTTTTTTTAAAACAGACTTCAAGAAATATTTAATGGGAAAGCCTTTTGCAAATTAGAGGAATAAGGAATGCAATGCTAGCACTTGTAATGTATGTAATGTTTCTATAACTATATAGAATTTAAAAAGTGTTTATTTTTATCTTTGTGTTGAAACCTTTTATCTCTAGCAGTAAATGTCACTGCCACCTGCACCTACTGTGATACCCTTAATTTTGTTTACTTTGGTGGACCTTGGCAATCACATGGATTCGGGCACATATTTGAAATTTCAAGGGATGCCATGTATCTTTACTTTAGGAGCAAGTTCTCACTCACTCTCTTCATTGGATGTTTTATTACTTGTTTTCTACCAGATTTATATCTTATTATTGGTTTGATTATTGGATTCTATCTAGCTGTAAGAGGAAATTTGCCTAATAGTCTTAAGAGGGCCATTTGGGAATGGCTGGATTGTGTGTCAACTAACTTTTGGCCGTGCAGCCTACATGTTCTCGTTCGCATAGCTTCGAAAGATCATTACTGTATGTACAGTATGAGTCTTTTATACCTTGTAATGAAGATAGCTCCATTATTGAGAGTATACCTCCGTTTCCATCAATTGATGTCATAGGATATCTTTTGTGGTATTTTTACTTTCTCTACTATGTTTAGCAAAGTAGAGGAAGTATTGTATTCCACCCAAAAATTTGATGTTGAGATTTCACTAGAAATATGTTTTGAGGCACCCTGAACCCAAAAAAAGCATTTTTAGAAAAAGGTGTGTGTGCACGTGCATGCGCGTGAGCGTGTACAGCATAACTCAAAAACGAAAAGTCAGTTAAAAACCAAAGTTGGTATTTAAGTTTAATATACTTTAAGAATGTGACACAGCGATTTTGAAGAGAATTCCTCCGCTCTAAATCACCCTTTGCATGGAAAATTTTTGAAATATTTGATTTTCTCGAAAATGGCTCAAACAATTTTGATTAAAATGCCATATGTTTCAGATATTCTTATGACAAATGAAATGCATATTTTGAAATTTCTGGCTATAGCCCATGTGGTCCTGTTTACTCTGGATGATTTTTGCGTAACTAGTAAACCATAAGAGATAGACCAAATCTTGCCATACAAAAATTGTTGTTGGCTAATGCTGGATTTCTGACAATGAAGTCATTAATCCTCTTGCTCTCCAATATTTTTCACTGATGATATTGAAGAGAGCAATAGCAGTAATAGTAACCGCTTTTTAGAGAGCACCATATTTTTATGTTTTGGCGGTCACATCGCTCAGGACCACACCTGTCGTTGGTTTACGGGTCTCACCGACCTGACCGGGAGAATTATCAAAATAAATTCACCGACCACATCCTCTGATCACCAATCACAGGACGTATTACATGCCATGACAGGTCAGCATGTTGGGGTTAAGATTTTATAGAGAAATGGAGAGGTTGGAAAAATAAAGACTCCCTAGCCCTCGGGAACCCTAATAGCATCGGGGTCGGAAGAGAACAAGAGATGACCAAGGTAAGGTCAGATAGAAAAGTTACAGTGAGGAGCAAAACACCAGTAAGTGGAAGTAATGTTCTGCTCAGCTTGGGTACCTTGTGGTCGCTATTCACATATCCCCTAGACTGAGACCCCTGAGTCAATACAAAAATTGTAAATCTTGCTAAAACACACAATTTATGTCCAAATAATTTTTTATAGAGTGGACCATTTTGGAGATATTCCTCGTTATTTGTGTAAGTTTTGGAGCACTTATACTTCTGTCAAATGGAATATCGCTCTTAATTTTTTATAAGTTAACCATGCAAAGAGAACGGAAACTCAAAGCTTTAAAAGATTTGACTTTCACTCAAAGCCTATGTATTCCCATATTCCCGTTGCACATGCAAAAAAACAAGCAATAAGATAATTTCTGCAAATGTTTATCTCAACTAACACGAAGAAGAAAGAAGAATAACAGCTTGTAAGAATGGTTAGCACAAGAGTAGAGAAAGTCATATGAGTGCAATATATCAGATTTTTAGAAAAAGGTCTGTGTGTGTCTCTGAACAGCGCAACTCAGAAACAGAAAGTCATTTAAATATCTAACTGGTATTTAACGAGCATCTTCCAAAAATGCAACATGAAAATTTTCAAGAAAATCCTTCCAGACTACCCTTTACAGTCAGCATTTTTCTAAATCTTTATTTGTTCAAATCTTTTATTTGTTCAAATATGCCTTGAACGATTTTATTACAATACCATATGTTTCAGATATTTTTCTGCCAAAGTTTCAGTGAAAAGCACACTTCATTTTGAGTTGCTTTTGAATAAATTTAAATCGCTAAGGGATAGAAAAAACTGCTGCTTTCTGGGTGTCTTCTGCTCCGGCTGCTCTGGCATGTGACTTTAATCTCAGGGTATGCGTGGATGTTTACGAATAAAACCAGAACTTCGTTGAAACACTTTTATTCTCACCAAAATAAGAAAGCGTGAGATTTGCCGATCGTTATTAAATGAGTTGAGTCGTTACCGTGTCTCTACTAACACAGAAAATCGTATAATGTGTCCTCACACTTGAGGATCCGGAATGCAAGTCCCGTGACTGAAGATGTGGGTGACGAGTGTAGTGACCTGCCGGGTTCTGGAGGGCAACTCTCAACGACCCTTTCTCTCCGGGTTCTCGCAGGCAAGTGCCTGTGCGTTATGACGCTCTCTGTACCTTTCACTTCCTAATTAGTAACAGGGTTTCGAAGAATCGACCATCCCTTGTTTTCCAGCTCGCACCGGCGCTGAGCGATTTCCAGGAAAACTGGTCTTTCCAGGTCTCGCTCGACTACCTGAAGCTCGCCCCTAATGACTTGTCTGTACCTTTTCGTGCCTTTTGACAATTTTAGTCACAACTAATATTCCCAGATCTTGTACATTTATACACGTAACAATTTTAACATTTTCTGATTATCTAATTCTGCCATGTGATGCAGTATTATATCCATAATTATGGCGTTCACAATTTCAGCTTCAAATTTTAATCAAAATCGTTAGAGCCATTTTCAAGAAAATAAAAATTTTTGAAAAATTTTCCATGTAAAGGGTAGTTTAGGGTAGGGCTATTTTCTTCAAAATCTTCGTGTCGCATCCTTGAATGACAATAAACTTAAATACCAACTTTGGGTTTTAACCGACTTTTCGTTTTTGAGTTATGCTGTCCACAGACACACATACAGATCTTTTTCTAAAAATGCTTTTTTTGGATTCAGGGGGTCTCAAAACATATATTTCCTGTGAAATCTGTACATCGAATTTTTGGGTGGAATACAATACTTCCCCTACTTACCAGTAGAGAAAGTAAAAATGGCAAAGCTGGAAGCAAAATGTAATAAGTTGTTAAACTAATGCTAATCATTTTACTTGTATAATGAGATAATGGAATGTTGTAGGTCTGCCAGTGGCTCTTAGCATTGGGTTTAGAGCAGCATATTCCAAAATTTCTGGAGCAACAAGTAGGAGGTCCAGCTCTGTTGCAGTTGGATTCACGTGATTTCAAACAACTTGGTGTAAATGGAGATGACAAGAATCGCCTAAAGCGCAAACTAAAAGAATTGAAAGTGCAGGTAGAAAAGGAGAAACGTCAGCAGGAAAAAGAAAGAAAGGAAAAGGAAAGGTTGCAGAAGAAAGCAGAAAAGCTGGCTGAAAAAGCTAGCAAGCGCAAGTAACAAATGCCTTGAATATGTATTGGTGTGTGAAGTATGTGCAATAACTGCACACATGTGATGAAACCAGAATAGGGAATTATTGTTAACTTGTCCTTTCTTATCTGAGGAATAATATTCTGCAATCAAGCTTCATGTGCTGTGAATGCATTGCACATATTTAAACAATAAACTGTTTCCTAACAAAGTACAATCTGAATTAATTTATTAGATAAGAAAGAGGTTTACCTCTGGTTGTGTATTTCACATTTCATACCTGAAGGGGTTACACTTTGTCCTATGACCTTATCTTTAAAGTGAACTTGGTGTTTATCCTAACTTCATATTAGGTAGTGTTTTGATACCTTTTTCATCCTCAGATGCATTTTGTGACTAGTCTTGTCTATCAATACACATTCCATCATTTAAAATGTCTAACAAAAGGGATTAGTTGAACTAGGGTGTGATAGAATTACTCAGTACGTGGAATGCATAGTAGCCTATACTTTGTTTTTTAAAGGAGAGTTTCTTATGTACCTACTGCAGATGTATGTTGTACAGAGGAATGTGTAGTAGTAAATTGGCCGGTTGCTTATAGAGTTGCATTTTAATGGTGCATAAAATAGTTTTTATTATCATTTTAATGCACAGAAAAGATCTGTTGGTGCAAAATGGCAGCTCTAATGGTAGCAGACATTTTATAAACAATGTCATTCTTGTTATAACCCGACCAAGGCCAGTGCAGTCCTGCTTCGTAGGGTGCCACTTGTACACATTACAACTTGCCCTCTTGTACAATCCTGTTGGTGAACGATAACAGATCTCATGTGGACATTTTCTCTCTGTGTATAGCTATATTATATGTATATTCATATCATAAAACTCAAATAAATACACAAATACTTTAAATTACAATACATTTGAGCATTTATCTCTCTCTCTCTCTCTCTCTCTCTCTGAAACTTACATTATTCCACGATGTCTCCCTCACTTGCTGTGTTGGTCTCCTATCCAGTGGCCATTTCTTCTCTGGACTCGTCACTGCTGTCCAGTCCTGGATTGATTATTATCCTTTTCATTTCTTCTTCCATAAGCACATCTCTTTTCCAATATGTTTCTTGAATATGTTTCATCTTATGAACAGAGTTTTACCAGTCATTTGCAGTTATTGCTCCAATAGCATCATGTGTTAAAGCCTTTAGTGTTGACAGAAAAACATGCTGGACATTATTGTTGACAACTTTTGCTTTTATTAAATTCCAGACTAGTTTGATGGGGCTCAAGTTTGGGTGGTAGGATGGTAATCTAAGTGTTGTAAAGTCATCATCTGCAAATAAGTTGTCAATGGAGTATGTTTTCTTTGGTCAAGTTCATTTCCAGGTCAAATGGTATATTGTTCTGCAACCATTCTTGTATTTCTGACTTCAAATTGTTGCTTGAGGACATTTAATTGTCTTCTTTATTGTGATAAGTAGCATTGTCAATAGCAACAATGTTATTTTGTGGTAATCCAGGTATCAGTTGGTTTTGCACCCACTTGGAGTAGTTTTAATAGTTCATTTCATTGTGATAATCTGATGTTTTGGATTTGGAATCATAAATCATAATGAAATAAATCCCATTTTGCAGCCGGGATACACAATAATAAGACACTATCCAGCACTGTCATTTGCATACACTCCTGGAACATCGTCACTTTGCTAACACTTGGAAACTGTGTAATGCATGTGGATCCAAGTTTCATCCAAGTATATCACTGGCTTATTTTCCCTGCATTCATTTCTTCTAAGTGTTCTAAGAAATGATGCTCTTTGAGCCACTACATCAGGGTGTTCGCTCAGTACACTCCTTTTATTTGTACACTTTTCAAATTGAAATGCAATTGATTTCACTATTTTCCAAGCGCTTCTTTACCCCCATGAAATTAATCTCTTTCTTGCTAAAGTTCAATACTTTTCGCAGTGTAGGAATTTCTTTTTTAACCTCAAAATACTCCTGATACTTTTTTCTAATGATGCACATGTTGATTTCGTCCAAAATGATTTTATTTGCAGGAGGTTTACTAATCTTGTAAGGTGATTTTATTTTGCTTGCCCCACTTTCTTCAAGCCAGCTCTCTTTTCTAATCTTGCATATCATTGTCTTGCAGCACCCGGTATAAGTGACAGCACATTAAGTAGCATTTGTAACAGGTATCTTTTGACCTCCTTTCTTTTCTTTGTCACAAAACTTAACAACATTTAAATAACATGCTGAGCTTGCTCATGAATAACTTTATTTCCTTTGCATTCCATCACTAGCATAATCACTGAATACTATGCTGCAGGTTAGTAAATCAGACTACAGCATTTTGTGATGTATTCATGTCATCATGTCAGTTCACCTGCTTACCACTTCCAGTGCAGGTCTTACAATGGCCTTGGTTGGGTTATACTGATGATGGTATTAATTTTCTTCCACATCTGCTCTTTTACAATATGGCAGCTTCAGAATGTTATTCCTAAAGTTCTTGTCCTAGTATGGTTATATAACAATTAACAAATTACGACCAAAAGAGAGAATTCACCACTTCATCTCTTTTGATAACAGTATTATCCTGAGGTATATGAAATCCATTACCTCCATTAATTCCTCTTCCAGTATAAATTTGTACTATTTAAGAAAAACTAGGTTATGTTAGGAACTTTCAATGGTTTATCTTAAATGCATGATCCTTTTTGTAAGTTTTTATGTTTTAAAAAATGGCATATTTCTTGTTAAAATATAAGTTTGGCTGCAGCACAAACAAATTTCCACAAGCAGTCCATGAACCTAACTAGAATAAAATTGGATAAACTTTGAAAGGTTGAATCAGAACTGAAAAATTCAGTGCCATAGTAGGGATTTCATCCCAGTACAAATTTCAAATCCTGACTATGAGGTTGAATTTTTAAGTTCTGATTTTACCTTTTAAAGTTTGCCTACACATGGTTTGTGTGTGTTAGAGCAATCAATTACAATTGATCGACCTTATAAATTGGATAAATTTTCTTTAATGCTTTGGGTCATTTGTGAAGAACTAAAAGACTGTACACTGCAAGCTTATGATCTTCTTAAATATGTCATTGAATTTTACAGCTCATACTTAAGGGAAGGTAATTTTCAGAAAAACCTGACAATAAGATACCTTTTTACGTGTAGATCTGGGGTGCCTTAAAAATGGGAAAACATGGCAGAATAGAAATTTGTTCCGTCTGATGACACTAACCAAGAAGCATTATGCAATAAAGAACTAAAAATACAAAATTCACCTATAAAATTAAACTTGCTTGTTTTTATTATGCTTATTTGGAATAGTATGAACAAAAATACAGCATTCTTAGTACAAAGAAATCAATGAATTTTAGAAAAGAGAAGGAAGATGAAACACATATCATTGGTTCTGTAATGTTTGGGACCAACTAAAAATAACCTTTCCTTGAGCTGTAAACATTTTCTAATGTCCAAGGAAAAAGAGCATGCTCCTCAGGCATTTGGTTGTACCTTATGTAACACTTACATATAGTTAACACAGTGAAGATTATTATTTATTATTACTTATTATTTTTGTATCATTAGAGACAAAAAAGCACATATTTGCACTTGATTCCATAATAAAAAATCTAGTTCTCACTAATGAAAAAATTCTTCATAGCAGTTTTTCCTTGTACTTAATAAAGGTGCAATCATCATTATATTAAAAAGAGCATTACTGGTTAAAGAAAATGAACATCACAAAATATTCCAACGAATATATATGTATAAAGCCAAAAAGTGTAGTTGTTAATGATTAAAGCAAGCTTCAAGCACATTGTCTTAATTGTTGAATTAAATGCACATTTTATTGCTTTTTATACCTGTCTGAATTACATAAACATGAATTAGTCATGGGCTTTCAAATGACACTGCACACTATCAAATGAGTGCAATGAAACACATTTTAAAATAACACTTATGTGTTTTAGTTCTGAAAATTGTTAATGTATTGAAGTAACTTATGATAGCTGTAGTACACAGAAAACTAATAATCGTCTAACAGAAGCTCAAAACCAATTTGCAAGTAAGTATATTAATTATATTTAACATTTGTGTTCCTTCAGAAGTATATTTGAATTGTCCCAAAGAGGAAGGGCACAAGTCCAATATTTTTTTAAAGTGATATTTTATTCAAAATTTGTTTTTCAAGTGGGACGCTATTATTTTACATGTAAAGGGCACTTGTCACTGTAATATTGATGAATTACATGAGTAGTAATATTCTGTTCCTTGAAGGAAGGTTTGTGACATGCAATAGATTTTGCAGTAGTTCTACAATCTTGCATTCTTAGTTTGATGTTCAATTTATGGACATTTTATGTTTGTTGTTGTGGTATAGAGAGCTGTAATAATGAATTAAAAGTAATTGCTGTGATACCATTGTGGTTTATTATTCCTAGAGTGGCTTACAGTCAGTGTTGTAAAAGAATGAAGAGTACAAAAAATAATATTAAGGGAAAGAAAAGAACTGCCCAGCCAATATCCTGGAAATGTAATCAAAGAAAAATGGCAAAAGGACTTTAAAGGAATAGCAATTCCTGCTCCAAAGTCTGGCCCTCCTTGCAGGCAATTATATTATTCTGTTACTTCAACTAAGCCAAAATTAAACAAAACTGAAAGTCAAGCTACTATAAGAGAACCTGATACTGAAGGAAAGCAAGGGATGTTTCGAGGATGAATAAATTTTCTTTTGGAATCAACAGTTTGATGCATTTTGTGTACGATTCTCAGATGCCAGGTACCATAGCTACATATAACACTGTTGAGTGAGTGAGTGAGTGAGTGAGTGGGTGGGTGGGTGGGTGTGTGGGTGGGTGGGTGGGTGGGTGGGTGAGTGAGTGGGTGAGTGAGTGAGTGAGTGAGTGAGTGAGTGAGTGAGTGAGTGAGTGAGTGAGTGAGTGAGTGAGTGAGTGAGTGAGTGAGTGAGTGAGTGAGTGAGTGAGTGAGTGAGTGAGTGAGTGAGTGAGTGAGTGAGTGAGTGAGTGAGTGAGTGAGTGAGTGAGTGAGTGAGTGAGTGAGTGAGTGAGTGAGTGAGTGAGTGAGTGAGTGAGTGAGTGAGTGAGTGAGTGAGTGAGTGAGTGAGTGAGTGAGTGAGTGAGTGAGTGAGTGAGTGAGTGAGTGAGTGAGTGAGTGAGTGAGTGAGTGAGTGAGTGAGTGAGTGAGTGAGTGAGTGAGTGGGGTTTAAGGGCCTGTCGACAGCTAGGTCATTAGGGCCCCATAACACTGTTAATGAACTTGCTAGAAACACTTTCAACATAATGCAATCAGTAGTAGCATCCTTAAGCTTCCCACCAATAGAATTCCAATAAAACAAGCCAAAATAAATTATATCAAGAGGCTTCTCTGCTATATTCATAAAAATTATGAAGAATTCTAGTTAAAGTGTTAACTGGCCAACAAATGCAGATGATGTACAAGGTGATGTTTAAAGTTGATAGTAAAATGAAGGGAAGGGCAGGTGCCCAAAATTACAAATGCTAATTTATTAGTCTTCAAAATATGGTTATTGAAAACTGTATTTTTGCTACATGGAAACAACACTAAAGAAGGACGTCACTGTAAATGAATTTGCTTTGATTAAATTTTGTAATGTCTGTAATGTTTTCTTTTTCGTTTTCCAATGAACTTATGATATTTCTCTTTGGGACAATTCATTTATGTTTTAGTTATTTAACTTTGATCTTTAATATTTTTCTAAATTGAGTTCCATTATAATATTTAAGAAATTTGTAGTTTATAAATAAAATATTTTCAGTAAGAAAACCTAAAAACATTTTAAGTTCACGAGCACTAATTATCCTGTATGCAGAATAGCTATCTGTTCCATAAAAGCAGGCAACAGTATTGCTATTGTTACATGTAAACTAAAGTAAGAAGCAGAAGAGAGACTGAGATAGGAATCATTGATTATAGTGAAAGTAGAGATACTGGGTGGCATTATTAAGTCTGATACTGTGTTAAAGGATTTTTAAGTGATTTTTTAACATTATTTTGAAACAAAAGTTTTGCAACAGAAAACATTGTTTAAAATCTTACTGAAAAGAGAATTAACAACTTTTATTTAGCTCTATTTGAGTAAAATTTACACTTAACTATATTATATCGGACCCAGGAAGGGATCCTGGTGTAAAAATCACAGGTGCCACCTCTGCAGCACATGTTTCAGTGAATGAAAATAGTTTGTTACTGCCCTGCATGTATTATCACTCTTTTTGCTGTTCAAATAATAAACACAGTGAATAACGAAAAAATATTTTAATGGTCATTTCATTTAAACATAACTTAAATGATATGGCTGAGATTATAGCAAGTTAGAGCTGTGTAATTTAACATTGAAGTGGCAAAGCCCTTAAAAGTGTTTGAGTGTTATTGTTAAAGATATCATTAAATAAACATTAGAAGCAACCGATTTATCCGTCAGTACTTTACCGGTTGTAGACAGGCTGATTATAAACCTGGAAGATGGTTCAAGTGATACCATCACATCTGATTCTGAGCTGTATTGCAGTATTTCCCTAGGACTCAGATTAACACTATTTTTTTCCTAATACAAGATATTTCAAACATTTTTTCACCCATTCTTGAATTAGTACATTTAGTTTAACAAGTGTGGGCTTATATATTTCTGGAACACTCAGTGTTGGTGTAGTGAAATATAGCATTGGAAGGTAACAATGGCAGTTTCTTGAATTTCCAAAAGTAATCAGCTGAACATTGTAGAGGGGAAGAGAGGCAGCTCTTTCATATGTTCATGAAATGTCAAGCATGGAGTGATGTTAAGTGCATTGTGTATATGAGGACCCATTCTCAGGCTGGAAAAATTGTAGTTTCACTATCTTCTATTGCTCTAGAACAGCGCTGTCCCTTGGGTGCCATGGTGTCCATTATGTATTCTTCTGGTGCCCTTCATAAGCAAATGTTTACTCTGACAATTTCTAATATTGATTCAAATTTCAAGACAAAATTATTTCCTTTCGAATATCCTCCCAGTACACACCATGAGGTGTATATTTAAAGCTGTATTCATTAATTCCGTAGCCAGTGTTTTTCCTTTTTCCTCTCAAAAGAAGGGTACTTGCCCTAACAATCGTTGTGATGGCACCAGCAACGCCTTAGGCATGAGTTACATGCGCCCGAGCATGTAAAAAAGTTGGACAGTACTGCTCTAAAACATATAGGGTTCTATGACCATGTCACTTCACTATGTACTATTTCCGGTTTTAATTATTTTTATTTAATATCTAATTTGATTATACATTTCATTACCTCTTTAGCTTCCCAGAGAGTTGTCATATGGGTGCATTTGCTGCCAAGGCTGCTTGTCTGAAAGAGCATTTGAAGCAATAGGAAATGCTCCCTGTAGTACATGTGAAATGTTGAGAATTCTGAGGAATGGCCAGTACAAATCCAAATGAACACACTACAAGAAAAAGATCAGTGCATTCTGGGCATCAAAACCAGCAGAGAAACTGAAGCTGATTGCTTAATTTCTACATATGTATATGACACGTTTGTTGATCCAGCATGTTTTGTTATTACAATGTGACTGGTGAAAAATACTGTTTCACTTTCTAAACAATGCATGTAGTAGGTAGAGAAGGTTTTGTATTCCACCCAAATATTTGGTATCAAGATTTCACCAGAATTATGTTTTGAGGCCCCTTGAATTCCAAATAAACAAGATGAGAAGAATATTTGTATGTGCATATGTGCTTGCATGTGAGAACTGACTTAAAAGTAAAAAGCTGAATTAAAATTTTATATATATATATATAATGTCACGTATTCCAAGAATGCGACATGAAGATTTTCAAAAAGTTCCCCACACCTTAAACTAAATTTTAAATGTAATACTTTTAATAATATTTGATTAAAATACCACATATTTAAGGTATATACATGACAAATAAAATATATATCTTGAATTTTGTGTAACTTTGAAATCCTCTTCATTTGGAAGAAATTTTGTATAACTGGTAATGGCTAAGAGAATGACAAAAACATCTGCCCAAAAAATGCAGATCTCTTAGAAGCACATAATTTATTTCCAATAACTTTTCATGTGGCATCAACTATTTCTGTGATATCTGTTATTATTGGTTTGAAATTTTCAATACTTTCATTTTATTAAAGTGTTCTTCCTATTCAGTTATTTCTTGCTATGTCGTGGTAAGAGTATAGAAATTTAAGGTCAGCATATAGTGCCTCCACCTCAAATCATCCAACTATCAATTCAGCTCACTCTTTTCCCCTTGTATCTACAACAAAATGCATAATGAGACTATTTCAGCAAAGATTCATCTCAGTTAACATAAAGTAGATAAAAAAAGAACTTTTGTTAGAATAGTTTGTAGCAGCTATTTAAGAGTAAATAGTTATGTGAATGTATCATCAGATTTTTGTCAGTGGAGCACTTCCTTAAAACAAATTGTAAAACACAAAAATGTATTATTATTTATTTATGCCAACAAACTTACTGTTGGTGTTTTTAAACACACAAGCCGTGTGTGGGCAAAGTTTAAGAGGTAGAACTGGAACTTAAAAATTCAATGCCACAACTGGGATTTGAACCACAGACCTTCCGGAACCACAGACCTTTTAAGTTCCAGTTCTACCTCTTAAACAAAAATGTATGTTTCTGTACTGACTGCATCTTCCAGGTCTGTGATCAGTGCTAGTGCCCAGTTTGTTTAATGTGTTTAGAAATGTACATTACAACAAGGAGTATCTTCAACAACACCCCATGCTTTCTTCACTATAAAGAGAATTAAATCATATCTAGATTTAATTGTCAAGCAGTATTATGCTTGACTGCATAAACTCACAAAGTGAAATTGTGTGTTACAGCATCTTCAGACTTCTATAAACACATCCACGTGTTAGCAAAGGGTATGTAGATTTATTATCAATATTACTCATGCTTTGTTTACCTATATTCATAACATTGTAATGTTCTGGAGACACAATTATCCTGTGTGAGTGGTAATCATGATTTATAATCACACCTGAGGTACTGCATTTCTTATACTTTTCTCACATACTTTTTATTCAATATGCTGCTGTGTCTTTTGAGGACAAATCACACAAGATTGATGCATACTATAGTGTTTTGTTTTTTTATCTGGTGTTCTGAAATACCACTTTAAGAGAGTAGCAGTTTTTGGAAACCACAGCATGAATCAGTACTCTATTCAGTGGATTGGCAGAATCAGATTGAAAAAATTCAGTGACTTAGCTAGAATTTCAACCACGGATCTTTGGCTTTCCATGCCATTGTTCTGAGCTACCATGGCAACATGCCTGTTGGACATTAAATTCCCTGACTGACCTGTATTTTTCCCGGTATATCATAAGACATTCTCACATTAATTTTGAGATAACATACTCTAGTGCAACTTAACCTCTTGAGCAATGGCCATTTAAACGTCCGCGAGCCGAGAACTGCTAGCATTTAAATTGTTAAATGCGCTTCGTATATACACAGCTGTATTTTGTGTAAATATTAAGTTATTTTAATGAAACAAAAACTGGTATAAAACTCGTTATTTGCAGTATAAATGTACGTCATCAGCAAAGTTGAGTTGTATTTACAAAACGTTGAAATGGCACAATTTTGTTTCACTGTGGTGAAAAGTCAACTTTGCTCTGTCATACGCATCTAATATTAGTTCTCGGAAAGATTCAGTAAAGAAACACCCATTGTATGTGTGGCTAATGCATCAGCATACTGTGTAATAAATCGCTACTGCATGCGTGGCCTCTTGAGTCATCAGAATAGATCAACATTACAACTTTTGCTTACGTGAGTTTTGTAACTGAGTAGAGTCCGTGTCTTTCTTTGTTGAAATACATACATATTCTTTCCTGCTTGTAGCTGAAGGGTGAAGTGGTATAAAAAGGAGTTTTTGCACCAACTGGATATAACCATATACAATTGTTTGGGGATTTGGACAGCTCTCTAAACCCACATAGGACAATGACCGACCTTGACTACCGACTATAAATAACTCGCAGCCTAATTGAATAATACCACGTTGGGGGTTGAAAATCCAAAACCCCTGCACCCCTCAGACTTCAAGGAAAACATTATCCTAAAAGGATACCACCAACAGCAAAGAAGTCCCGCCCATTTCGAAAGTGTTTCGTGTGCCGCAAGAAGGGAATTCGCGAATGTGGAGATGTACGTACCCTTGTGTGTTTATCCCTGTTTTGAGGTAAATCACTGCAGAACGAACATATTAAGGTAAGCCAATAAAGTATATAGACCTTACTAAAATGTTTCATAAAGGGAAAATTATAATAAATTGAGTTGGATAAGGGATAAATAAGGGTTAAATGCTTAAATGCACAGGACGCCCATATCGCTCATCCGCCATTTTAAATGGACGTGATTTCACGTCGATATCCCTCAAGAGGTTAAAATACCATTAGTACATATCTGAGTAATTGATTAAAACATAACCAAAACACATTGTTTTATGTAAATGATATTTGGGAAGGAAATGTTCCAGGCCTAAGTTTAGGGCACCTCCTTGGCACATGCCAGTTATAAGGACAAAGGAAAATCTGAGAAGAACCTCAAGTCAGGGAGGATGGTCTCAGCTAGTTCTCCCATGCTCTGCATTCCTTTCCCATTGCTCAGGTCTATGTACTTTTATTTAGTTTTAGTACACACTGTTCTGTGCTCTTTGTTAAAATGCTCTATACATTTGTCTCATATTTCGTTCCTTAAATTATCCTTAGCTTCTTTCAACCATAGTTTCAGATGATGCCCAATGTGATTACTCCTGGCAAAAAAGAGCAAGCCCCTTAAATAGAGAAAAATAGTGCAATGCATTTACAGTACTAATGCCAGCACAAGTGCAGAGCATTGGTTACATTACTTAAGTTATATTCTTTCAGATGTTATTGTAATTTTGCCATAATGTCTAATTGAATTCTTGAAATCTTTCCCAACATAGCACATAATAGTCCACCAAATGTCTCTATAGAGGACAAAGTGTGGTTTTACATCATTTTTTCTGGAATCCTTCAGTTCAGTTTGTGTCTATAAAATAATTCAGATTGCAAGCACAACAACTTCATGGAAGATAAAGCTGTTATCACAGTCATACTGGCCAGATTCACATAGTGCCAGAATTAGAACTCTGTGACAACCATAAGAATAACTTTCAAACTAATAGACTGTTCTAAAGTCAGTTACAAATTCTCTTAAATGTTATATGTTGTCTGATAACAAATTCAGGGAATGTTTTCTTTCTCTGGTTGCTTTATAGGTTCCAGCATTAACCAGTAACTGTATTAGGTTGGTTCAATACCATTCCATAATGAGTTATACAGATCAATATTTCCATAAAAGATACTGCAGAGAGCAGTTGGTAGGTTTTCACTGTTTTTATATTTCTGTTATGATGTTATGACAAGGAAAGAAGTGCAGTATCACAAACCTGTTACCAAAATGCTACAAATATTTTACAAAACATATAGCCCCTCTATTAGCTTCAGAAGATAAATATGGAAATGAATTGTAGAATAATGTTTAAGCTATTGTATGTAGGAACTAGTACCACTTTCCAATCCAGTAGTTAAAGAATTTCATGGGATCAAACATATATAAATTTACACTTTTTCAGAGCATATTAACTTACAGTTTTATTGGGAAATTACTGGTGTAATAGACAAACCATTCTGTGCTCATTATGCCATATGCCTTTCTTACAGTTAAGTATGTGAAAAACATATAATTTGCTTCCCTTTTTATTCTAAATCATCTTTACCATATACCTTCCCTACCTGCTTGTTGCAATTTCTGCATGTTGATAAGAACCCTATCATAATGACTATAAGGTAGTTACAAGATGTGTACCAAAGTGCATAAGTATGAGTGAGAGTAGTTGATGCTCAAGGAAACAGGTAGCATTGATGTTTGGAACATGCTATGCAAGCAGTAAAGAAATGTGTACAATGCACACATATGCTCGTCTTCAGCTTTCAAAAGGCAGTACCTCTAATGTGCTTTACTGAGTTCTGTCAGTTTCATCTGATTAGGCAAACATACATAGTTTTCTTCAGTCAACCTTAAGAACCAGACTAGATGTAAATAAACCACATTTGTATTCTTCTGCCGGAAGGGTTGTCTTGTCAATTGATGGATTTAAAAGCACCTCCCTTTTTCACATTTTACCACTGGCGATTATCCCATTCCACTACCACCAAAGCATGGTTCCATATGGAAATTGTTGAATAATGATAGAGCCAAATGCCTCACTTGCAGTACAATAATTACATGTGTAAGAATCATCTGTTGAAAGACACTATAACAGAGTACACACAGAAGCATATAGTGAAATCATAGGGGTCTCTAGAGAGGAAGAATTAGAAGTTGCTACTTGTTGCAAAAAAAAGTATTCTTTATTCAAGAATGAGGTTTGCACCAGTGTTTTCTCAATTATTAAAACAAAAGACCAGATTTTGTCATAAAAGGCACATTAACCAGTTTAACACTGCACATCGCACATAAGATTATGCAGTGAGGAAGAAACAGCGCTGAAAGTAAGGAAGGAGGAAATGGTAAAGCAAGAGAGACAAGTATAAGGAAAATGTGAGTGGTGGTTTGCACCAATGTCAACTTTTTCTGGTCATATTTTGCACCTTGCACCATGGAATGCACTGATGCATGCACCCTGAGGGAGGCCCTGGTTTAAATTCACACTCAAGTTGGAAACACAACGTTCAGGCTACCATTTTCAACTGGATGAAGGTAGAGGAGAAATGGAAGTTGAAAGGAAAGGCTCATTTAATAGTTTTTATAATGTGTTTGCTTTCGATATATGTACTTATTACCTGGAAAGTAGTACAAATATTGTAGTATTATGAGCTTCCTTCTTAAATTGTTAAGTAAGTTCTTAGCTTCCCATTCTGAGAACTGTTTTCTTTTATATGCCATCAAAAGAAAGCAGTGTGCTGGTAACCAACAAATCAACATGAATGGAAACACATTATAGTGTTTGCATCTAGTCCAGTTCTTAAGGTGACCAGAGAATAAAGTAGAAGGGAATGAAATTCAGTTAACGAATACTTTTGCACAAGTTATATTGTTTCTTTGTGTATTGACTAATGCTGAATTGTTGGCAATGAAGCTATTAACTTTCTTGCTCAAGGAAGATTGGGTGGAAGTGGCTGAACATTGCTAAAGATGATCTACATTCATATCTTGAAGATCACACAGTGGACAAACTTATGATGAAAGTATCCTAATTTTATTCAAATGTTAAGCCAACAGATAATGGCAAATAAGTAATGAAATGCTGCTGCAGATCTTTTTTTTAAAAGTTTAATGCCTTTCAACCTGGTAGATTATAAGTTCACTGGACAAACAATTAGTCACCCTCTGTAGAAATCAGCGATGAATCTTTATGACTCGACAGATGGTGCTGCTGTCCACTCATGTGGTTACCTGCACACCTAATGTCGCTACATGATCAGAGGGTCGTAGCAAATTGTGAAACGTGGTGTGTGAAGTATTCAGTGTAGTGCAACTTGGGGAAATGTAAGGATGTGAAAGAGTGACAAAAAGGGGCAATCGTGTTTAGCCATGCCCATGGCCATACATTTTGTTGGTGTGTCGAAGTGGACTGTCCCAACGGGTCTACAAGCAGTGATGCAATACACGTGGCCACGAAACACGACATTGGAATTGTGGTCCAAAAAGGATCACAACTGAGAGGGACCAGAGAGACGAGTTTCATGGCTAGTAAGTGCAAATTGCTTCCAAACCCGACAGGAATTGCTCCAGTCCATGAATGCAGGTTCATCCCACCTGTTAGCAAGAGGACATGCGGCGGGAACTGCATTCCATGAACATTTGCAGTCGGACACCTCAAAGGAGGCCCTTGCTCACAAGAGACACATAAAGGTGCGCAACTTCAGTGGGCTAAAAATCACCAAACGTAGACAGTAGCTGACTGGCAGAATGTCATGTGGTCTGATGAATCACAGTTTTGCCTCTATTCGAATGACGCATGTCGTCTAGTGCACCGCTGGCCACATGAAGCATTTCATCCGGATTGTGCACAGGATCCAGTTCAAGCTGGAGGCAGGTCAGTGATGTTTTAGGGGTGTTTTTCTTACTATGGATTGGGCCCACTCCATGAAGTGAATAATGAGATGAACCAGCATGCTTAATTGAACATTCTGGATGAGCAGGTGTTACCATTTACTCAATACCTCCATGATGATTGTACTGTTGTCCCCTTTATTTTAAGATGACAACTGCAGTGTTCATCGGGCTAGAAGAGTGTTGGACTGGTTTGAGGAACACACGCACCTTATCACATCTCAATTGACTCTCAAACTCACCCAACTTGAACTCAATCAAAAATTTTGTGGGATATGTTGGAACAGTGGGTGAAGTGCCAAAATCAGCATCCTCATAATTTGATGGATTTGCGCGAGCAGCTCATATGTGAGTGGTGTCAGCTGGATGTGAATTACTTGCAGATCCTTGTGGAATCACTTCCTAACGAATCCAGGCAGTTATCTAGTCCAGAGGTGATGTTAGGAATTATTAATGTTGAGTTACCCAGGGGCAACTAATTTTTTGTCCAGTGAGCTTATCAGACCATAATGAAATGGCTGAAAGGATGCTCAAATGAGCCCAGGTTCCATAGAGCTTAAAGTTACCAGACATTTGTCTTCTCAGGATAAGGGAAAACCCCAGAAAAAACCTTATCTGGATAACTCACCCTAACCAAGATTCAAATTCAGGACCTCTTGAATGTGAAGCAGACATACTACCCCCACACCATAGAGGTGTGCTGGTGTAATACTGCAGATTTGTGTGGATATTCAGAAATTATATTCCGAGTTTTCATGAGTTCCCATGTTTTGTTTTATGAATTTTTAAGAGATCAGAGATTTTGAAAGAGCTATAAGAGATTTTGAAATTTGGATTTCATTAAATTTTTTGCTTTATTAAAAAAAATGTAACATAGGTTTCTGCTGAATGTGGCTTCCTTTATTGGCAAGATACGAGTAGCATGTTTATTACCAATTAATTCACATTGTGATGGTATACAAAAACTTTACTCTGTTTTAGTTTAATTAAATGACATTTAATGTTTCAGTCCTATATGGTAACAAAACGGCAATATTTGAAATCCTGTTACTTTTTTAACACTTTATTATCCTCTAAATTTTACTACAAATGCACAATTTCATTTTCGTTGCTAACACAATTTATAGTCTTCTCTTCTATTAAAATTCACAATTGTTATTCTGATAATCTTTCTCAATCTTTCAATGTCTTTGTCCAGTTTCTCCGTCCCTTATATATTGACTATTATGATACAATCACTCGAAAACACATACATACTCACTGACAGGCTGGCCGACTCACTCTAGTAACTAAAACTATCTGTACCTGACAACTCAACTCTAACTAAAACTACTACCGCTCTATCACTCACTCAACTGCTACTGACTGTGTCTGTCCTATTTATACTGGAGCTGGCCTCACATGATCTTCAAGAACCTTCCATACACAAGTGCAATGATAATTCAGCAGAATTAACTAGAAGCTTCTGGAACCTTCTTTGCATTTTACCAGCATCATTGTTTATGGTCACACACAGTCGCTCACCATATCCAAGGTCACACTGCCCCCCCCCCCCTCTTATCTGTATATTGTTGAACGACCCAAAGTCACACTGCTCCCTCCTCAACGCTGGTCGTCCCAACCAGCACCATTATAGTTGGCCAGATGATCCTGAAGTACCATTACCATTAACATCTTCTCTCAGGGCATCCTCTGGGTGCAGTAGACTTTGCCATCGTATCACTTCTCCAGGTGGCACGGTCCTTGGCAGTGTTGTTGGATATCGCCCCTTGATCTGGGTAGGGCAACATCTGCCACTCTGCCTGACACCTCTGCGACCACCTTGCTGGTTACGATGGGCCCTCCTCCACTTGCCCAACACCCAGGTATGTTGGTGTACCATCCTGCGCACAACATGGAAACGACCCCTGGGGTTCCATGACAATCGACTTCCCCAGTGCACCTTCTCCACCATCTTGTTCTTGGCACACCCAATTGTGACCTCCTCCAGGGTCACCTTGCAGACCTTCAATGCTTGCTGGGGCTGTGGCATGTTATCTTATCTGTCCCGATTTGCAGGCCTTCTCTGCCAACATTGACCATCACCTTGTGGCTCCTGAGTGCATCCATTCCCAGTAGCACCTCCTCAGCCACGCTCATGACAAACACCAACAGACCCATGACGCTCTGCCCAAAGGTCACCTCCAGCCAGGCCTCCTTCTCCACAGGCAAGGTGTCACCCGATGCTGTCACTATTTCATAGGGTTGATCCAATTTCCTCATTGGCATATCCTCTGCCACATCTGGTCATATCACAGTCACTGCTGCACTCATGTTCACTCATAGCCAGCACGGCTTCCCCTGTAACCTGCCGTCTGCGATGATGTCCTCCATTCCTCCATTCATGGCACTGTGTGTCACCTGATTGGATGGCTCCAACGGTTCCTCCACGACCTGTCCTGGTTGGCTACATCCTCAACACGCTACCCTAGGGGATCCCTGATGATGTTCTTGAGCTGGCTCTTTTTCTTCCTTGTAATGTATACTTCCATACTCTGAGGTGGGCGCAATTGTCGCCTCTGCCACTAGGCGCTCTCTGCCCAGGTCTGTACTATCCTGTCTGCCCCTGGCATCCAGTTCCTTGATGCCTTCGTCAACTCTTCCTTCCAGGGCATCAAGATATTCCCCAATGTCCTCCACGATGTCCATGTGCTGGCAGAGGTCTCCCACCTTCCCGCCTAGTTCTCTCGAATCTTCCTTCACGCTGACCAGTTCCCTGTCAATCTTTGCTGGTAGCTCCGTCTTCACCATGAATGTCTCTACTTTCATCTCCTCCAACTTGGATCTCTATGTTTTTACTTTGCTTCTGAAATTCTTCATTCTATATGTCAAGTTCCTCAATCCAGATTCCATTGATGTCTCCATCTTCTCCATACCTGAGTTTATGTTATTCATTCCCTTCTCCATTTTGGAATTGATTTCTGTCTTCATCTCGTCCATTCCAGATTTCATACTCTTGATTTCATTAATAATTGTTTTATCATCTCCTCCATGGTAGCTCTTACGTTGCAGCTTCTGATGACGATGTAACGAACGGCACTTTGACAAATCTCCCTTCTGACATCAGTATAACAAAACGGTAAAATGTGAATTGCTTTACTTTTCTAACACTTTGTTATCCTCTAAATTTTATTATAAACACACAATTTCCTTCTCGTTGCTAACACAATTTATAGTCTTCTCTGCTATTACAATTCAGAATTGTTCTTCTGATAATCTTTCTCAATCTTTCAATGTCTTTCTCCAGTTTCTCCATCCCTTATATCCTGACTATTACGATACAGTCATCCGACCACACATACATACTCACTGACAGGCTGGCCGACTCACTCTCGTAACTAAAACTAACTGTACACGAAAACTTAAACAACTCAACTCTAATTAAAAGTACTACTACTACTCTATCACTCACTCAGTTAACTACTACTGACTTTGTCTGTTGTATTTATACAGGAGCCGGCGTAATGTGACCTTCGAGAATCCTCGTCGGTCTGGGTGGCTCAGTTGGTTAGACGCTGGCCTACTGTTCCCAAGGTCGCAGCTTCAAATCCGGCCCAGGCCGATGGCTTTTAAGTGTGCTTAAAAACGACAGCTCCATGTCAGTAGATTTACTGGCATGTAAAAGAACTCCTGCGGGACAAAATTCCGGCACACCGGCGACGCTGATGTGATCCTGGCAATTGACAGCGTCGTTAAACAACAAAATAATTTAATTTAATTTCGAGAATCCTCCATACACATGTGCAAGGATGACTCAGCGGAATAAACTAGAAGCTTCTGGAATCTTTCTTTGTGTTTTACCGGCATCATTGTTTATGGTCACATACACACAGTCGTTTGCTGTATCCAAGGTCACACTGCCCCCTCTCATCTGTATATTGTTGAATGATCCAAAGTCACAATATGATTCTCACTTTTAGGTGTTAAAATAGATTTACAGCTGCAGTTATTGCTCTGGTATCAAATCAAATAATTTTATTGAAGTACTAAGAAATACATATATTATAAATACATATCTTGTACTGCCCACTAGGACTTGGCCCGGGCCACTTTTTCAGTGGGCAGTCCAGTTTAAGCTATACAAAAGAACATACTGTAACTACTGCTACCACTGCCACTACTACTAAATGTTCATGAGCTACGGTTCTTCTCTGTTAACAGTCCATTTATTTTTTACTTTATCTGGATACTGTCCCAATATCTTACAGTTTTTATCTATAATTTTATGTATATCAGAATCCATTTATCTGGGTTTTTTTTTTTTTTTTTACAATAAAAAATTATATGTTGAATGTCTTCATTTCCCCCTCATAATGGACATTCACCTTGTGAATACCCGTTTCGTTGTCCTTTTAGCCTCCATATTCCTGCTCTTAACCATGCTATCCCCCTCCTTTCTTCCTGGCTAGTGTTATCTATATATTTTTTCTCTTTCCCGGCTATTTTTTATGGTATATAAATTACAAGTGATCTCTTCTCTGATAGCTGACTAAACAATTTTTGAATTTCTATATCTTCAAATCTTTTTCTTACTCCCTTCCAAAAACCTTTGTAATTTGAGAGATAGTACTGGAACTTAAAAATTCAATGCCACAACTGGGATTTGAACCACAGACCTTCTGCTTACCGGGCGGCTGCTCTACCACTGAGCTATTGTGACAAACTGCCAGAATGGCATTAAATTCTCAAACCAGTTGCTGCCTTTTCTTTTGCTAATGCTATTTCCTTTTGTTTCCCCCTTTACCTCCTGCATCTATTTTTATTCTTAAGTAAGTGTAATCATGCACTATTGTTCTTTACTTTCTTTTTTTCCATTTCTCACATTTGCTCAGTTTTACTCCTCTCTTACACACTAAAATTTGGGTTTTTTCTATATTTACATTTAATCCCCATTCTATACAGTAATTATCTATTTCTTGTAAAGACAATTTTAGACCATTTACAATAACGGAACCCACTATCAGATCATCTGCAAAAAGAAGACCAGGAATTTGTATATTGATTATTGCAGGCAAAAGTGTATTACTATTGCTCATGTTCTGTAGTATGTCATTGACAAACAGTTTGAATAAAATTGGACTTAACTTGGCCCTTTCTCTTGGGCCATTTCTCTAGTTATTGCCCCTTCGTCATATTTTATGCAAAAAGTGTTATCTTTATATAAACCTTTCAAAATAGTTACTATTTGATTACTAACCCCTTTCTTTAATAATTTGTACCATAATAGTTGTAGTTCTATCCGGTCAAATGCTTTCTCTATATCAATAAATGCCATATATATTTTTCCCTTTTTATTTTTTAAGTGTTTGTCTATTAGTGTTTTTATAACAAAAATGTTATCAACTGTTCTCCTCCCTTTCCTAAAGCCCACTTGAAATTCTGAGAGGATATTACACTCTTCTACCCATGCTTGCAATCTATCTGCCAGAGTTCCTGTATAAACTTTTCCCACATTTGTGCTCTGGTATCAGAAACTTTAACTATTTTTTGAAAATGAATCCAATGTAAAAGACTATGAAATGGTGATCAATAGCTTCAATTTCTCAATCAAAATTTGCAGAACCTAATCATAAAGATTAATAGAATGAGAAAAGCTGGCTCTAGCACAGGCATCGGCAAACATGTACTCAATGAGATATCAGTATGACGTCTCAACATGCAACCCACAATGCATATGACATGATGTAGATAGAACAGGGATGGCATTGACCTTCGTTCAGAGTCAGTGGTGGACTCACTCGCTACAGAGTACAATAAGGAATAGTACATATGCTTGAATCCAGCTATTTTGGTCTACGATACTTTAGGTAGGCCTAGATATTTGAGCATATTTAAATTCACTTCTATTTGCAATGTACCATGAAAATCTAGTGATATATCACAAGTAGCCACTCTCAGCATAGCACGCAAATTATCATCTGTTAATCGTGATACAAGATTTTTATTCAGTTTTTTTCTTCTACACAGTTCTTAAATGCTTGAAATAATTCTGCCCCTGTTGTATGTTCCCTAAGTGAATGACTTCAAGCATATATTTTTGTATCGAGAGGTTGTTAGTAACTCTACGAGTGAAAATTACCAGTTGTGCTGTGTCAACGTTGTCAGTGCTTTTATCCAACGGGAGAGAAACGGCTATAAATTCATGGACCTTGGTTTGTAGTCTTTTTTCGGTTATTTCTGCTATTTTATGTATCCTTTTCTGTATGGTTTGTGGTGATAATGCAATATTACAAAAAATATCATGTTGTTCAGGGCAAATTATTTTGGCAACTTTACTCTCACATTTTTTATGAAATATTTATCACTAAACACGTCATTGACTGAGCAATCTCCAAAGCAACAGCATAGCTGGCGTGAAGTTGTCATTCAGTTATAATATTTGAATTAATATTAGGTGTATTATCTGAATATTGCTCTTTGAGCTGTTGCAGTTGGTTAGTCCAATCTAGACCTGAAAAAAAAAAAATAAAATGAATAAAGGACACTACGTCAGTGTTATGCTACTTTAAATCGTGGTGTAAATTTATGAATACATGCTTGTCTATAATTGTATGGTGATCTTATGACATGTATCATAATGTCGCTTGATGTTCCATTGATGAGTGCCTTTTTGAACTTCAGAGCACAACAAACACCTTACGTTGCTTACATGATGAGAGAAGAAATCATCAAAGTGCTATTCTAGATATCAAATTTAATAGACAAGGAATAATTAGATGCACTCTAACTTTATTCCATGAATATACTAAGACTTTAAGTTAAATAAACTAATATCCTTAAAAGTTATAAATAAAGAAATTTATCTTTAAGTCTTAGTATTAAATTACAGTTTGACAGACATGTTTAGAAGTGCAGGTAAATACGACAGGACAGTTCGCCCGTGATCGGTGTGTATGCAGTGTCAGTTAAGGCTGCAAGGGTGGGGGAGACAGAGTAAGCGCTGCCCCTGATACCTCATAGTTACGAGGCCTCATTGAGTACATGTTTGCCGATGCCTGCTCTAGTACATTCACCTGTACCATTTTGTTTGGGCATATATTATCCATAAATAGATATTTGAAACCACTGTTTCTCAGGAACTCTAATTTTCATTGTTCCTAAAGCCAATGTTTTCAATAATCTTTCACCATTTCTATGAAATGTAAATATTCTTCTACTTCTGCTGTTGTAATGATTAATCTTAGGGATTAGATTTTCATTAATCATATGAAGAATTAATTTTCTCTTCATGTCATAAACTTTATATAAGAAGCTTTCTTGGGATACTTAGGTATATATTGCAGGAATCCTATTTTCTCAGTTCATTAGTAACCTCTTACAATGTTCATGCATTTCTACTCAGGACAAAGTTTCAGGAATGGAAATACTCCAAGTACAAAATTAATAAATCACAATTTCATATAAAACACCCGCACACAAAATTATAATTGTGTTTTCAGATGTTTTATTATGGGGGAGATCTGCCATTTTGTGTTAATTATTCCTCCTTGGATAATTAATGACTTGATGTTACTTTTTCAAGAAAAGCTTAAGTAAAACAAGAACATTGGGATGACCCATTGTTATCTCTCCAACATTTAATGCATTTTACGTATAACCAAAGTGTTAATTTAAAACAGAAATAAAAAACATGGCAACATTTGTGTTTTAGTATTCAACAATACTTAAATAATTTATGCAAAGTATGAGCCATGTCATGATGCTTTCAATCAGATTTTATACAAAAACAGATTTATACCCTTATTAATCAGAATGCATACCACATAAGTTTTGGATTGGTTTAAAAAAAAGACCTTAACCCTGTGGCAGGCACGTAGTGGTATACAGTGCTGCCAATTTTGTTTTCTTTCAATAATTACATTAGCATGCCAAGTACACCAAAATTGTACTAGATATACTTTGATGGGTTATTCAGGTGCCGAATGTCACTGTTGTCACATTTTTATACCCATCATATCCGCTGCGACTGATGAGTAAAGTGGACAACTACACGTGCGTACCGCACGTGCCTGGTGATATAAGTATATGTAACCTAGTCATTCCTGAATGGTTTATACATCACAAGCTTTATTTAACAAAAACACTTTATGTGAATGATTGATTATGCAGATTAGTTTAACATTAGAATTTTCCTAATTGTCTTCCAGATTTGCACGAAGAAAGGTATTGACAGCAGAAGAAATGAGCGTCTTTTGGATCATCTGACAGAGAATTATGCTGATTTCTTTGACAGTGATGACGAAGCAGAAATAATTTAGATAATTCCGGTAAATCTGAATCATGTGATGACAAGAATGAAATAAAAGAATTGCCAAGTGAAGACTACCATTCTTAAATTGGTAAGGACTGTATTGATGCGTCATTTGTTATCAGTCCCAGGGAAAACAAAATGCAAGAACATATTCAAGGTTCTGCCTGGCCCAGAGTGGAATACTAAAGAAACTAAAACTGAAATTGTTGGTTTAATCAAATTTTTTGATCCTGGAATAACTGATTCTCCTTTTGCAAACATGAACAGGTAAATAACAATAGACCATTTTTTAACTATCCAAGGGATAGAGATTGCAGAAATACTCCTGCTTCTGAAATAATGGCTCTATTAGAAGTGCTGTTTCTCATTACTTAGAAAAAGGATGCACAAAGTTATTAGAGCTGTGGACATCAAATGAAACAGGAATGACTATTCCAAGGGCAGAATTTACCTACAAGTGCTTTCTGTTCTTGCTCCAGTCACTGAGGTTTGACGATACTGGCATTGTTTAACAACTGCAGACAACTACACTCAAGGGGAGTTCACAACCATACACGAAATGTTTGTTGCATTTCATGGGCATAGTGATTTTGTTTAGTACATGCCCATTAAGCCTACCAAGCTTAAATAAATGTAATTCATTTTCATTTATTCCAACTTATGTACATATATTAAAAACAAGGATTAGCAATGATATCATTTATTGTTTTTGACTTCAATATTACTTCTAGCAGAAAACAAGAAAATTTGTGTGTAAAATGGTATTTAAAGTTTGGTAGCACTGAATGCCACATGTGCCCACTGATGTAATTATCTTTAGTGTGCCTGCCACAGGGTTAAGGTGACCTGTTTTGACTGAAATCAATATTTAGATAAACATTACCAACAAGCATGTAACAAACCCAAAAAGTAGTATGCAAGAGAATGAATAAAAGTTGTCAAGTCTGAAGCCTTCCCAAGTTTTTATATTCTACTGTTCATTTTGAAATCTTTCTGCTCCAAAACTGTAAATAATTATTCACTTTTTTTTTTTTTTTTTAATGCCAACAAACTTACTGTTGGTGTTTTTAAACACACAAGCCGTGTGTGGGCAAAGTTTGAGAGGTAGAACTGGAACTTAAAAATTCAGTTGTGGCATTGAATTTTTAAGTTCCAGTTCTACCTCTCAAATTATTCACCGTTTCTTATTATTATACAGCCAAGGTACATTAAGTCCACATATTTATATATATTTTTTTATTTATTTCTGCTAAGCCATATACAACTGAGTATGACCGGTGTTCAGCCCTGGCTCTTTACCAGTCATACTCATATTTTACAATAGATTCTTATTACTAATTATTTACACCACTGAAGGGTTGTTATTGTTCCTGTTCACTGTCCAAAACCATTTGTTTCTCACTTTGTATAAGACTTGTCCAATCTTCTAGCTATCTTTAACAAACATTTCAACTACAGCTATATTTCCATCCAACTTGAACCATTTCTTATTAATGTACTCTTTTCTCCAAATTTCTGACCCTTTACACTTAAATATTATATGTTCCAGGTTCTCATTATCACCCCATATGGGACAATAATTTTGTGGAATACCCTTCCTTAAACCTTTTAACCGTCACACTCCTGCTCTTCCCCATGCAATACCTTCTCTCTCCTCTTTATTTGTCACGTCTATGTACTTTTCCCTTCCCCAATTTTCCTTCATTGGTATGTATTAAACTAAAGAACTCTTCTCAGCTATTTCACTAAATATCTTTTGCACTTCTATGTCTTCGAATCTTTTCCTTGGGATTTCCAAAAATTTCTGGCGTTACTTTCTCTTTTTCTCCACATTTACCCTAATCCACTGCTCTCCAAGTTATTTCTAAGACACTCTAACCCACCCCTTATTTTTTTAAACTTTTCTCTTGATATATTAAACATTGATATATTAAACATCCTTCTTATATTTTCTTTTCCCTATTGTGAGTCTGATCTAAATCTAAAATGTTCTAGAGCCTTCTTTTTGCTTAATTGCATCCCTTGTCCTGGAGCGGGCAGCTTATTTTTACCCAAAACTAAAATACTGCTCTGTTCCAGTGTAATAATACTGTTTTCTTCCCTTTCCCCTTCTATGCTCTCCTCCCTACTACGTTGCCACGCCTTCCTCCCCTCCCATGCCAACTTGCGTGCTGCTGTTACTTCCTCTCTCCTCGGTGACACCATTTTCTTCGGTGACATTTCTCTGCTGGCTGCTCCTCCTGACGTCATCGCTGTTACACCGTCTGTTGATGTCATTGCTTCATCAGCTGTCTCCCATATTCTAGATGACGTCTTCTCTGTGCGTACAATGTCCATGGCTATGCTGATAGGCAAATTTTGTCTTAGATTGGACTTTGATCTTCCTGTCTGGTTCCCTACATTCGGCACTAACTTCTGCTGGGTAATTTCCTCTTTGCCATAACCGGCTTCGCTTTGTTCGTTCTTGTCTGAAAGCGGCGTTCTTACTCCGTCGATCCACAGCTGAAAATTCCTAATATACGCTCTTCTTCCCTGACTTCTTGCTTCTTTCATTCTTTGTACTAAATTTCTCTGCAGAGCTCTCTTCTTTGGTGATAAGTGTTTGTTTATAAAAATTTCTGTTCCCTTTAATTTCTTGGCCCTTATAAGTACTTCATGTACTAGCTGTGATGTTGCTATTTTCAATATAATTGTTCTCTTTCCAATCTGTCTCCTGACTCGATAGGCTTCAATGATTTTCCCCCCATATAAATCTATTTCCAGCTTTTCTTTCATTATTTCAATTATTTCTTCTGCTGGCCATTTATCTCTTCTTTCCTTGACTCCCATGAATACTAAGTTAAATCTTCTTTCTCTTTCCTCCAATATTTCCATTCTTTCCTTAATCATATCAACTTCTCTTCTTGTTTCCTGCACCTCAGCTTTTACTTCTTCTTTGATATCTATTGCCACCTTTTCTAGTTGTTTCCCTATTCTCTCTTCCATGCTCTCCATTTTGTTGATTTTTCTCAGTTGTTTTCCAGCATTATTTTAATATCTACAGGCCCAGGGTTCTTCTCGATTCCACCAATCACTAACAAAAGGATTAAAATACTTCCAAAAACCAATATATTAGCCATCTCCTCACCAAAATTGTTTTTTGAGTTCACCAATTCTGCTCTTTTAAACTGTCCAATTCTAGCTCTACACACTGAAATATCCACTCCCATCATGACTTAAGATGTTCTTCCTCTACACACAGGAGCACCTCATAACACAACCTTCCTGTACCACTGCTGGCTTACCACTTTCAAGTCCTTATATTATCAATACTGCTTCACAGTGTTTTCATTCTACTTGTACTTTAAAGGATTTTTATAATTTATTCTACCACAAGGAGTTCATTTGTTGTAAACTGATGGAATACAGTTTTTCTTGTTACAAATAGTGATGTCATGGTTTATATAATTAAAGTCTACATTAGCTAAAACCAGAGACAAACCAGAACAGCATAGCTGTCTTGTAAGAATCATCTTATTTGTATCAAGATACAGTTAACTGAACTACAGGGGGGCAGAGCTTTTCAGATAAATAATCAATGGTAATGCTTTTAAACAAGGAAAGTCACTTCTTAAACAAGAGGAATACAGGTTTGTTTACTTTGTCATACTCAGGTTTCTTCACAGTTTTGCATTTTGGGATCTGACAAATGCTCTTGAAGTTTTGGTTTCACTTTTATGTAATACTGTAGATACACCAATGTCATAATCTGCTGTAATATTTCAAAACAATCTTCCATTTTCCACCTGTCTAATAGCTTTAATTTTCTGTCCAATGCTCATTACAACACACTTGTTTTTCTTGACATCTTGTACAGATAAAGCACACTGACCAACACCAAAACTTAAATAACATTGAATATGTGTGCAAGTAGTTAAAACTTGTTATTGTGGTACAGCTTTTCTTGGAATGTCGGATATGGGGCAAGAATTAATTGCATGCAATACTGCAATACCAAGTGTCTGTATTAAAATTCATGGTTAGAGCAAAAGAACACTGCCAATTGTCGCAGCAAAGTTGCCAGTGCAAATTTGAGCATTTTTGTTCTTGCCTCCCCTCTTCCACAGTTTCATTTAAGCAGGGTTTTACTGTATCTGAGGGTGCTGCTGTTGTGATACTATTCAGAGCAATTGTGGATGGATACCAAAAAGCAGCATCTTAGGGAACATTCAACTGTGAACCCTGCTGTCTCCATTAATTGCAGCATGTTGAAAGTTTTCAAAAGTTGTACAATCAACTTTTGATATGCAAAACTAAAACAAGTGAGTCTTATTCACATTCTAGGTACATAAAAACTATGGACCAGCTTACAGTTGTTCTCAAATAGTTAATTGTCATGCAACAAGCAATTATTTCATGCTTAAATGCGCCTAGAGTTTTGCTCAGTAAGAGTGTGCCAGTAACCATTTGTACAACACTAGAGCTTATTTCAGCAAAACTAGCTTTGTATTTCATTTGAAACACATATTTCCGAACTTCTAAGATTATCATAAATATCTGCTATTCAGGGCACAGAGCAATATAACAAAGCATTTGTAATAGAATTCTCCATCTGATTCCATAACATTGTTGTTTTTCATCCATTAACGTATAGAATAAAAAGCCTTATGTAATACCACCCACATATTTATACAGATGTTTAAGCAGCAGTAACATACTAGATTAACATTTGTAAGGAATTGTAATGAATGATAGCTACAATATTTTTTATGAGCACTAGATATAGATTTTAAATAAAAATAGAAGTATATAAGCATCAGTACACACTATCTGTTGTTTTGTAAGAATGTATCTTTGTAAGAGAAAGTCTTAAAATGCCATTCAAAGATAGCATAATGATGTAAATTCTTCAGGAAACTTCATAGTTTTGCTGCCTTGTGTTACATACCTGGAATGCAACTACTCTCTACTTTCATTACACATCTGTTTTTATATTTCCATTTTTTTTTAAATAGGTAATGTAGTTTACATTTTTCTTTAATGACTATTAGTTATGGATTTCTAATTCTTTGATACTTAATGCAACACTGAGATATCAAAAACAGTCACTAGCATTATATTTCACCATTAAGATAGAATTTGTGTTCTTTTGATTACTCTAGTAATATATTTTTACTCAGTGTTTCTTAAATGAAGCATGCAGAAGTTTATATCCGTCCTCAAAAATGGGTGAAAAGATATGGCTCATCTGTGATTCAGCTTCCAGTTATAACTATAGTTTCATTTATTTTTAATCATTCTTGTCTATTTCTAATCTTTTTGCTGCCTAGATGATTAAAAGAAAATTCTATGCATGAAACTCTTGGCAATTAGTTTCCAGTACTTTCAGGAAGAATCTTTATAAATAAGCAACTAGCAGCTGTCAGGAAATGTGGAAGCTTCATAAAGGCACTTTATTGGCACAGCTAACATCTAACCATCTTTAAGTGGAATTTTAACAACAGCAACAATGTTTTTTTGTCTTCTTTTGTTCTTTTTATTTCAGTATTAACATACATAATTTGAAACAACGAATAGGAAACTTGAGTGTTACATAAGTTTCCACCGATCAGTGAGTTCTATTTTGTCCCTGATGCACTTACAGCAACCACTGTTATTTAAAAATTGTATTATTTAAAAATTCTTAGTGGGCAGAAGGTTTAGGGTTAACTTTTAATGTACTACCATGATTAAAGCAAAGCTTCTACTTGCATACTATGTTTCCTTCGATTGCTAGAGGTCTATCATACTGTTCTTGGAAATTTTGTTTCCTTTTCTTTGTTTCATTAAATACATGCCAGCTACCAATGGGCTTCAGAGCTGTGAATTACATTGGTTGCATCTATGATGCAGAACTGGGATACACTCCCCTGCTGAAGCAAGAATCAAGCTGCAGTTGTTTGTTTTTGACCATGCATTTGCATTATGTGCAGTTATGAGATATAGAGTAAAGAATTGCACTTGGTCCTATTTCAAGGTTAAACTTTCTGATATTGCACATACCTTTATCATAAACTCAATTGTTTCATGAATGCTTTCATGATTTTTAACTAAAGCAAGAGGAAAGGAATTTGACATGTCCATAAATATATACAATACAATACAATACATAAATATATATAATATATGTATTTATGTATAACACTACAATATTTTTTTCTTTATAAGTTGAGTGAATATAAGTCTCGTCAACATAAACAATTGGCCTACCTTGCCTTCTGTACTCATGAATGTCTTCTAAATATTGTGCATGCCACTCTGCAATGTTAGGAGTTTCTACTAGAATTATTCATCTTGACTGACATTTTTTTCATCGGAATCCCAAAGATCTTATACGACAAGATAAGGTTCCCTGCTACAACCCAGAATATTGTCTTCACTTAAGGCTTTACAAAGTTTGCTTTGTGTTGGCATTTCTTTTCTTACTACATAAAACTCGTGTATCATTCTTCTAATGGCTTCTTCAGTGAAGTCATCCATTTCAATTCTCTTTTTTCTTTCCTTCTTTTAGCACCTTGAAAACCGTAGACTTGGATATACTTGCAGCAGCGCTTGTTGATTCAATAATGTTATAACTTGGACAGTTCTTGTTTTTGCAAGTAAGTGGCAACATTGTAAACAATCTCCTAATCTACCCTCTAAGGGACTTACCAGAGGAGAACTTAGGTGTTGAAGATCCTGGTATTACTATTAATAATTCTCAGTTTAAATGATATACTCTTTATAACAAACAGTTTTTGTGATCACTCATTGCCACTGCCACTGCCACTGACTAAGCCTCGCAATACGCATGCACATTTGATGTCACATGGACATGCAGGTGAAGGAGAAATTGCATAATTGCAATAGTTACACCCACAATGCTCTGCACAATTTTCCCATTAAATTGCTTACTTATAGCATTTTATTTATTTTCTGCATACTTGGACTTGTAAGATCTTTAACAAGACTTTGTTTGTTTTAATGTAACAGACTAGCAGTAAACTTGGTTAAGTTAAGTCAAATGAGTGTCCCAGATGAGCATTTGCTGTGCTTTTCAAATGGGAAGGAGTTTGTCCTTGAGCGTCTCCAGGCCGGCAACCAATCGGGAGTCCTGCTGTGTTGTCATATTGCTTTCTCCTTAAGTGGGGCTTGATGCATGCCAAGAAATATGAAGAGTGGGGGTAATGAGCTTGCAACGCTGTGCATGTAAACGTATCTCATTGGGTGCAGATCAGAACCCTTCCCATTTGAAAAGCACATTAGTTCAACTCTTATATATAAAAAAATAAACCTAAGTTGAACCTCATAAATTTCTTATATTTTAACAAATCTTTTAATATGCATAACAAGATAAAATGAGACTGCATCTGTGGTCTGGTGGTTAGCACGCCAATCTTCAAATCCAGAGGTCATTGGTTCGATTCCTAGCTGAAGGGTCAGAATTTTTCTTTAGCCAGAAGTATTCCTCACTTTCCCTAGAATAAGAGTGTGTATGCATGTGTGTGTGTGTGCGTGTGCGTGCGTGCGTGCGCGTGTGTGTGTGTGTAAAACACTGCTGATATCTTAGATATGAAAGGCAACATATAAAGAAACATAAAAGAAAAAAGGGAAACAAAATCAAATGCATTCAAATTAACAGGTTCACTAGTACTGCAAGCTTATAATCATGAATATGAATATATTTGAATTTAAGAAAAGAAACATTTCCAGTTAATTATCCACCTAAACTGCACCATAGCCACATAATTTTGCTTCCCTGAAGTGTTTGGTGGACCTGAACTTGTTTCTATAGTCTGGGAACTTCATCACTAGCAGTATTTAAATATTATGTTGTTGATGAACACAAATTAATAAGCATTTTGCAAGCTTACTGTTAAAATCAAGCTATTCGGGTCATTTATGAGTTAATGACATCAGGAAATATAGAAAATAATAGCTTCCTTAAGATTTAAAATCTTACCTATATTCATTGCAATTTTGAGTATTAACCAGAAAAAATTCACCCTTTGTTGTATAGGATTAAAATGCTATCCTGCAAAATCACAAATCTTAATTTTTTGTACAAGATAATGTACCTTCATTTATGGAATGTGAAGGTTATTTAAAATCTTGAAAGCCACAAAAATACTAGAATGAATACATGTGACAGTACCTTGTTATGTTTTACCCAAAATATTTTATATATTATGAAGTTTTAGAAATAAGTGGACAATATTGTAACTTGGAAAATGATATTTAAGTATGAATACAAAAATGTTTGTGGTGAGAAACAATGGAATATTCTCAGTATCTCTGTAGAGTATTCATTTTCTTCAAAGAACTAATGTAATTACATTCTTGCTTATCCTCTGCTCCTTTTTCTCAGTCTGTTCAAGATTTGGCTAAGAGAGAGAATAACTAAGACATATAATAGCAGGCAAATGTGTGGTTGGAATCTTAATCATCAGTAGGCTTAGTAGTCCAGCTACATTAAAGAGGAATCAGGTTATGCACATTTGTAGTGCATGTGATAGCACAGTATGGGGAACCGGTTCAGCCTGTCTGCTCTACAGACAAAATGTGCACAACTTCATTCTTTTGGTAGCTCACCTACTAAGCTTAATCATCAGGTAATCTTGTCACTATAAAATAAAAATGTTCACTTCTGTAATAGGTGCATTGCTGATCATTACAGCTTATTTTCATATTCAGATTAATATATTAGTCTAGAACTGTTAAAATTAAAATATTGAGCGTGAAACAATAAGAAGGCCTAAAAATGTTCACTGATGAAGCTAATAAGATTGTACTAAGGTTTGTGAGTGAAAGTTGATGTTACCCATAGTACATATGTTTTCCATAAGAAGGAATGTTTGTATTCTTTTGTTGCAAAAAAGCACACCCAAGATAATATTGTCAGTGACCAGAAGACTCTTTATAGCTTGTAATGATTTTTACAAACACCTTAACAGTTTGAAGTAGGAAGTAAATACACATAACTTGATACTTTTGGGTTCATCTGAGAGGAGCACACATAACATTATTATGAAGACCTAATTTTAATGATCTTTGTAATTTAAATGTACATACAACATATAAATAACAAGTTTTTACATGAGATACCTTTTTAATGACCTACTTAAATATAATCTATACAAAAGTAAATATATGACACCATGACACTAGAATTGATGTTTCCTTTTAGAAACCTTTTATATAGTAATTTTCTTGTATCAAGCAATATAATAACATTGGTAAGGTTTTGTCTTACCTGTAGTGGAACTTTCTCAGTGTAATGCAACAAGGAAGCTAAAAATGCATAGGTTGCTTTAAACTAGTTTTATTTTAGTACTTAAATCCATATTTTATTTCAACTTAGGATTATGCTATATTATGCAGTGATACTATATTATTGTATGTGAAGGCACGAGTATAAAGACAGTTATGACAATTATGACTTTATGTGAATTTTGTAAACTTTGTAAGAGGGCATTAATGGACATCATATGAGTCTTGCATATGATTTTTTTACTTTCTCTACTATGTATAATAAGTAAACAAAGTATTATATTCCACCCAAAAATTCGATGTCAGAATTTCACCGGAAATATATGTTTTGAGGCCCACTGAATCAAAAAAAACATTATTAGAAAAAGGTCTGCACACGTGTGTGTGTGTCTGTCAGTCTGTACACAGCATAACTCAAAAACAAATAGTCAGTTAAAAACTAAAGTTGGTATTTAAGTTTAGCATCTTTTAAGGATGCAACATGATTTTGAAGAGAATTCCTCCACCCTAAACCACCCTTTACATGAAAAATTTTTCAAAAATGGCTAATGATTTTGATTAAAATGCCATATGTTTAAGATATTTTTATGACAAATGAAATGCATATTTTGAATTTTCTTGCTATAGCCCATGTAGCCCTGTTTACTTTGGATGACTTTTGCATAACTGGTAACCTGTAGGAGATAGACCAAACCTTACTATACAAAAAATCTGATGTGTTGCACTCACATGACTTTCTCTACTCTTGTACTAACCATTCTAACAAACTTTTATTCCTATATCTCCTTCGTGTTAAGATAAACATTCGTACAAATTATCTTATTGCTTATTTCCTTGTAGGTACAAGAGGGATATTAGAATACAGTAGGTTTTGTGCGATAGTCAAATCTTTTTAAGCTTTGAGATTACGTTCTCTTTGCACGCTTGACATATAAAAAAATGAACAACGATGCATTTCGCTAAAGTTCTAAGTTTTCCGAAACTCACACACATAACAAGGAATATCTCCAAAATGGTTCACCCTACAAGAAAATTCATTCAGACATAAATTGTGTATTTTAGCATGATCTACATTTTTTGCATAGTATGATTTGATCTATCTCTAACGGTTTACCAGTTATGCAAAAGTCGTCCAGAGTAAATACAACTACAAGGGCTATAGCCAGAAAATTCAAGATATACATTTCATTTGTCATAAAAATATCTCAAACATATGACATTTTAATCAAAATCGTTAGCCATTTTCAAGAAAGTCAAAATGTTTGAAAATTTTTCCATGTAAAGGGTAATTTAGGTTCGGGCTATTTTCTTCAAAATCTTCGTGTCGCATCCTTGAAAGACATTAAACTTAAATACCAATTTTGGTTTTTAACTGACTTTTCGTTTTTGAGTTATGCTGTCCACAGACAGACACACACATGGACCTTCTTCTAAAAATGCTTTTTTTGGATTCAGGGGGTCTCGAAACATATATTTCCGGTGAAATCTCGACATCGAATTTTTGGGTGGAATACAATACTTCCCCTACTTACCAGTAGAGAAAGTAAAAATGTAGGTCTTGCTAAAAGCACAATTTATGTCCAAATAAATTTTTTTGGTGAGTGAACCATTTCAGAGATATTCCTTGTTATTTGTGTGAGTTTTGGAAAACTTTCATCAAATGGAACATCATTATTCATTTTTTATATGTTAACTGTGCAAAAAGAACAAAATTTGAAATCTTTAAAAGATTTGACTATCACTCAAATCCTACTGTATTCCCATATTCCCCTTGCACCTACAAGGAAATACGCAATAAGATAATTTCTGCAACAAAGAAGATACAGTTTGTAAGAATGGTTTGTACAAGAGTAGAAAAAGTCATGTGAGTTCAACATATCAGAGTTTTTTATACATAACAGAAATGTATGTAATAGATAAAGACCATGCATTTATTTAATAACATTGGATTATACAGGGTGGAAGTCAAATAATCCGCCAGAATGAAGGAAGTGAGAGAGTGGATGTAAACTAACAAAAAATTCCAATAACTGTTTTAATTAAATGCACCGATAAACAGATAATCGCGTTCAAATATGAAAGTGTGGCAACATGGCGCAACCTGTTGATCGGGAACTGAGCATCTATCGTCTGATCAATGAACTATTCTAATGCTCTATAAAAACCATTTAAATAATGTTAGCCATGTATTGAATTCAGATGTTTTGTCGCTCTGTGCCAGAGACCAGAAAAATGCGTGAAAAAGTAAGGTTATGGCTGATTGCCCCGTATGAAAACATTACCTCAAGTCTTACATTTCCGCACAATTACAAATATTTTATTTGGTATGTTTAAAAGCCTGAATATCTGGCCTGTTCTATTTGAGAGGCTTATGTCATGATAAGATAATGACCTCGCTTGGAATCGGATTCTTCTTTTAAACGCATGTAAAATTGTTTACTAACTTCTGTCACCAGTTACAGTATTACATCCATTAGGAAGTAAGAAATATGATAGAAACATAAAAAATAAACTTTAAATATGCTCTAATCAGTCAGAAATACATAATTTTCACTTAAAATGACACGAATACACGCTAAGTTCATGTCTACTTACTGTGTATGTACGCTGAGCAAACGCAATTTGCCTTATTCACTTTAGTTACAGAATGGTACGGACCTAACACAATATTCATGTTCATAATAAATAGCAAGATAGTTTGTTTCACTTACATATGTGGTGAACACCTGCTATTTTCACATCGTTGGTAAGATGGATGGATGGGTGTGTGTGTGTGTGTGTGTGTGTGTGTGTGTGTGTGTGTGTCTGTCTGTCTGTCTGTCTGTCTGTCTGTCTGTCTGTCTGTCTGTCTGTCTGTCTGTCTGTCTGTCTGTCTGTCTGTCTGTCTGTCTGTCTGTCTGTCTGTCTGTCTGTGTGTCTGTGTGTTTTATTTATTTTTTTATTGATAAATAACAGCATGCCCCATTACAGAGGTAACATTACATGCTTTCAAGACAATATAAAATGTTGAAGCATATAACATTATACAAGTTACAAATTGGCATTTACATTGAGACATTTGTAGTTGACTAGTTACAGAACATTCTAGTGCTGCTTAAAGTCTATCTTTAACATAGAATTTTAGTAAGTTCACATATAACCTGGTCTTTGGCATAATTTGACGATTACAATGTACATAAAAATCTTAAAAGCGTTTAGAAATATACCTTAGGACCATTCCTTTGAATGGTACGTTTTATGTCTGTTTTGTGGCTATCCTATAATTTAAGTGAGAGAACAAACTTGTGAAATGCTCTTAAATGGTTTGATAACAATTCACTGTTCGTAGCTGGCCATGTTCCTCCGTTCTTCCTTAATTCATTTATGAGTGTCGACCTTTCTTGTTGTTTGTCTGGACATTCATAGATTAAGTGGTTTACAGTTTGAGGGCCTCTGTTACATGTACAGGTGGGATCTTCTATAATGTGAAATCTATATAAGTAATATTTAGTTTTGCCATGTCCTGTAATCATTGCTGTAAGTTCAGATGATGTAGGTAATTTTATGCAATGTCTTCCTTTAACTGAGGGAATAAAGGATTTTGTTAAAAGACCTTTTGTAGTTTTATCCCATCTGTCTTGCCATTGTTGTAAACATTTTTCCCTAATTTCAGCTATGATGGTCGATTTTGGTACTTTGTTGTAGATGATTGCACTTCGCTGGTCCAGCGCAGATTCTTTAGCTAATTTATCAGCTAACTCATTGCGTGGTATTCCTACATGTGCTTTCACCCAGCTGAAGTGTACTGTCCACTTGTTTTGGTTTAGAGTTGACATTGTGTTTAATATCATTTGTGCAATGTAATTATGTTTCTTATTGTTCTTAAGTAAACACATTGTTACTTTGCTATCAGTGAAGATGGCAACGTTTTTGTCCTCATCTTTAAGTTCTTGCAAAGTGGAAATTACTTGAAGAGCTTTCAGGATTGCCAACTGCTCCGCTTGGTTATTAGAACAGCGATTGCCTAATTTGTACTTAAGTTGTCGTATTAGTTCTTCCTTCTGAAATACCGCAGCTGCAGCTCCCACTTTCTCTGCTATTTTGCTCCCATCTGTATACATCTGAAATGTATATTGTAATTTGGGATTGATTTCCTCTATACAAATACGTTTCGCAGGGTGAACCCAGTAGTTTGTTTTCAGGGGTGCGTCGTAATCTCTGTCACCATGTAATGATTTATACTTATTTATTTCTCCCATAATAGTCAGATCTATTGGTTGGATTCCAGCTATAATACGAGATGCTTCATAAGAGATGGTCCTATATGCCTTTGCAATTTTTATATTGCATAATCTTTTAACTCTTTGGAGTTTCTTTAGATTTTTCTTATTTTTTATAGCTTCTTCCCATATCGGAGCTCCATAGGTTATTATTGGTTTGATGGCTCCCTTGTATATTGTATGGAAAGCTTTGCATCCAAGACCCCAGTTCAATTTTGCAGATTTGGATAAGGCGTGTAAGAGAGCTAATGCTTTTTCTTGAATGTAATCTATATGTTTGTCAAATTTAAATTTTGAGTCTATATATATTCCTAAATATTTTAGTTCTTTTTTCTGTGTCAATTTTGTATCATTCAAGAAGATATGGATATCACCGTTGAGAGGGTGTCTCTTCTTTGTTATTAATAGTACTTAAGACTTTGTTTCATTGAAATTAATTTTGTTGTCTTTAGCCCAGAGCTCTATTTTCTTGATATCCTGATTTGCGAAGTTTTCAGCATCCATTATGCTGCTACCTTTGGTCATTACTAGTAAGTCATCAGCAAAGGCTAAGACTTCGGTCCTTTCAGTAAATTCCAGGTTAAGTAGGGAATTATATAATATATTCCAGTAACCTGGTCCACAGCTCGATCCTTGGGGGACGCCTTTTGTCACTTCTCTCTCTGATTTATATGAATTGAAGCATAAACTAGCTTTCCTATCATGAAAGTAGTTCTCCGATAGTTTGCATAGATTTCTGGGGCAGCTGAGCTTTTTTAAGTTATTAAGGATGCTGGGCCACCATGCTGCGTCAAATGCTCCTCTGACATCCAGACTAGTTAATATGATGTACTTATATTTTTGTAGATTCTGTTGTACAAATGCTTTCATCGCCATCCCTGCGTCTACTGTGTTTTTTTGAGCCATAAAACCAAACTGGTTTGAGTTGAAGAGGTTTCTTGAATTTATGTGATGAAGGATTCTCTCTATCATCAATTTCTCCAAAACTTTGCCAGCAGTGTTAAGCAGACTTATGGGGCGGTATTTTGAAACTTCACTATCAATTTTCCCTGGTTTAACTATTGGAATTATTTTTGCGTTCTTCCATTTCTTGGGAAATATACCATTTTTCAGGCATCCATTGTACAGTGCAGTAAAGAAACGAGGAAAAAGCTTATATGTCCTTAAGAATATTTTACTGGTAATGCCGTCTTCTCCTGGTGTCTTTTTAGGATTGAATGTTTCCAATGCGGACATAACTTCTGTCTGTGTAAATTCGACATCATCCGGGTTATAAATTTCTTCAGCCAGCTGTCTTCTATATTGTTTGTGTTGTTCACTGTCATCCTCTAAGTCGTCTTTCGGAATGAAGTAGTCCATCATATAATCAAGTGTACTTGATGAATCAATTGTGTATGTTCCGTCTTCTTTTTTAAGTGTAGTCAGTGGTGTTTGGTCTCTCAATTTGCCGGCTGCAATTTTATAAATTATATTCCATGGGTTAGATCCATCAGTGATGCTACAATATTTCTTCCATGATATTATTTTTGCTGCATTAATTTTAGATTGATATTCACGATTGCCTTCTTAATACTGAAGTCTCCTCACTTGTCTTAATTTTTCATTATTTCTTGTTCTCTGGTATCTCCTTCTGAGTGCGTTCACCTTTTTTCTGAGTATCGTGAGCTCAGGTGACCACCTTGGGACAGTTCTCCCACTGATCTCTTTTGTTTTCCCAGTGGTTCGAAATGATCCCCTACATGCAGAATTTATTCCTGCAAAACACTGTTTGACTAGTTGTTCTATATCTGTCGATTCATTTGTTATGTTGTAAAGTTCTGTGTCAAGCTCACCGTCGTTCAAATCTGTATTAAGAAATTCTGTGAAATTTGTTATTAGAAGTTTATAAAATTTATTAAAGTTATCATCTTTAATAATATATCTGGAGCCTTTGTGTGTAATTTCTCTCCTTCGATTTATTTTGCCTATCTTGAATGTAATTAATTTGTGGTCTGAGCAGCTTTCTTCTTCACTATTCTTCCATTCAATGATAAACTTCAATAATTTAGTGTTCACGATGGTGAGATCTATGTAGCTTCGACCTTGTGCACTTTCAAAAGTTGCCTCTCCAGTGTCTTCGTTGATAATATGTAAATCACAAGAAGTTATAAGGTCTACAAGTTTCTGTCCTCATTCGTTATTAATTGTGTCGAACCACATTTTATTTCTGGCATTCGTGTCTGCTGAAATAACTAATCCGTGGTCTTTAATAAGATTGAAAAATCTTTCAATTCTTTGTATGTCTACTTCAATATCTCTAGTTATGTCGAAGTACATGCTTGCATCGAAAAAGTTTTTGTCCCCATATTTAACTTCTATAACTACACAATCTTCATCAGATACCTGGGCTAATTTAATGACATCAATGCTTTTGTTGTTGATTATTATAGCTGCTCTTTTCCTCAGGTTACCACTTGTATATGTTCTTAATTTATTGGGAATTCCAGCAAGTTTGTTATTTAGCGTATATGGTTCCTGAATGAATATTAAATCAATACTGAATTCATTAATAATTTGTACTAAATTGCTCGTAGCTATCCTTGAATGTTTGACGTTTACTTGATAACATTTCAGAATATAACTATCCATATTAGGATTACTTTTCACCGCACGCTTATGTAGCAAGTAATTCATGGATCTCATATTTATTTTCCTGTGCGTTTCTGCCATGTCAGTAGTCAATTTTCTCTGTATTTCTTTTTATCATGTTCATGTAGCATATACAACTCTTGTCCAAGGATGAGTGATTTTCATTCAATGATTTTTCATTGTACCTATTGAAATTAACGCAATTGATGCATCGATAGCTGTCTTTGCTGGCCTTACATTCGCTGATCTTATGTTTCATTGCGCAGTGAGGGCATGTCAACCCTCCTTTGCACTCTTCTGCTTTATGATTGAATTTAGAACATTTATAGCATCTTAGAATTGAAATATAATCATCAGTATTGCAGATGTGCCATCCAATTTTTTACTTTTTACCTTGAAGTCGTTTCCTAAGTTCAGAGTTGACTTCTATGATCAAATTCTTGCGTTTCTTTCTGTCCTCAAATATGAATTTAGGAATAACATCTCCTTCATTGAGTTTTGCTTCCGAATTTTGTGATAAAATCACTTCTACCGCGTTTTCCATTGTTATATCTTCTGGGACATTAAAAATAATCAATCTAGGGTTTCTAACTTTCGGTAGGTGGCTCTCCAATTCAAGCCCACAAACGCTGTTTATTTCACTACATACCTTCTCTAAATCGCATTTTTTATCAGACTCTATTAATATTTGTCCATTCTTCAATGATTTCATAGCAGTTACTCCAACTTTCATCTTAGCTGGATTCAGCTTTGTTTTGAGTAAAGTTTTGGTGTACTCTGTACTTTGATCAGTTTTGGATTTAACAAATAATTTGTAGATCTTCTTTTCTTTGTTCTTATTCAATTCAGAATCATATTCTCTACTGGTTAGAATATCAGAATATTGTTTTTTCCGTCTACCACCATAGATTACTTTCGCCCACTCACCACTGTCACAGCCTTCCCCAGTGCTTGATCCGCCAGTGACACACTTAACACCTTGATGTAATTGGTTATGATCTGCCGAGACCCCAACCGCGGCGTCAACATATAATTTTTTCTGGCTGGTAGTTGCTTTCTTCATTTCTAAACACAATTCATTCAATTCTCTGTCCTTTTCCTTGGAATCAGTCTTAAGCTTACAAATTACTTTCCTTAGAACATTTACCGATTTTACTAAACTTTCCTTTAAATCAAATCTCAAATTTTTGCTCACTTCGGTAACTTTTATTATTTTTTCAAGAGCACTTTCGATGCACTGATCGACTGTGTCAGCCATCTTATCTCGATCTCTTATATGTGTATGTGATGCCTGTGATAATTTTAGTCTATCCTTCTTTAAATCCTTCTTTGAACTCTTTTCTTCTGTCACACTCTCCAACAAATTAAGTGCATCCTCTAAATCATCTGAATTAATCTGGGTCATTATGATTGTATAATAAGTAATCTGCTTTACTTAGAGCTACTATAAACAAAACCTCCTGAGCTTGGGTTAATATGCTAACGTCACTTCCGGTTTGTCTCAGCCAACACTAATCGTTAATTCAAAATCAAGGCCTTATGGAGGCTTTATAACCAAATCCTTATGAAAACACAAAAAGAAATTCTAATTAAATACATACACACGTTGATCCCCTTGAATGCCTACAACAACACAACAACTGAACACTAAAATGAACTAAATGGAAAGTCAGTTTATACAAAACACGCAGTACAAACGCTACAAGAGTCTAATTTCTTGATGCACACAAACTTAAACGTACCATCTAAGTCGTATACCTCAACAATCATGTATGTATGTATGTGTGTATGTGTGTATGTGTGTATGCTTGTATGTGTGTATGTGTGTCTGTGTGTATGTGTGTCTGTGTGTGTGTGTGGATGTGTGTCTGTGTGTGTGTGTGGGTGTGTGGGTGTGTGGATGTGTGGATGTGTGCATGTATGAAGCACTGGTATGGAGAATGTCAGCTAATGGCTAGGTTAGGTTACCTGCATTAAGCATTCCAAAGGTTATGTCACTCTCGCTGAAACACCTCTTGCGTTATTAATATCATTATTCCACATTGAATTTAACAATGTGATACTAGTAATTGCTAAACTTTTAGGAAAGCATAATTTATAATGTGAATTTATGCTCCACTGCAAAATATTTAAGCAAAATGTATGTGCAATTGTTTACACGTTTGCCTGGTAAGTTCTAATTCTCTTTAATTTTTAGTATACCTGATTTAAAATGGGACCAATGTGCTTTATGCAAGCATGTATACCTACATCTAAGAAAAGGAATTTGTATAACATGATGCAATTACTCCAACAAGTTTTAACAAGGATCTAATGAGCGCCAAAGAACTCGAGTTTGTGAAATGTGCAACACGAAGTCTCCGACATGATGCGCTTGAGTATGTGCGAAAGATATCAAAATATTTCAAGAAATGTAGGTAAACAAATCTGACACTGGTGTTCGTGTCCACAGTGATGAACTAACCATTATTTACGTGGTAGCTTTATAAACAAAAAATGATCATACTGTTAATAACTAACATTTATTAGCAGTAACAAGTATGCAATAACATTGGGATTAATTGGAAATAAGAGTCTAGAGCAAGAATTCAATACCTGTAGTCAGGCTTCACAATTTTTGCGGCTTTAACAAAAAAACAATTGCATGCGATTAAGTAGACATTCTGCGCGATCAACACAGATATGCGAGGAAAGTAAACACAGCTAATGCGATGTTGCCAGTTCTACAAGAATCAAGAAAGCAACAAATTATGGGTTTTTTAAATTGAATTTACACAAAAACCATTGAATCTATTGAAGTACTCCAAAGGAAAAAGTTGTCATTTATTCAATTGTCTATGGATATAGTCATAAATCAAGAAGCTTTAATCAATAATAATTCAGCCAGGTGTTGATAAATTTTTTTGATAAAAATATTTTTTTCTAGAAAACTATCAACTTTTCAACTTTTTGGTATTAGACTTTCTTGTTATTCACAATAAGAGAAATTCGCTGTTAAAGTCTGGCGGATTATTTCACTTCCACCCTGTATTGGTATTATTACTCTATAAATAGAAGGAGACATAGTTTTGTATTTTGCAAGATTGTTGTTTCTCAATGAAAATTTAAAACTGCCTGTTTTGATTAATAGGCACAATGTATGCCTTAATTTAACACCTCTCAAGATTACTAGGGGAAACTAGAGTGCATATAAAATAAGAGGGCACATGACTTCCTTCAATCCATAGTCAGTTATAGTGCGCTGTTGCCCTAGCACATAACTACACAAAAGAAACAGAGCACTTGTGCACAATACCTGTAGAGAGCAACAAAGATGGTGAAATATGCAAGATGCACACTTAAAACCAGTACCTAGTAACAATTTTCCTCTCTTTAAAATAAGGCAATAAGTTCTGAAAATTTGAAAATTCCTTAAAATATCACTTCTTCGTCTAAGCAAGCAGTTTCCATTAATATAATAATTGGTGAAAATTGGGCCAAAAATGTCAATTTGGGCATTTTAATAAATTATTATATACAATTCTCCAGGAATGCTGTAGTGTAAATACTTCTGTTACAAGAGTGAAAATGGAAGAGTTAGGTAACAATTTAAATAACTCTGAGCAGAGGGCATGGTTGTGCATTTGAGGCTTTTCTGATACTGCTCACATTTTTTCCAAAATTTCTAAAAGTGTTTTTGTAGAATTTGCTGCACATATGCTAATCAGTTTTTAAACTATGTGTTTTAAGTAAAAATGTGCACCATTGTGGGAAGCAGTAGAGAGTTTGGATTTTTATTCTGAAAATGTTAAATTCTTTTGGGTGGCCTGATGAATATTTGTAATGTTGCCATAAACAGAAGTACACACACACACAACACAACACAACACAACACAACACAACACAACACAACACAACACAACACAACACAACACAACACAACACAACACAACACAACACAACACAACACAACACAACACACCACAACACACCACACACCACACACCACACACCACACACCACACACCACACACACCACACACACCACACACACCACACACACCACACACAGCACACACACCACACACACCACACACCACACACCACACACCACACACAGCACACACACCACACACACCACACACACCACACACCACACACCACACACCACACACCACACACCACACACCACACACCACACCACCCCACCCCACCCCACCCCACCCCACCCCACACACACCCCCCACACTATATGACAGACAGATCTTTTTCTAACAATGCTTTTTTTTATTCAGGGGGCCTCAAAACATATTTCTAGTGAAATCTCGGTATCAAATTTTTGGGTGGAATACAATACTTACTATACGCAGTAGTAATAACTGTGTCAGTACAATGAAAATGTGAGACTGAACCGATTAGTTTTTAAGGTTATAATTAATGCAGTAATGTATTAGACAAGACAAGAGCCTGCTTTTCGTGGTCATGATCAAAGCTCATCTTCGTCTGGCTGGGGAAATTTCAAAGAACTGTTGCCTTTATTAGTTTTGACAAGTCCGTTAGAGATTCATACCCATTACAATAAAATCAAAAGTATCCTCACTTGGGATTTGAAAAGAGTATAGAATGAGATTGACTGTATTTCAAAGTACATTGATGATTATATTAAGTTGGAAATAGGCAGCAGTGACTTTTTATTTTCTCTACCACATATGTGTAGAGGAAGTATTGTATTGCACCCAAAAATTCGGTGTCAAGATTTCACCAGAAATGTATGTTTTGAGGCCTGCTTAATCCAAAAAAGGTATTTTCAGAAAAAAATCTGTGTGTGTGTGCGTGCATGTGTGTGTGTGTGTGTGTGTGTGTGTCTGTCTGTCTGTCTGTCTGTCTGTCTGTCTGTCTGTCTGTCTGTCTGTCTGTCTGTCTGTCTGTGGACAGCATAACTCAAAATGAAAAGTCGGTTAAAAACCAAAGTTGGTATGTAAGTTTGTGTTTCAAGGATGTGACACGAAGATTTTGAAGAAAATTGTCCCACCCTAAACTACCCTTTACATGGAAAAATTTTCGAAAATTTTGATTTTCTTGAAGATGGCTCTAATGATTTGGATTAAAATGCTGTATGTTTGAGATATTTTTATGGCAAATGAAATGTGTCTCTTGAATTTTTTGGCTATAGCCCATGTGGTCCTATTTACTCTGGATGACTTTTGCATAACTGGTAAACCGTAAGAGATAGACCAAATCTTATTGTACCAAAAATGTAGATCTTGATAAAACGCACAATTTATGTCTGATTACATTTGTTTGTAGAGTGAACCATTTCAGAGATATTCCTTGTTATTTTTTTGAGTTTTGTAGAACTTAAACTTCTGTCAAATGGAACATTGCTATCCATTTTTTTATATATTAACCGTGCAAAGAGAATGGAATTTGAAAGCTTTAAAAGATTTTACTATCACTCAAAGCCTGTATTCCCATATTCTCCTTGTGCCATCAAGAAGATAAACAATAAAATAATTTCTGCAAATATTTATCTCAACTAACACAAAGAAAATATAGGAATAAGATTTTGTAAGAATGTTTAGCACAAGAGTAGAGAAAGTCATGTGAGTGCAATACATCAGATGTTTTTCAGTTCAAATTGTTGATACTACAGATATCACACAAAAATCTCAGTGTTCCATAATTGTCAGACTAGTAGATGCCAATGGTGAACTACCCTAATGCTTTTTTTTCTTTTTTCTTCTTCTTTTTTGTCAGTCACAATAGAAGATCGGAAGCATTGTTTACTTTGCTTGATTCAATGTTGGGACCACATGACCGTCAGTCAAAACATATAGGACAGTGCTACGATTGCACCAGTGTCATTTCTGGATATTTAAGTGGTTTGAAAAAAGGTAAACGATTTTGCACCTCAGGTAGTCTTTGTTCATTGCTTAGCCCATAGGCTGAATTTAGCCATACAAAGCACACTGAATGAAATTTCTCAATACTGCATCTTTTTTGCTGACATTTTGGAATCCCTTCATTTTTTCATAGCTCTGCCAAGAGAAAGTACATTCTAGACACCCTTATAGGGAGGCGTGTACCCACTGCAACAAACACCCGATGGAGTTCATACTCAAAATTGCTTAAAGTGGTTGAAGAAACCTGGAATCACCTCAGTAAGGTTTTTCAGGAGATTGCAGATGTTATATTGATTAAAATGGATTAAACTTTGTGAAAATTTTCATTTTTAAAAAACTATGATTTAAGCAACTTTCTATCCCGTACAAGCTTATACAGCTTATACAGCTTTTCTCTGTTCCTAGTTAAAACTCTGGTGTTTGAAAAACTTTTAACAGATGTGGTACAAAAGAAGAAAAGACAGAAAATGTAAGGGAAGTAATAAAGAAGGAAAGAGGTGATGATGGAGCAGATGATGGTATAATTAGCAGAACTGCGATTAAATGCAGATTCACAAGTTGTTTCATGTATATGGATAAACAGATAAAACAAAGCCAAGAGATGTTCTACAAAAGCAGATGTGCATAAAAGATGCTTCAGTATCAAGAGTTATACAGCTAAATGAATTACTTTAGAATGGTATATGACAAAGGTCTATTTTTAAACTTCCATCATCGCTTTTAACCTATTAATGCCCAACTTATTATTATTTTTTTTTTTTTAAAAATTAAGAAAGACATACGTATTGTATTCATTTAGCATACAGTATGTCAAGAATATATTTTGTTTACCTTTTTAATTACCTAGTGTCCCAAACAGTGGCAGCTTGTACCTTACAAACTAGGTGAAGAAGTTCACTTAAGCATGCTGAAAATACACTGCAAAGCCGGTGTCCTACGGTCCAACATTTTGGACCAAACTTTTTGCATTCAATGGAACTGTACACACACAACCATGTCTGTCACACTATGACTCATTTTGGTCCAATAACAAATGACAGTTCACGTAGCAAGCGTGAGAAATAAACATGCCGGACGCAAATATTAATTTAGCAATTGCCATATTAAGTATAGGTTTGGGATATATTTCCACGAGTCTCAGTAGGAAGAGAAGATGTATTGGAAGTAAAAGACGGTGGACTCGGTCATGAGAACAGGGCACGGCGGAAATATATTGGGTCTACTACAAAACGAATTGAGGTTAGAGGACCCGGAAAACTATCGTCATTGTGCTTGTGAAGGGAACGGGTTATATTAATGAAATCTGTGAATGCCTCTTTGTTCCACACATTATTTTTGTCGCTAAACAGCAACAAGGCCAACACAATAGAGATTGCAAGTTACGGTTACTGCATAACCTAGAAAAATTATCGAACCAAGAACTTTTGAATTTAGTGTTATAAGACTTTTCTATCTTCTTATCCTCTCTTTTAATGTATATATCGATGATATCAGTGGGCCACCCAGAGTTTAAAACATCAAAGTTTAAAACATCTTTATCTTTCCACCTGGAAAATGGGGTTTCTAACAAACTGCAAACTATATCATGTGCTGGATTCCTAACAAAACACTTGATTTCCGTAATTTAAATATTATAAACACTGAAGTTTAGCAAACTCGTAAATTATACTGTTCACAGTTATGTAACACACCACGTTTTTAAGTTTAACACCAGCTCTTCCTCGAGGTAAACAACTAGTATCTTCTAAGCGTGCGAAAACAGGAACCATCCCCTCTACCCAAGTGAAAATATTTCTTGTTTGCCTGAAATATGTGCATGCACATACTGTTTCCCCATGCTACATTGTTTCATGACGTCATGTTGTCATGGCAACCAAGCTGTTTAGTGCAGTAGCTTCTTCCATAATTCTGACTGCTTCACTTGGCCTTGCAACCGATCTGAGGGTGCACTCCCACCAATTCTCCCTGCTGGCTGCCTGGCTGTATATTCCAAACAAAAGAAGGGTTGGTTACTGACCCTGATATGGCTGCTAGCAGTTGAAAGTTGTAACTAAACTATTAGAATAGCAGTAATAGTACCAACATTAACAAAAATGGAATACTGCTATATTCAGGTGAAAATCTGTTCACCTGCTTCACTTGAATAGCCGCCACTGGCCCCAAAATCACCTGGTCTATAAATAGACTGCTGGGCGTTAATGGTATCAAAACATACTGTAATGATGAACGAATACATTTCCGTCAAGTCCATGTATTTTATGTTTAAACTTTATTTGTTAAAGCAAGTACAGATTGTTTAAAGCCAAACCACTTATTAACTGAAACATTTGGTGTGGTAAAAGCTTATTATCAACTGTGGTAAGGGTCAAAGCATATGTGGAAGATTGTTACATCATCTTTTTTGCAGAATCTTAAGTGGTGTGCAATTTTTCATTTGAAGCATGGCCATTTTCTGGAATTTTTGTGTACTTGGAAGCACATTTTTTGTATTATGTTGGTCGATCTCGAAGCTTTCTTTTTTTCGGCTGACTTTTCAAACCTGGAGTCATTAGTTTCCTGTGTGTCACTCTTTTCAGAGGTGATAAAGTACTTTAACCGGGCCAGAAACATCATTCACATTTACTATACCTGTATGGCTTCATCTTCATCAGTCAGATTGTCTGGATCAGGAGGAAGAATCACATCAATTGTACCACAAGTATCATGAATTTCATTGGAAAAGTTATTACCATTTATAGTAACCAGCATAATGCCTTTGAATATGTCATAATTGTTACATGCCGTATCTCTGAATTTAATCTATAAATAATGAAAAGTAGAAAAGAACTGACTTGCATATTATGGTTAGCATTGTTTGTTAGTGCTGATGCACAATCCTCTCCTGCTGCATGTCGAAGACGTCACCTTTAAGATCTAGAAGATCTTGTCGCCAGGATATCTCCTACCCTGTGTTTGGTATCCCATATCTAACTAGCTCTAGCAAGAGGTCCTAATCAGCAAGGTATGTGTGAGTGGTGGCAGGAATGGGACCAAACGAAGAATTAACAAGCATTTGACTTTATTTGCAAATTTCCAGATTTGTAGAGAACTGCCGATGATATCTAAATAGAATATAACTTTCTAACTTCAACTGCAATGCTATAATACTTGAACTTTGTCACCCTTTAGCAACCGCCGAATTATGTGTGCGAGCCAGCTTACATACAGGAGATCACACAAAATTCCATGTGTACTGGCTGCACGATTCCAGACGAATGAGGCAACTCCCTTGCATGTGATCGCGTGGGCGAAGCGAAGGAAGCGATTTTCAGTGGTTAACTTTTGAGCATGTCATGGCAAGATAAGAATCAACATGCTGGACTCTCCAGGCTTTGCTCGCAAAACAATTGTAATCTTATCACTCATCTAATCTGCCTAGGCTTGCATTCTTGAGACTTTTATATATTCAGCTTTATTAACAATGTTCTCCCCTTAACTATTGATTACAATCTCCTTTTAATTCTTTCTATTATTAATTATATTCACATTATAATTTCGGTTTCAGCGCAAAATTGCAAACTTATCCCTAAAAATAATAGCCATAAGACATATGTACTTTAGGAATCCATGTGCTTACATGTTATCGTTGTTTCAAAGAACACAATGTAGGATACTGTTGAACATTTGTTTACTCTGTTTGAAACAGAAGAACTGTAGAAGACATAACAGATATGGCAGATGCTTGCATACTATTACAGAAGTAACAATCTTGCTAGCATTGCATCAAGCAAGAGTTTCTGTGTGCTGATGTGAGATTATACTTGTTCCCAGCAGTCTATAAATAGATCGCTTGACTTTAGTATCATATTTTCAGCATTAGAATTGCTTACAGCAATGTGTGATGCAATAATACGAAACTTTATCGACAGTTTATTGTATTACAGAAAGTTAGGAGGGAAACGTAACAAGGAAAAAAAAAAAAAACTATGTTTTCATGGGCATTGCAGTAATTTGCAGCTTATTATTGTAAACTAATAAACTACACAATAGTCTAGTTTTTAAGACACAATAATGTATTCACATAAGCAGATAACATCACTGATGACATACATGATCAAATTAACTCTTGACAATTCATGTAAACTAAATAAAAAGGTAATATCTGTAGTGGTCTACAAATAGACCGCTGGGCGTTAATGGGTTAAGAACCTAAATAACGAACATTGTAGAAAAGTTATTAGAAAATTCACAAAATATCATTGTTAAGAAAGAACTATGAGCCATTCAATTCACATTTGAAACTGAAAAGGTGTCCTAAAATTTGGAGTGCTCTTACATTATTTTGAAGTGGTAATTTTAAATGAACAAAAGACATTATTTTATAAATCTTTGCTTAAGTTTTTCTCTTTCAGGCAGTGTGAAGGTTATACAAGTTGAAACAATGCTCCATATTGTATTTGTTATGCCTAATAGTGATGCGGGATTGCTAATCAAATTTTACTTGGAAACCTTTTTCGTTACACTGAGAAAATATCCATTTGTCTCCAAATGTATTTTGTACTATATACAGTAAATATTTATTATATAAATGTACGTATTAACAGGAATGAAGGTGTGATGGTAATAAGACTGCACTGAGGAATTTGATGGAAACCCCTTGCAAAGTCATTTTGTTATACAAAGACAACTAAGGCTGTGGCATGGTGCTTTGCTTACTGGCATAATTTTTACCATGCCCATATAGTAAAGATAAGCAGGTTGCTGTAAAAGAACATAATGGAATTGGTGGATCTAAAATCACATAGCATAAAACTAGATTAACACAGAATACTTACATAATAAAGTAGATAGCAATTAAAATGGCTGAAGTGCTGTTTGCCCAAGTATTGTGTAGGAACAGGCACATTTCATTTGAATATGAAATTAAATATACACTGTAACTATAAGTTAAAATACTTTTCTGTGCAAAGTCATTGCTACAAATTGTTTGTACACAGTTTGCATAGTCTGTGTGAAAGACTTCCCAGTTGTAGTTAGCAGGTTAATTATATTTTATAATGAAACATACCAGTACAGTTTTAATATTGTGTACATTTGGGTGGATGTGTGCTTATTTTGTTTAAGAACTTTCCTCTTGTGACTGTATAGTAATATAATGCACTTTGGTATAAAAAAATGTACCATTCAGTGAAATAAAAACATGAATATCCATTTCTGTGCAGTGTTGTAATAAAGTCTCACGTGGTATTGGTCTACTTTTTATGGAGTGGTCAAATTAGCCCTGTTCGCATAAAGTAGGAGCTGCCTGACAAGTTACATGGTCACATTCACCTGTCACTAAAGTCCCATATACACTGGTGGAAAAAAGAAATGCAACGCCATCAAGGATTGCTTAAATTTAATACAGAGTTAAGTGAGCGGTAATATGTCATGATAGTATTATATGATAACTAGGGCTAGGAAGTTCATGCATTTACATGTTTTTTCATAGGGGTTAAAAATGTATGCTTTTACATTATGTGCACGAATTATGGAATTTTCAGTTATTTGGACATGATTTTATAGTGCATATAACTGCATATTTTAATGGTTTCTATGGTTTTTTATTATTGTTTTCCATCTCGATAATATTTTTCATATTGGTAATATTGCACATGATGACACAACTCACAAAGATTTCAATATTATAGCCCCTATATTGCATATTTTAATTATTTTTATGGTTTTTTATTATTTTTTCCATCTGTATAATATTTTTTTACATTGGTAGTATTGCACATGATGATGTAACTCGCGAGGTGGCGAGAACTAATGCTGAGTCATGTCATGCAGTGAATCCCCTGTTTCATCCTTTCATTATATGTATGTTCCTAGAAAATAGTCCGTGCGTTATCTGAGAGGTTTATAATAGCAAAGTAAAGTGCAGATCAACGTTTTGAGCATTACGATTATAGCAACGCTTGCCGGCCCACCAGTATTTGTGTCGTGGTCTTCAAACGTAACAGTGTTGTGAACTGGTTCCCACCAAATTAAATTAGGCGTATAGAATGTTAAAAAGCTCTTCAAATGTCGAAAATAAAACCAACTCCGAGTGCTAGATTAATTAATTTACAGAATGAGTTTTTGGGTAATTTAATATCTACAGATATTGTGGAGCGTGTGAGAAAAATGTAGGGAGTGAGAAAACATTTCAAATAGTTCAGCTCATAAACACACGAAAACATAACGAGAATTTAATCAGATAACTCGCAAACAAAGAACCTGTTCAAAAACAGCTAGTAGAGTGTTTAGGAAGTAGGTTTACTGAATTTTCCTATGACTTGTGCCAAGCGTTTTTAGCTGCTGATATTCCCTTGTTCAAAATAAATAATCCGACATTTAAAAACTTTCTTGCCAAGTACACTCGACAACATGCGCCTGAAGAAAGTACACTACGTAAGACTTATGTAGGACATTGTTACAATAACGTATTGTCAAATATACAGAAATGAATTAGTGGGTCAGTTTGTGTGGCTGTCTGTTGATGAAACCCCTGATTCTGAGCGCCGTTCTATTGCTAATATAATCGTGGGTGCTTTAAATAATGAACAAAAGACTACACCTTATCTTCTTAATGTGTGCGAATTGTCGGCCACTAACAATGTAACTGTGACCCAGTTTGTGATGGACACTTTGAAATTACTATGGCCATGTGGAATCAAATACGCCCGGTTACTTTTATTAATTAGTGATGCAGGTCCTTATATGCTAAAATCAGGACAAACTCTGAAAGGTATTTTTCCTAACTTAATTCATATAACGTGTTTGGCACACGCTCTTCATCGCATTTCTGAGACAATACATGATTAGTTCCTGCTGGTGGACAGATTTGTGTCGAGTACCAAGAAAATTTTTGTTAAACTCCTAAAAGAGTTAAGTTGTTTAGATCAACAGCACCTAATATCCGACTTCCACCTGCATCAGTGTTAACTCGATGGGGAACATGGGTCGATGCAGTTTTATATTATACTGAGCCCATAGAAATAGTCGAAGAGGTAGTTAATTCACTGGACTCGAAAGATGCTTCATCAATGGAAACTGTGCAAAATACTCTGTCAGACGCTGGGTTAAAAGAGGATCTTAGTTTCATATCTGTCCGTTTTTCTTTCTTATCAACAGCCATAAGGGCATTGGAAGCTGTAGGATCTCCTTTGCATGAATCACTTTACTGTCTTTCAAAAAACAATATGCGACCTAAGTTTGTTTCCTGGTAGCACAGGACAAAAAGTGAATTATGTAATTTCAAAAAATTCTGGTTATAACCAGATGTGCGATATTCGAGACATCCTCGAAAGAAAACCATCTGTCACACCAAGAGTCTTGACTCTCTGTAAAGCAGTTAAGGGGAGGCATCTGTGAAAATGACAAACATCCACAATTTTTGTCACAATGATGTGAAAATTTGTATGTATGTGTGCCAAAGCATAACTAGAAGGTTTACCAAGTTTCACTTTTCTATATATGATAGTTTTTGGGAAAGAAAAAAAAAATATTGGTTTTTTTTGCTGCAATTTTAGGGTAGTATAGCAAACGCTTCTTATAAAACATTATTTCTTCTAAGTAAACTAAACTCTGGCCATATGTTTCCCTAGATTATGTCTACAAAACCTGGTATTTTTATTTGGCTATATCAAACAGTTTTGGAGAAAAAAAAATATTGAATACCGCAATGTCCATTTTTTTTCAAATTATTAATAATTTTCAAAATAAAAATTAAATAACAATTAAACTACTCCATCTACAGCATTTAAAATACCAAGTTTTATGAAGCAACTATCTAAGAACATGTGTGCAAAATTTAAAAGAAATCTATTAAGAACTGTATTAGAAGATGCATTTTGAAGATTGAAAAATGTGAAAAAATAGAAAGCAGAGAAAAATGACTTTATAAAGTTTTAAGCGTATGACAACATACATTTACTGCTTTAGAATTCCCCTGGAGCATATGAAGGTTCTTCAGCTAACTGTTTGGCTTCTTCTTCTTTAAGTTTTGCTCTTAACTTTTTTTTTTTTTTTTTTTTTTTTTGCTGATTTGGATGTATTTAATGTACTCAGTGAACTCTGCTTTAATCTTCCCTTATCCTTAACATTATTAATTCTTTTGCTGACTGGACTTACTTTACTAGCTGTGGCTCTTTCCTTTACATAGAGAGTAGCCTCACAACTCATATTAAATTCACTGATAGCTGAAGTCACTGCAATTTTTTACTACTTGAACCTGCTTCTTCAAGATCTACTTTAGATAGTTATGCTTGTTTCCTCCTGAGATTTGCCAGTTTGCCATCCATATATATTTTTTCTTGCTGCAAGAGATTTTCTTTGTTTGCTTTTGCTTACCCACTTTCAATATTTTATACCAATTAATAATAATGTAATAAAAATCTGGTCCACCTAATGTACACTCTTTACAACTTTACAATAAATTATAATAGCTGGTTGTGTGTTTACAAATAGCAAAATAGAGAATTTAGATTTTCACTTAGGTACAGCAAGAAGACACTTATTTAGTATTCCCTGTCTTATCTTATTCTATATTATACTTATTCTTATTCTAAACTCTACTTATCTAAATGTACACCACAATAAAGATGACTTCTCTCTTCTTCAAGCTGTGTAATCTTGAATAAAATTCAGAGAAAAAGCATGTGGTACACACATGCAAAAACAGGAAACATTGGTTTGTTTCACCGGCATGAATGTTTGCAGAAAATCCCACAAGATGTCTCTGCTTACATCCACCAGAACTGAATCAGACCGCCCAATTTAAACTTCAAAATTGTACGCGATTTTGCTGCAATGGGGTAATGAATGCATTTCAGCAGCCACAGCCACCCACACATGGGCATTTAAATCATGGCATAACGGCCTTTTAAATGGCGATGAGGAGTAAACGATGGTAGATTCTGAAAGTACAAGGTACAGACATAATTTTAATGCAAAAAACGAAAAATCGCATTTTTCGTCATTTTTGTCCAAATTTCACAGATGCCTCCCCTTAACATCATTTAAATATGCCCGATAACATCTTATGATGTGGAGAGAAGTTTTTCATGTTACAAAAGTGTTTTGCAAGACAACATACGATGTTTTACAGTTGAACATTTTTGCAAAGTGTTTGTTGTGAACTGCAATTTAGCAGTTAATACTAGCAGCTGGACCACTTCTGCTTCAACTTCTAAGGAATAAGGTAACTTTATTTACTATTTATACTAACTCGTCTTGTCCACTGCAAAGGGACATCAATCGTTTTAATTAATAGTGCATATTTCTTGGCATATTTTCAAGTTTTTAAGAGCATATATGCATGCATATTTCAGTGTTTTTAGGGCATGAACTTCCGAGCCCTAATGATAACAAAATCAGCACAAATGACGTAGGCATGTCACAAGGAGGTACAGAGGCATTTTTTAGAGGTGGCGCGTGACCTTGTCACTCGCGCATATCCGAGCATCACGCAAAGCGAAGGTGAGGGTAAGTTTCCACCAGCAGCCAGCTGGCTAGTGGGCTGGAAGTCGAAGAGATACTAACCAGACACCCCTTTTATCTTGCAATAGACAAGTGGACTCGACCATGAACTACTGCGCAACATTACGACACACTCCACCTCTAAAAAATACCTCTGTATGTCCCAATAGTTGCATCAATATTTGGTGTAACCCCCTTGGGCAACAATGCAGGCATGTATTCATGCAGGCAGACGATTGTACAGGTGGCAAATGACATCCTGTGATACACTGTCCCAAGCATCTTGCACCTGTTGACAGTTTGGCAATGGTTGTGGCTGTCCGTGGAGACCCAGTCACTTTCTTTCCCATCATGTCTCATACATGTTCAATGGGAGAGAGTTCAGTGGATTGTGCTGGCCAGGACAGTTGTTGTATACCATGCAGAGCACATCACCTTCCTGTTGAAGAAATGGCAGTAACACAGGATTAATTACCTACTGGTTTCACATCCCTGCACAAACACCAAAGGCGAGCGCGAATTGTAAGTGATGGCACTCCACACCATAATGCCAGGAGTTGGGCCTTTGTGTCATGAGCGAATGCACTCTGGACGATTTTGCTCACCAGCTGTACGCCGTACGTGGACACGACCATCACTTGCATACAGGCAGAACCCACTGTCATCACTGAAGACAACAGAGTGCCATTCCATTGTCCAATAAGCCCTTTCTTGACACCAGAGGAGTCGTGTTGTTGTAGTGTTTAACGCCCGCTTTTACTACTACGGCACCGCAGGCGGTGACACTGATGATACATGGAATGAAGATGGAGCACCGGTGGAATGAGATGGCGGGGGAAACCGGAGCACCCGGAGAAAACCCGCCCTGACGCCGCTTCGTCCACCAGAGGAGTCGTGCATGATGGTGTTGTGGTGTAGGTGGTACCTTGGCTAGGGGCACATGTGATTTGAGTCCTGTTGCAGCAAGACAGTTTCCAGTACTTAGTACTGACACTCCAGGTGCTATCTGAGCCCATATCGCCTCCCTGGATGCTGTTCAGGCACTCACTGATGCCCTACAATACGTCGATCCAGAGACGTCTGTAGAACGTGGTCGCCCAGAACCTGGTCTATGAGAATGAGAATGTTCCACAGACCATTGCTGAAAACACCAACACACCACCAATACACTATGCCCAAGATGTGCAGCAATTTGTCGATAGGTCCATCCAGCTTTGCGGAGGCCAACAATTTGATTCCGTTCAAATGGCTCTAGCTGTGAGACAGGAGCAAGTGTGCGTTGTCGTGGCATCGCTACACCTTAGAGTATCGTTTGACACCACCATTCAACTGTTAGGGTACCACAGTGACTGCCTGCACCGTGGACACAGAAGGCTCAGAGACACTGCTGTGCAGTGCCATCTATTGTCCACCGACCATGATACATCAATCATCAGTTCTGTAACCTCTCAATATCCACATACTATGCCCATGTGTTGGTAAACATCAGTCTTTAATGGTGTTGCATTTTTTTTTTGCCAGTGTAGTTTTAAAGGTAATATCAAAGTCATACATGGATAGAGCAAAATAGTATATAATAGAATAAGAACTGAAGTTTTGCTGGTGAATACTTAACTCAAATTGCTCTGAGGCTTCCAACCAGCTTGTCGGATATTGGTACTTCAATATTTTGAAAAATTTTATTGTCTTCAGGGAAACTAATTTGGGGGAAGAATTTCACTTCTATTTGAATGCAGTTGGCCTTTGGGGGGGGGGGGGGGGGGGGGGGCTGAAAATGAATTCTTGTGTTGCTTGATTATAATTATTTTATAATCATTCATGGTGTCTTCATGTAAAAATCCCTGAAGCTAGGTGCACTGATGTATTAACCCTTTCACGCCGAAATAATATTAATCTTTCTATTCACTTTCATTTGTTTATCAGCAACTCTTATAGTTTTGTGGAACTGTAATACAAAATAATGAGTCATTACAGCGAACCATTTTGTCACAATGAGCCATGTCCATATGATCACGCTAGGTGCTTATGTAAGCATTTTACGCTTAAGTGGCCATACTTCACAACGAACGCCAAAGTTATAGTGCCATTTATACAGGATGGAAGGGAAATCATTACATTAATTTAAACAAGTGAGAGATCTCGGTATTTGGAGCACATTTTGTATCTTACGTTTTTGTCTCTGACCATTTCCTACAGAGATATTTTAGTTTTATCGAAAACAAGCTGGCAACACTGCAGGTTTCACTTTCATTAGGTTTGTACATCAGGGTTGCCAACATTTAAAAGTAAAATTATCGTACCAGCCACTCAAAAGTATAGACTTGGATTCAAAATTATCGTACATCATAAACCATATGCTACAACAATAAAAATATCAGTATAATACTTATGAAAATATAAGAGTAATGATGTTTATAAGTTCATCTTCCTCAACCGTTGCAGCATTTTACAAATTTGTTGTTGAGATAAACCTTTACATCTTCTCTGTGACTTGCAGATTTTGATATCTACCACATTCTTTCAAAAGCTGAGAGGACAAAATGAGTTCATTTACCATATCTAGTGCCAATCTGTTTCTAACTTTGGTTTTTATTAAACCCAGTTTAGAAATTCTTTGAAATCAATATATCCACCAAGGTGGCATGTGTTTAACAGCACTCCAGAAACTGCCAGGTTCAGGCATGTTCTTTATTTCACACGGAATATCACGTGTTCAGAGTTTTCTAAATTGATCATCAATTTTCTGAACAGTACCTTCTTCATTGAGATTATCAGATCTGGGCACACTAGCAATAAGAGAATAAAGATTAGCAGACGTAGCAGGGTTGGAAACAATTGCTATGGGGTGGAGACAGACAATGAGGGCAAAAGTGGTGTCGCTATTTGTAATTAGTTTCATTTCGCTAGTGTGACAAACCAGTGAAAATGATATTTTGCTGGTATCGAACTATCATACATTCAAATTATCATACACCCCATAATTATCATACGGGTTGGCAACCATTGTACAAACATCAAAATTATCGTACGAGTTGGCAACCCTGTTGTACATAAACAAACATGCATCATGGAGCCATGCGGCTCATGATTGTAAACATAAAGACATACCATGCCGTGTCTGCTACGTCGTAATAAATAAGTACATCTGGAATCTCCAGTAATGCATACTACAACCCAAACTCACTCTCACAATTTAAGGATATTGTTTATAATTTCCTTCAACATCAAACTTAAACTGTTTTGTAGCTGATACTGCTATAATTTAATAAGCCAAATCATCTCTCTGACTTAGAAACACAAAGGTACATTTGTAGGCTCTTACAAATCGTACCAAATGATATTTTTAAGTTGACAACAAAAGAATAAGCAGTGAACCAAATGGTTCACCCACTTCACAGGTATTGTTCAAAATGTCCACCATTTGCGCACCTGCAATCCTCACATCTTTTTAACCAATTACATTGCACTCTAACAAAAACACCCTTATTGTTGTGTATTTCTTCTGCAGCCAGATAAATGCATTCTCTCAAAGATTCGAGGGCAGTAGTTACTGTTTTGTAGATCCTGCTTTTTATGTCTCCCCAGAAGAAACAATCCAGAGGATTCATACCGGGTGGAAGGGAAGTCATTAAATTAATTTAAACCAGTGGTAGATCTTGCTATTTGGAGCACATTTTGCATCTTACGTTTTGGTCTGTGACCATTTGCTACGGAGATCGTTTTGTTGAACATGAGCTGGCGACACTACAGATTGTGTGTCATGTTCACTGGTTCTGTACATAAACAAACATGTGTCACTACCAAGCGTCTCGTGAAGGTCTCCTTCCATGTGTAGACCAATCACAACCGTTACCTACCAAACAACAGATGAAAGAGAAAGTGTTTACATTCGGAAATCAGGTCAATTCCTTGACCAACCTCAACACAATGTTGTCAACTCACCTTGCATCTGAAAAAGGCGCTCGGAGAATTTCCTCACGTCTTTCAAGTGATTAATTATTTCGAAACCCTGTGTGATATCCCATAATTACTACCGAAGCAATGTCAGAAATAAGTTACTCTATGCATTTTACAAGTAACAAACTGTTAGCTTCATACATTCTTGTGGAATTGCACATCCAATTTGGAACAAAAGCATTTATTTTTTCAAAATCGGCTGATCAAAGAACAGAATGTCATAAGACTTTTTTGTTTGTAATGCTTCTATGAAGCACATATTAGAAGGAATATAATGACTTCCCTTCCACCCTATATATTACAATGAAGTGCACTTTAAAAGTGAATTATAAATATTAAACACATGCAGACATAATATATGATTACATGAACACAAAATTATGTCGCAAGTCTAAGAGTCAAGTCTCTTATAGGGTGTGAAACTCAACAAAACACAGGATGCAGAGTTCAATGTTGCATTTTATACACTCTGTGCGAACAGTGCTGGTGCATTCTTTACCAGTGCAGCGTCGTCGATTGCAGGGAGCTACAAGGTGGTTCTTCCCATCAAGAGGAATATCATCACTAACACTGCAATGTTGAATACTGTATCTAGATATGGCAGGTCAGCCTCTTCCTGATGGTGCAGTTTTGTACTTTTCCAGGTATGTCTGCACAATGTACTGGCAAAAGTTGGAATGAGATATGTTATTTCCAGATTTTCTTAGAAGTCACCAGGAATTGTGAACCGCTACATCTACCAACCACGTAAACAGGGACCACCACCACTTCTTTCCCCAGATCCCAATTCTGTAGTATGAGACATTTTGGTCCATTCTATCAGTTCCGCCCATTCCTGCATTGTAAGCCTGAAATACTGCAGGTCGACTAACTCTTACTTTCTGCTTTTCTGCCTGAGAATATCTGGATACTGAACCAGTTGGCTCTACTCCGTGACACGTGGAAGCTATAGTAACTACAGCGTTGTCTCTTCAACATACGATACCTATACCGTCAGAGCTTTTAGGCATGTTGTATGTACCTCGTGCCTGATTCTCAATTTCTTTTGAAGGGATGATAGGACAGTGTTTTGGGATTCTATTTTCCCTAACTGTCTCTATATTGCCATATCCACATGCTTTCAAATGAGCCAGTAGTTCCATCCCAATGAAAAGGTTGTCAAAATACAAACAGAATGGTAAGTGAACCATATTATTTGTTAGTTCATTTAGCATCTCAGCCATCAGTAAAGCACACTTTCCGAAGTGTTCCTCATATTCTGCATTGCAGTTAGGATTTTTTCCTTGATAAATATCAAAATTTATCACATAACCAGATGGGGTGTTTAGACATCAGACCTTATAGCCGAAACGAATAGGTTTTCCAGGAATAAATTGTTTGCAGCTATGTCTTCCAAAATACTCCATCGTACACTCATCAGAATCCATATTCTGCTCTGTTCTGAAGTGGGAGATGAATCTTTTCTTCAGTATATTCAAAAGTGGTTGCAGTTTCCACATGTTGTCATTCATATTAGGTTGAGTATTGTCTGCACAGTGAATAGACTGACAAATTTCTAGAAAGCGGGCTCTTCTAATGGCATTTGCAACAAGCATATTCCACAGATCTTCTGATACTTCGCAATATGACCTTTTACTAGGGACATTGTTGTACCCAGATAAAATAAGTATAGCAAGGACCATTCTAAATTCCTCTGCCATTATTTTAGGATCATCATAATTGTTGAATATTGCATATTTCCTGGAGTTGGATAACGATGAATAATCAGCTTCTGGGAATACACCAACTGAACCTCTATTATCATCCTTAGTCCACACGAAGCTTGCCTTCATGTTTGCTCTTCTTCTGTGGTGGAGCAACTCTGTTTTCTGAAGTGACATCATCAACTGCACCACCTACACGCTCATTGGTGGTGAGGACAATTTCTGCTTGGCTGGAAAGCTGGCACCCTGTAAGGTTATCAATCTCACCACCACCATCCTCTTCACCAGAATCTTCGTCGGAGTAGATATTAGCATCTGGAGGCTCTATAAAAAATGCTGTCAACACCTCCTATTGGTTCATCTGATTCTAAAATATCCAAGGCTTCCCAGAGAGTTATATCCCTGTTAAAAACATATGGAAAGTTATATTCTGTATACCAAGTTTATAGTTTCCTAAATAATAAGTTTTGTTATGGCAACACAACGTCTAAGCCATATAAGGTAACACAACCGTGAAAATAGACTAAATCATATACTGCATATACATGCACCTAGCGTGTTCATATGACCACGCTTTATTTTAGAAGAGTCTAGCCAAATATATGCAGTAACCTATTGGTTTGTTTCATAATAACAGGAACACTAATCATGTCGAAGATCTTTAAAAGTATTTATCACATAATCAAAGTCTAATTGTAAATGAAAAAGGAAACTAACTTGAAGTGCACCGACATCTTGCAGCTGTTACAACACTAGTGATAACTAAAAGTTGTGCAACAACAATGTTTGTTTACAGAAGCCAACAATATGAGTGGACAGGGATACCACACCATTCTGTAGCTGATATGAGCCATCAGAACACAACACATGGAACGTTGTTAAATGGAAAGTGGTAAACCCTGATTATATGAACACGCACGGCGTTAAAGGGTTAAGAAGGGGCACTTTTAGAGTATTAAAGCTAGATAATTCTTAGAGGGCGATCGTGAAGAACCAAGCTCAATAGTAGGCGCTAGACACAACCAAGAGATGAAGTATGATTGGCTCAACTACTTTATGGAGCTTCACATAAAATTTCAGTATGATGTGCCTCAACTTGACCGTGAACCTCTTAAAAACTTTACATTACTTTTTTGGAGGAGAGGGTGTGCATACTAACTCCAGACAAAGCTAGAAATGTGTGAATCAGCATTGAGGCATGGCCCTACCCTCTAAAATCTCCTCCAGATGCTAGTGTGTTATATTGTATGTTTCTCTTTGCAGTTGCTTTGGTGGGTCCTGCATACCACCAGCTAGTGAATGATGATATAAAGGTGATGTGCATTGCATACGAGCACATCAAATGTTAATTACCTGGAATTATGACATACACCCCTAGTTAGTTGTATAATGCTCTTGCAGCAAATGTAAATGGCTAGGTTAGTTAAATGCTTTGCTATGCATTACAGGCTAGTGTAGTGTCAGGTTTTCTTCCCCTGGATGGGAAAAACGTAATTTCCTAAGGTAGTTACTTTTCCCACGAAGAATTCTCCTTGCTCATTAGATCTTGGTCCTTTTTTGCACCATTTGTTGTTGTGACCACACAGATAAGCAATTGTGCCATCTTGGTACAGCTACACAAATGTGTTATAGGTTGCGCGTTTGTTCTTGACGAATGACCTTGAACAGAAACCCAGTGAGTAGGCCTACCCTTAATAAACAGGTCAGCAAATGTTTATGCTACGATAACAGACACCTCTGTTTTCCTCTGTCGCGTTTGTGTTTACAGTCGACCACAAAAGTTTTGTGCGGTACGGACGTGTGCATGCAACGAAAATAACAGCAATTCAGATGAGGGAGAAATGTCGGGAATAGAAGAAATGCAATAAAGTTAAGTGGAAACAGTTATAGCGGTATAGTGTATAATATGTGTGGCTGATATTATTGGAAGTGCGATAAATTGATTTGTAGTGCTGTACTACTTCAGCTTAGAAGCATGTGCGTCATCTCACTGCAGACTGTACCTCCGCCCTCTTTCGACGCTAACGTTCCCGCAAAAGCTGAGCAGTGACTCGCATCCAACCTTTCATATAAAATTTTCATTCGTCAAGAAGTAACGCGCGACCTGTACACAGGGAAGCCTTGGTGGGATAGCACAAGGGTTTTGAAGGCTGCTTGCTGTGTGGACTGGAGTTCTGTAGAAGTGAGTTCATGTAGTGATTTAGGGAGAGTTGAGGAGGTTTTCTAGCAATTTCTGGATGTTATGTTCTGTTGTATCATTTGAATAATATTCTGTTAAATAGTGACAGTGGTCATTAATGTGTGTTGGCTTCTGTAGTGTAGTTGTTTAAGGCATGCATTAAAAGCTTGTGATGTGCTGTAAGCTTTTTGTACTAGTCAAAAGAGTTTTTTTTTTTTTTTTTGTAATGCAGTCTTTGATAGTATGCATTTTTAATTGGAGAGATGACCACAGGCACACTTGCTGGTAGTTTACAAGCTAACCATAAGACTTTGTTTTGAAAATTTGAACCCTCAATGTTTTTTTTTTTTTTTTTTTTTAAAGCATATCCCTTCACAAGCACTGTTTAGGTTGGTATGTGGGGTGAATGTTTTATATATGTTAATCCCAAATTTAGGTTTAGTTTGTTGGTTAAGGGATACAGTTTAGCTAATTGACCTTTGGGTTTCCCCTGATTTGATTTATGTTCTCTCCAAACAGGGTGAGTGGTCAGATGTGTATTATTTGGAATTTAAATGATTCTGTCATTATTGTAGTGGTGTCTGCATACATGTATAGTGCAGTATACATAATTTTGGGAACGTTATTTACATATGTATAAAATGAAATTGAGTCCCATTCTATACAGAGTGTATGCTTATTGGTGTCATATACGAGGGTGGCGGCGCCGTGGCCGAGCGGTTAGCACGCTCGCCTACCACCTAGGTGGCCCGGGTTCGATCCCAGAGACCCGCATGTGGTATTCGTGGTGGACGAAGCGGCGTCAGGGCAGGTTTTCTCCGGGTGCTCCGGTTTCCCCCGCCATCTCATTCCACCGGTGCTCCATCTTCATTCCATGTATCATCAGTGTCACCGCCTGCGGTGCCGTAGTAGTAAAAGCGGGCGTTAAACACTACAACAACAACAACGAGGGCTGATCAACAAAGACTGAGACTGACTTTTTTTCACAGATGTTTATTACTTCAATTCAATGTTGTACATGATCTTTTTCAAAGTAGTCCCCTCCTACTTCAATGCACTTTTTATAGCGTCTCTGCCAGTCCTTGAACACGTGCTGCAGACCACTCTTTGTCAGATCCTTGAGAATCGCCTCACTTTTCTTGAGCACTGCTTCAGAGTTCTCAAATCGAATACCCCTAAGCTTTGCCTTTAGTGATGGGAATAAAAAAAAAGTCACAGGGTGCAAGATCGGGGCTATAAGGTGGATGTGGTACACAGGTAATGTTGAATCGAGCCAGAAATTGCATGACTTGATTTGCGACGTGAGGCTGTGAATTGTCATGATGAATTCGCTACCCAGTCCGAGAAAGCTCTGGTTGTTTCTTTGCAATGTGCCTCCTCAGTGTAGCCAATACTGACATGTAGTATGCTGCTGTGACAGTTGTGTGAGGGGAACTGCGTGCTGGTAAATCATTCCATTACAGTCAAAAAATGTGATCACCATCACTTTCCCTGCAGATGGAACAACGTTTGCCTTTTTTTGGTGTTGGAGAACCTAGCGATTTCCACACTGTGCTGGCTTTCTTTCCTTCAGGATCATAATGATGCAGCCATGACTCATCACCAGTGATAATCTATTTAAAAAATGCATCCCCTCCATCAGCAAAGAGAAGCAGCACCTCACGGCTTGTCTCCATTTGCACAACCTTTTGTTCGGGAGTCAACAGACGTGGCACCCAACGAGCACAAACTCGGGTCATATGGAGATGGTCATGCATGATTGTAAACACACTGTCATATGAAATTCTCAACACTTCACTGAGGTTACGTAATGTTGTACGCCGATCCTCTCGGACAGTCACAGCAGCTGTGTTGATGTTCACTTCAGTCACATCAGAAGCTGAAACACTAGGCCTACCTTGCTTAACACTGACAAGTCGGCCTTCTTTGAAGTCCTTGAACCACCTAAACACTGTTGCACGAGGTAGTGCATCTTCACTGTACGCTTGCTTCAGCTTTTCATAAGTTTCGGTGGCTGTGTGGTTTAAATGAAAACAGAATTTGATTGCGCTGTACTGCTCCTCTCGCATCACCTCCATTGTCTGGTATGCGAAATGCACGCAGGGTCTACAAAATAGAGCATTACTACCAAACTACCAATACGAGAGTGCTGCCACCTACTGACATTATACATAAAAACCTGCTCTTTTCAAATATTTATGTTACAGATACGAAACTATCACGGAAGCTACAGGAAAAAATCAGTCTCAGTCTTTGTTGATCAGACCTCATATTAGGGGGATGTGTTCCTGACATCAAAACAGTAAAAAGAAGTTCATATGTAAATGAGTCTGAAAATCATTTATTTCAGAGTTACAACAAAAAATCAAAAGTTACAAAAATTGCTTGAAGTGGCTTCCTCTTGCTTGAATGCATGCAGTAAGCCTGTGTCCGATGCTCTGGCATACCCCTGTTGAAAATTCCTGGCGTGTTTCATGTTTGGTCAAATCCAGTTTGGATATGTTCTCTCAAAATGTCAACATCAGGTACAGGAGATGCATATACCAAGGACTTCATATGTCCCAGATGAAGAAATCCATTGGATTCAAATCAGGCGATCAAGCGGGCCATGCATTGCGTTCCCCTCAACCAATTCATCTTTGTGGGAATCAATCACTCAAAAACTTACAAACTATCATCCCGAAATGAGCTGGAGTACCATCTCATTTGTTGGATGATCTCCTGAGGCACATTATCAGTTAAGTGATGCAAGTCATTTCTGAGAAATTGGAGATAGGTTTGTTCATTCAGATGCAGAGGGAAGAAGTAGGAACCAATAAGGTGATCATGAATGTTTCCACTCCAAACATTGAGAGAGAACCTCTGTTGATGGTTGTCCTGTCGTACTTTATTAGAATTTTCAAATGCCCAGTTATGAGTGTTATGAAAGTTGAAGATGCCGTTGCGAGTAAAACCAACCTCATCCGTGAATAAGATATAGGCTAGGAAATTGATGAATAATGCATACTGCTGTAACATGCATTGGCAGAAACGTCTTCTTGAATCAAAGTCCACCTCATTTAATCCCTGTACACGTTGAAGGTGATACAAGTACGAAGATTTTCATGCAGAATTCACCAGATAGTCATATGACTAACTCTTTCCCTTACTGTCATACGTCTTGTGTTTTGTAATGGGTCTGCATCCACAGCACGAAAAACTCATTCTTCAAGCTCAATGCCTCATACTGCTCTTAGTCTCTCAACATCCCTAATACTCCTTTCAAGTGCACCATTTTCTCTCAAGCATTGGTGAATTCGTGTGAATGTTCTTGCACATGCTAACTGCCTGTCAGGGTATATCTTTTTGCATAAGGTTCACATGCTCATGCTGCATTGCCACCTGCACAGCATATCTGTCTGTTCACTCTTCTTTGACTTATAACAAAGAAATGGTAGGTTTTCGTATCCATGTGCATATGAGCATTTTTTACTGTTTTGATGTCAGGAACACATCCCCCAAATATATGACATCAATAAAGATACACTTATATTGGGCATGAAAGGCCGCTTAATTTTGCTCAGAGTTCTCTTTATCAGGCTTGAGGTTATTTTACGTGTCTAAATCTATGACACGGGACCAACAGCTTTACCTCCCTTCCAAAGGAAGTCATGGTAAGTATGTTTTGGGCTGAAAAAATCCATCGCTCCCTGCTAGGTTTGAGACAATGACCTCAGGAACCAGACCATACAGAACAACACACACACACACATGTCCCATAGGCCCACATGTCCCACCACCCCCACACACCCACCCCACCCCCACACACCACCACCACCACATACACCCCACTCCCCACACACTCCCACCCCACCCCCACCCTACACACTCCACTCCCCAAACACACACACCCTCCATATTTGTTCGGTTGGCTTCCATTTAAAGATGTTATAGTAGCGTTAGAACTGATTGCAACCTCTTTGCAGCCATCAAAAATAAACCCATAACAACAACCGCTTTGCTGTCTCTTCTCAGCAAGTTTGCTGTTTACTGTTGGTTTTTATGAATACCATAGCTTGTGCATGTGATCTGAGCAAAGAATTGAAATCAGTACTCTTTGGATCTGAGCAGACCTATTCTGCGTTTGTAGGTATTGTTCAGTTCCTAGCGCCTTGCCGACACATGTAATGTATTGTACAGTGTGCACGTGATTTTTTGAGTTAGAAAACACGATGAGTCGAAAAATAACTATTTCACGTGGTCTCCAGCATCCAAGAAAATAAAACAGAGCAACAATGCATTTCAAATTATAATGCTGGAAGCTCAATGATGGTGGATGACAGTACAACCAAAAACAAAAGCAGTGAACGCATGTGTGATGAGACCCAGAGCAAACATAGTGATGAGAAATTATATTATATCCCTGATTGTTAGTCTTTAGATAAAAAATAGGCATTTTGTGCAAAAAAATGAGTGGTTATTGCTTAAAAACAAACCTGGTTGCAGAATATGGGAAGAAGTTGGTAAACTAGAACCGGACAGAAAAAACAGGGTATCAGTTTTACGCAATTTCTGTGCCATCTTATGGGGATACGAAAAAAAAAAGAGATAATCTCTCTGCACAAGCAAATATTCAAGCACCGGGAAGGTTCTGCTTATCAAGCTGCAACTAAGATTTTACGTAACTCCAAGAAAAAAAAAACACTTTCGGAAGCTTTTGCATGAGAGCCTTTGAAAACAAAAAAGAAGTGACTGTACATGTACATAGTACAAAGTTGCTAGAAAGAGCCAGACTTTTAATGATAAGTAGACGGTAGCTGGAAATAGTCTATATTGAAATCTGGCCTATTATTGAATCATTAAAGACAAATAATTTTATCTGCTTGGCTGACTTAATTTCTTGTATTACATATAGGATATTTAGGATAGGTAAAGAAGTCCAGTCTGAGAGTCCTAAACTTTTTTTTAGAAAACGAGCACTGAAAAGAGATATAGATACTAAGGAAAAAGTTATTAAGGAACTTCAAGCTGCAGTTAGGAAGCAAAAAGAAAATGACATGGCCTTATCAAACAGTGATAGAAAGGGAGAATGCTGCGTCACCTTTTGATGGAAGCAAAGCTACGCTGATGCCACTCGACAAAATCCACACAAAAACCTCGAAAAGAGATACAAACCTATTTTCAAATCTAAATTGAATGAAGAAGCTATAAAGGTAAGTTTGAAAAGTAAAGTTAATCCAACACAACTAATAGTGGCAATAAGCGCACTGAAAGCTTTAAGGGATGGAAGATTGATAGTGGAATCTGAATCAAAAAATGAAATAAATCTTCTAGGAGAAAAGATCCAAGAACAGTGCAGCCAACAGCTAGAAGCAAAAGTTCCTGAACTTTGAAACCCTTCTATCATTCTTAATCTACAATGTGCCAGAAGAAATAACACCACAAAATGCAGCTGAAACTATAGGATTACAAAATGGAAAGCTTAACCTAAGTGAGGAATCACTAATGCTCAAACTTATCACTAGGAACAGAAGAAACATCAGAAATCTAGTGGCAGAAGTCAAGACTGAAGCCTGGAGAATGTTAGTGAATAGAAAGTTGAAATTGGGTTAGAATATATGTACTGTAGATGACTATGTAAACATCAATGTTTTAAGTGCAATAAATTTAATCATAGAGCAGCAGAATGTCGAGGAGAAGAAAAGTGTCCTCTTTGCACTGGCAATCATAAGTTGAAAGATTGTAAAGCATCAATACAGGGCTATAAATGTAGCAACTGCATGAATCACAACAATTATAACAAAATTGCGAAGCACTTTCCATTCTAACAGGACATACACCTATAACTTCAGGAAATCACCAATGAATATACAGTATTGAAGCAGAACTCGAATAACAGGTTAGATAAACCTGTGGAATGTAGAAAATGGTGTCATCCAGCCGACATACCAATAACAAAAAAAAATAAACAAGAATAGACTGGAAAATCTGTATAAATTTCCAGTCTATCTTGTTTATTTCTTTTATTATTGGAAATGCATATTTTTAACAGTTTCTAGTGCTTTCAAAACTGCAAATTTTTCAGCTTGGTTGTTGGAGCACTGTTTCTCTAGCTTACATTGTAGCTCATATTTTCAGTTTCTGCTTATAATAAATGGCTACTCCAGAACCAACTCCCTCATATGCACCTCGAACACCACACAAACAGACCACAAACACCACACACCACAACACACATCACACACACCACACTCCACAAACACCACACACTCACCACACACTCACACAAACACCACACACCACAACACACACACACCACACTCCACAAACACAACACACACACACCAAAAAAAATCACATGCCATACACCAATCACACACACCCCCACACACAACACACACCACACAGAACACAACACACACTTCAACCCCACAACACCACCCCCACACACATCCTAAAACATCCCACCCCATCCACACAAATCACACATCCACCCCACACACCTCACCCCCATACACACACCCCAACCACACCACTAATACAAACCCTCACACACAACCCAACCACACCCCACCCCCACACAACCCTTTCCCACACGAACCCTACATCCCCAAATACCACCACCCCTCACCACCCCTTTTGACACATGGCCCCACACACACCACACCCACACCACCGAAAAAATACACCACACCAACAACACACCCCAGACCACCCACACAAACTCACACACACCACACACCACAACACACCCACCACACACATACCACACACATCACACACTCCACAAACAGCACACACACCGCACATCTACACTGCACCCCCACAACCACACCCCCTCAAACAATGTGCCCCACACACACCCCCCAACAACCAACACAAGCACACGCCACATACCCACCCCACACATACCCACAGGCACCTACCTCATACACAGTCCCTACAGACCCACCACACACACCTCAAACACCAACCACATACATCATACACACCCACCTCACACGACCCCACTACAGACCCCCACACACACCACATATACCTCACGCAACACACACATCATAGAGACACACATTACACACACCAAACCCCACAATATACCACACACAACACACGTACCCCACCACACATACACCCCACCACCACACACCGCAGATGTACACCACAACCACACCCCTCAAACCACACACACCCGCACACCACCCAAACCCCCACAACAACATCCGCCACACATACATCCACAAACATCTCTCTCACACACACTCCCTACACACCCACCATACACAAACCTACCACACGCACACCTGCCACTTACAGCACACACCCATCTCATACATCACACACAACTCATACACACCTACCACACACAACACACACACACACAACACAGATATCAAACACACCACGTACACACCACATGCACACCACACACACTTCATACCAACCATACACACACCACACACATACAATACGCACAGCTCACCACACACCACACACAATTCACACACAGCACACCACAACACACACACATCACACACACCACACACACTCATACTCACGCACCACACACAACACATACACCACACAACACTCTCCAAACACAACACAAACACACACTGTACAGACACCACACACAGACACACACCAACCACACCACACACACCAACACCACACATCCACCCACGCACCCCACAATCACCGACCCCACATACCCCACCTACCACGTACCACCCACACATACCCCACCTCCCACACACCACCCCCATGCACACAAATCACAAATCCATCGCACGCACCACACCCCCACTCACACACCACACCACCAAATGCAATCCCCCACACTGCCCACCCCAACAAACCCCCCTTCTGCACACAGACCCCACACCCCCAAATACCACCTCCCCACATGCCACTCACCACCCCTCCCGACACGCGGCCACCTCACAAACACCACCCCCACACACCCCAAAAAACACACAGCCCACCCACCCAAACACACACCACCACGCTCCCTCTGACCACCCACACACACCCAGCACACACACCAGACACCACACACTCAACCACCACATATACCTCACACAAACACACACCAAGACCACACTCAAATACACACAAAACACACAAACTCCACACACACCACCCACCTTACACACAACCACATATACACCACACATAAAGAGCACACTCACCACACAGAAACATCACACTACACATACATCACACACACACCTCACACAAACATCACACACACATACAGCACATACACCCTACCCCCACAACCACCTCATCCCTCACACACACACACACCTCGAACATCTACACCACACTTCCCCCCACTACAACGTGCGATACACTGCAAACTTGCTGCACACCACACACACCAAACACGTGACAAACACACACCACATACTCCACATACTCCTCACATAGTACACACACACACCCACACAACATACACCCAACCCCCACCTCCACACCCATACACACCACAACGCCCAACCATAACACCACCCACCTAACAAAATCCACCCCCACTCACACGCTCCCACACCCACAACTCACCCCAACCGCATCACTAAACACACTCCACCCCTCACACAGACCCAACAACCATGTAGACCCCCACCCCATACACCCCCACCATCCCTTGTGACACAGGGTGCCCTCATACACCGCCCCTCCACCCCCTGACAAACACACCCACACCACACACACCCCTATGCAACCCCACACCCTGCACACATACCCCAACACACACCCACCACCCACAGACAGCACACTCACCTACCTCCCACAAGCCCCCGCACACCCAGCACACACCCACAACATACAGCACATGCACCCAACACATACACCACACACACCTCAACACAAACCCACCACATAAACCTCACACAAACACACACACCACACACAATACACGCATAGAACAGACGTATACAACATACATACCACACACACCCCACACCTAAACCATACCCTCTCAAACAATGTGCACAGGCACACAACCACCCCTACACCTGCACATGTGCACACCCCTCAACCCACACACCAACAAACATGCCACACAACCCCCACACCAACAAACACGCCACACACCCACCACACCCACCTACTACACATAGCCACCACACACACCCACAAGCACTTACCTCAAACACTACCTATACACCCGCTACACACACACACGCACGCACGCACACACACACACCCCGACACACACCTCAGACATCCACCACATATAACATACACCACACAAACCCAACACTTACACCACACCCACCACATACGTCACACACATCTAGCACACACAGTACACACACCACACACATCCCAGACACCACAAATACATTACACACGCCATGCACACACCTCACACTACCTCACACAATTCACACCACTCACACCACAACTACCAAACCCGCACCACACTTATCATACACACAACACTTCACACACACCACACTCAGCACATACATTAAACACGCACACACCTCAGACAGCGACCCCACACATCTCCGACAAACCCCTGAAAAAAAAGACGCACACACACACACACACTTCAGGACAATTAATCGAAATCTTATTTTGACAATTTCTCTGTTAATGGGCCAAATTCAACAAACAAGCCAGGATATTAAAGGTCTCTTCAGGAGTTTTCAGAAAAACTAAACAAAGTTGAATTATGTATCCTAGTGAACATATAACAGTCACAATTACTCTAAACCTTATTTTGACATTTCTCTGTCAATGGGCCAATTTCAACAAACAAGCCAGTATATTAAAGGTCTCATCAAGAGCTTTCAGAAAACCTAAACAAAGTTAACTTAGCTATTAGTCTACACGTAACAGTCATAATTATTATAAACCTTATTCTGACAATTTCTCTGTTAATGGTGGAATTTCAACAAACAAGCAAGGATATTAAACGTCTCGTGTAGAGCTTTCAGAAATCCTAAAGAAAGTTGACTTAGCAGTCTTAGTCACGTGTAACAGTCACAATTACTCTAAACCTTATTTTAGCAATTTCTGTGTTAATGATACATTTGCAACAAGCATGTTAAAGGTCTCGTGAAGAGTTTTCAGAAAACCTAAAGAAAGTTGGTTTAGCTATCTTAGTGCGCGTTACAGTCACAATTACTTTAAGCCTTATTTTTACAATTTTTCTGTTAATGGGCCAATTTCAGCAAACTAGCCTGGATATTAAAGGTCTCGTCAAGAGTTTTCAGAAAACCTAAAAAAAGTTGACTTAGCTTACTAGTCTTCAGGTAACAGTCACAATAATTCTAAACCTTATTTTAACACATTCTCAATGGGCCAAATTGAACAAACTACCCAGGATAATAAAGGTGTCCGCAACATTTTTCAGAGAGCCTAAAGAAAGTTGACTCAGCTATCTGAGTCTACGCGTAACAGTCACAACTGCTCTAAACCTTATTTTGACAACTCCTCTGTTAATGGGTGAATTGCAACAAACTAGCCAGGATATTAAAGGTCTCATCAAGAGTTTTCACTAAACCTAAAGAAAATTGGCTTAGCCATCTTTTTCAATGCATAACAGTCACAGTTATTCTAAACCTTATTTTCATAATTTCTCTGTTAATGGGCCAATTTCAAAAAACAAGCCAGGATATTAAAAGCCTCGTCAAGAGTTTTCAGCAAACCTAAAGGAAGTTGACTTACCTATCTTAGTCTACGTGTAACAGTCACAATTATTCTGAACCTTATTTTGACAATTTCTCTTTTAATGGGCCAATTTCAACAAACAAGCCAGTATGTTAAAGGTCTCGTCAAGAGTTTTCAAAAAACCTAAAAAAAGTTGACTTAGCTTACTAGTCTTCAGGTAACAGTCACAATAATTACAAACCTTATTTTGACAATTTCTCTGTTAATGGGCCAATTTGAACCAACTAACCGGGATATTAAAGGTAGCGTCAAGAGTTCTCAGTAAACCTAAAGAAAGTTGACTTACCTATCTTAGTCAATGCGTAACTCACAATTACTCTTAACCTTATTTTGACAATTGCGGTGTTAATGGGCCAATTTCAACAAGCTATCCAGTCTTAAAGGTCTCTTTAAGAGCTTTCAGAAAACCTAAACAAAGCTGACTTAGCTATATTAGTCTACACGTAACACTAACAGGTACTCTAAACCTTATTTTGACAATTTCGCTGTTAATGGGCCAATTTATACACACTAGCCTGGGTATTAAAGGTCTCATCAAGAGTTTTCATGAAAATCTAAAGAAAGGTGACTGAGCTATAGCTATTAGTCTACACGTAACAGTCAGAATCACTCCAAACCTTATTTTGACAGTTTCTCTTTTAATGGGCCAATTTCAACAATGTAGCCAGGATATCAAAGTTCTCGTCAAGAGCTTTCGGAAAACCTAAATAAAGTTTACTTAGTTATCTTAGTCAACACGGAACAGTCACAATTATTCTATGCCTTATTTTGATAATTTAAGTGTTAATGGGCCAATTTCAACAAAGTAGCCAGGACATTAAAGGTGTTGCCAAGGATTTTCCGAAACCCTAAAGAAGGTTGACTTAGCTATCTTAGTCAACGCGTAACAGTAACATTTATACTAAATCTTATTTTGTCAATTCTCTATCAGTGGGCCAATTTCAACAAACTAGCCAGAGTATTAAAGGTTTCGTCCAGAGCTTTCAGAAAACCTAAAGAAAGTTGACTTAGCTATCATAGTCAGTGCATAACAGTCACAATTATTCTATGTCTTATTTTGACAATTTATCTGTTAATGGGCCAATTTCAACAAACTAGCCAGGGTATTAAAAGTTTCGTCAAGAGCTTTCATAAAACCTAAATAAAGTTGTTTTAGCTATCATAGTCAGCCACAATTATTCTAAACCTTAATTTAACAATTTATGCGTTACTGGGCCAATTTAAACAAACAAGTTACGCTAGGGCTAGGGCTAGGGCTGTGCACAGTTTGGGTCTGATTAGAGGAGGTCGATGATTTGAACAACTTCGGTATAAATAGGTCGCAAGGTTCTGTAGGGACGCCTGGGCACAGCCTGGGTATGATTAGAGTGAGTCTAAGTTTCGCTATTCTTCGCTGCTTTGGAGCAATTTCGCTAAAACTCCCGACTTAATCCGATTTTTACAACTTTGGTACAAATCGGTCGGTAGTGGTCTGTAGGGACGTCTGGGCACAGTTGGGTTGGATTAGAACAGTTCGGTATTATGCGATTTTTTGCTCTATTGGAGCAATTTTATCTCAAATTACCGACCTTGTCCGATTTGTACAACTTTGGTATAAATCGGTCCCTAGGGATCTGTAGGGACGTCTGGGCACAGTTTGACTATGATTAGAGCAGGTCGATATTACGAGATTCTTCGCTCTATTGGAGCAATTTTATCTCAAATTAGCGACCTTGACCGATTTGTACAACTTTGGTGTCAATCGGTCGCTAGTGGTCTGTACTGACGCCTTGGCACAGTTTGGGTTGGATTAGAGCAGGACGAAGTTTCGCGATTCTTCGCTCCTTTGCAGCAATTTCGCTCAAATTTGCGAACTTGTGCGATTTTTACAAATTTGGTATAAATCGGTCGGTAGGGGTCTCTAGGGACGCCTGGTTACTGTTTGGGTTGGATTAGAGCAGGTCGATGGTTCGCGACTCTGCTTCTTTGGAGCAATTTTGCTCAAACTTCCGACCTTGTCCGATTTTTTCAACTTTCGCATAAATCGGTCGCTAGTGATCTGGAAGGACGCCTGGGCCCAGCTTTTGACTGGATTAGGGTGGGACGAGGTTTCGTGATTCCTCGCTCCCTTGGAACAATTTCGCTCAGATTTCCGACCTTGTCCAATTTGCACAAATTTGGCATAAATCGGTCACTAGGACTGGTTAGGGACACCTGAGCCCAGTTTGGGTTGGATTAGAGCAGGTGATGTTTGGTGATTCTTCGCCCCTTTGAGCAATTTGACTCAAATTCGCGACCTTGTCCGATATTTACATCTTTGGCATAAGTACGTCGCTAGTGGTCTGTAGGGATGCCTGGGCACAGTTTGGGTTGGATTAGAGCAGGTCGATGTTTCGCGATTCTTCTCTCCTTTAGATTAAGTTTGTTTAAATTTACGACCTTGTCCGATTTGTACAAGTTTGGTATAAATCGGTCGCTATGGATCTGTAGCGATGCCTGGGCACAGTTTGGGTTGGAGTAGAGCAGTTCGATGTTTCGCGCCTCTTCGCTCCTAAGTAGTAATTTGGCTCAAATTTCCGACCTTGTCAGATTTATGCAACATTAATATAAGAACGTCACTAGGGGTCTGTAGGGACGCCAGGGGCCAGTTTGGTTTGGATTAGAGCGGGTCGACGTGTCGCGATTCTTTGCCCCTTTGGAACTATCTCATTCAAAATTCCGACCGTGTCTGATTTGTATAACTTCGGTATACATCGGTCGCTAGTGGTCTCTAGGGATGCCTGGGCACAGTTTGGGTTGGATTAGAGCGGGTCAGTGTTTCAGGAATCTTCGTACCTTTGGAGAAATTTCCAACCTTGACCAATTTGTACAACTAAGGCACAAATCGGTCGCTGGGACTTGTTGGGGTCGACTGAACACTGCTTCTGTTGGATTAGAGCGTGTCGATGTTTCAGGAATCTTCGCTCCTTTGCAGCAATTTCGCTCTAATTACCAACCTTGTCCGATTTGTACAACTTTGGTATAAGAACGTCATTAGGGGTCTGTTGAGACGCCAGGGGCCAGTTTGGCTTGGATTAGAGCGGGTCGACGTTTCGCGATTCTTTGCCCCTTTGTATGGATTTTATTTAAATTTCCGACCTTGTCCGTTTTGTACACCTTCGGTATACATCGGGCGCTAGGAATCTGTAGGGACGCCTGGAGACATTTTAAGTTCGGAGTAGAGCAGGTCAATGTTTCGCGATTCATCGCTCCTTTGGAGCAATTTCGCTCAAATTTCCGACCTTGTCCGATTTGTACAGCTTTGGTATAAATCGGCCGCTAGGCGTCTGTAGAGACGCATTGGCACAGTTTTGCTTGGGTTAGCGAAGATAGATGTTTAGCGATTCTTCGCTCCTTTGGAGCCATCTCGCTCAGATTTCCGACCCTGTCCGATTTGTACAACTTTGTTATAAACCGGTCGCAAGGGGTCTTTTGGGACGTCTGGGCACCAACCTGCTCTAATCCAACCCAAACTGTGCCCAGACGTCACTACAGAGCACTGGCGGCCGATTTATACCAAAGTTGTACAAATCGGACATGGTCCGAAAACTGGAGCGAAATTGCTCCAAAGGAGCGAAGAATCGCGAAACGTCGACCTGGTCCTATCTAACCCAAATTGTGCCCAGGCGTCCCTATAGATCCCTTGGAACCGATTCATACCAAAGTTGTACACATCGGACAAGGTCGGGAATTTTAGCGAAATTGCTCCAAAGGAGCGAAGAATCGTCAAACATCAGCCTGCTTAATCCAACCTAAACTGTGCCCAGGCGTCTCTATAGACCACTAGTGACAAATTTATACCAAAGTTGTACAAATCGGTCAAGGCCGGATGGATGGATCAATGGAGTTTAGGGGCCCGTCGACAGCTAGGTCGTTTGGACCCTAGGTCAGAATATAAAAAACCTAAAACTCGCAGTTAGCTGCCTAAAATGTGATGGTTAAAAGAGCAAATAAAAGTGCAAACAGTTAAAAAAAAAAAAAACGTACGATACGTGAGTGCACTAAGTTATAAACCTGGAAGGGCCATTCACTAAAATGGGTAAAAGGCCAAAGCTAAAACCTACATTAAAACTAAACAGTAAAATATAAAACACATAGGTTAAACCGTAAAAACGAATGCTATAAAGTTAAAAATCTCAAACAACTAAAAAACAAGTTATACTTGCTTAGCAAACCCAATTTGGGCATTGAACCCCAGCGCCTTACAGGCAGACACCGTGTCGTCACCCAAAATTGAGACAAGGGTACAACCCAGGCGTGTTGCGCACGGTCTATAAGGATATGGGCCACAGAAAGTTGGACATTACAAGTAGGACAGACAGGCGCCGGGTCTCCACGCAAATGGTACCCATGGGTCGCCCGCGTGTGACCTATCGGGCGGGTGAGAATAGCCTCAGTCCGCCTGGAGTTCCTGCAGGATGTCCTCCAGGTATGTACGCTGTCCTTAATGGTCCGCAATTGAGTGCCAGAGAATGCCTCCCATGACTGCTGCCAGATCCATAAAAGATGTAGATGGAAATGCCGCTGCACATCGACATAAGGCAGAGTGTGTGAGGCAACATCCGGCAAACGGCATAGAGCTTTAGCAGCCGCAGCCGCTTCCTCATTGCCGGGAATACCTACATGGCCTGGGGTCCAGATAAAAAGCAGCGTGAGAGCAATTGCGAAATGAGTGTACTTTTACAACGATTGCTGAGGTGCTGATAAACTGTTCCAAATACTGAATCGCACTCAGAGAGTCTGAGCAGATGATAAAATTGCCGGTACCTGAGTTAGAGATAAAAATTAAATATAGCAAACAGCTCGGCATTATAAACGGAACTGTGGTCCGGAATCCGGTACTGGTGAGCCTCGCCACTACACACGAAACTACATCCCGTAGCTCCACCCACTTGGGAACCATCGGTAAACACCGTGGTGTAAGTCCGGTGGCGGTTCAGAAGATCGATGAACAGTTGGCTATTCACCGATTGCAGGGTAGCTACCTAAGCATAGCCTGAGAGCTCCAGGTCAAATCGTGAACGCTGGAGTAACCAAGGAGCAGAGCGGCCAGGAGAGTACCGCTCTACAGCAGGCATACGGAGGCCGTGTTGTTCGAGTAGTTCTTGGAACCGAATACCGCTTGGCCGGAATATAGTTGTGTTGCGCAGATAACGGTGAGCGAAATCAGGACGCAAGACAGCTTTAAAAGAAGGGTGACCAGGATGGGCTACCAACTCTACAACACAGTAAAACCGACAGTGCTTCTCCAGACTCAGCATACAGACACTCAACTCTACTGGTGCGGAACGTCCAAGTAGCAAGACGGATACCAGCATGGTGTACAGTGTCTAAAAGGCGAAGTTTAGAGGGGGACGCTGCGCCATAGATAAAAATACCATAGTCTAGCTTTGACCGCACCAGCGATCGATACAATAGTAACATAACTGTACGATCACCGCCCCAAGAAACTCCCGATAAAAGGCGGAGTGTTCGAAGTGAGCGATCGCAGGAAGCACGAAGTTGGCGAATATGGTGCTCCCACGTCAGATTACTGTCGAAGTGCAGGCCAAGGAACTTGAGGTGCGGAACAAACGGTAGACGTGTGCCACGCAAATAAAGATCAGGAGGAGGGTGTACACCGCGAACTCGATGGAAGTGCACACACTGTGTGTTCGTAGGTGAGAACTGAAAGCCGGTGCGAAGGGCACAGTCTGCGATTGATGTTATCGTCAGCTGCAGTCGACGCTTAATGTGCTCGAGATTATAAGAGCGGTAGTAAATTGCAAAATCGTCAACATACAGTGACATCGGGATTCCGCTACAAACGTCAGCGATTCCGTTTATTGCTACGGCGAAAAGCGTGACACTCAAGATGGACCCCTGGGGCACGCCATTCTCCTGGATCTTCTCTTGTGACAAGGTGTTACCAATGCGGACACGAAATTGGCGAAGTCGTAAAAAGTTTAAAATGAACAGCGCTAAGTGGCCGCGTAAACCGTAGCCGTGGAGAGTACGGAGGATTCCATAGCGCCAGGTGGTGTCGTAGGCCTTCTCTAAATCAAGGAAGACGCCCACGACATGCTGCTTCAGCAGAAAGGCATTTTGTATGTAGCTCTCCAAGCGTGTCAGATGGTCGACACTAGAGCGATGGCGACGAAAACCACACTGAATATTGCTGAGCAGGTTATGCGTCTCTAGCCACCACACTAAACGTTAATCATCTGTTCGAAGGTCTTACAAACAACACTCGTTAGGCAAATAGGGCGGTAACTAGAGGGAAGTGTCCTGTCTTTTCCAGGTTGAGGGATAGAATGACAATACCCTCTGGCTGGAAAGACGGAAAAACCTCCTCGCGCCAGATACGGTTATAAATGTCGAGCGGGAAGGACAAAGCCGGAGGAAGCCGCATTTGTCGATGGATGTCATATGGACCACTAGAGGAATCCTTAGCAAGTGACAAAGAGTCATCTGCAGTGAGATGACGTGCGTTTATCCACATGCTTCTGAGCTGAAGTAGTACAACACTACAAATCAATTTATCACACTTCCAGTAATATTAGCCACACGTATTATACACTATACCTCTATAACTGTTTCCACTTGACTTTCTTGCATTTCTTCTATTCCCGACATTTCTCCCTCGTCTGAATTGCTGTTATTTTCGTTGCATGCATATATCCGTACCGCACAAAACTTTTGCAGTCGACTGTACACACAAACGCGACAGAGGAAAACAGAGGTGTCTGTTATTGTCACATAAACATTTGCTGACCTATTTATTAAGGGTAGGCCAACTCACAGGGTTTCTGCTCAAGGTCATCCGTCAAGAACTAACGCGCAACCTATAATTCCCAACCCCTGGTTATGCGGGATCTGTGTTCGTATCCGCTGATAAAGGTCAGTCCCGGGGAGGGGCCATTGCATGAGCTGATGCACTCCTGAAGGCGATTGCGTCCCTGGGAGGTTTGACCCTAAGGTGAGCAAGGCCTAGGCCAGGAATCTCACCTAAGCCGGGTAGGCGCCCAGGAAGAGAGCATACCATCAGAGACATTTGCAATAGTGGAGGATATCACCGCCTTGAGTTTGTAAACTCAAAATAAAACTACACATAGCAAAGATAGTGAAACGGATATAACATAGTTGAGTGATCCTCGCCACTTAGTGATAACAAAAACAGAGGAAGGTAAAACATTTAGGCCGTGAATCCATTGGTCACACAGAGGGGTCTGGACAAGATAGCTGGCCCAGTTAAAAACTGCACAAGATATCGCAAAGGTACCCTGTTGGTTGATCCTAATTCAGCATCCCAGGTAGCTACTGTTTTAAAAGCGAACATGTTAGCTAGGTATCCGGTACGTGTAGAGATGCACAGAACGCTGAACTCCTTCCGCGGTGTTGTGAACACCCGCGCATTGGATGATATGTTCAATGAAGAAATTAAGGAGAACCTAGAAGATCAAGGTGTGATATCTGTTTATTGGGTTCAGAGAAAAGATCGAGGTGAATATCTGCCTACCCGTACCCTGCTCCTTACCTTTGATCGGGTCAATCTCCCGAAAAGGATTAAGTCAGGGTATGAGGCCATTGAAGTTAGGCCTTATATCCCGAACCCTTTGAGATGTTATAAATGCGCTTTGGTCACACAAGTGACAGTTGCAGTGGTAGAGCTACCTGCGTGAACTGTGGAGCCATCGCCCATGACGATGAATGTACATCACCTCCCAGTTGTGTTAATTGCAGTGGAGAACATCAAGCTATCTCCCGAGAATGCCCCCATTTTATGGAGGAAAGAGAGATCCAGGAGATCCGGGTTAAAGAGAAGGTATCCTTCTCAGAAGCTCATAAAGCCCTGTGTATCTGATGGCCCTCTATCCCAAGGTCCGGTACATATAGCTCAGTTGCAGCTAAGCCGGTAGTGAAGCGGGAAAACGCGACACAACCAGGATCATAACGGGACCACAATTTTATTTCCGAAAAGATTCTCGTACCAAGAACTGCACCAAAGCCTTCAAAATCTGCAGCTACATCTCAGACACCCACCAATTCAGCTAATAGAAGGAACATCTCTAAAATTTCACCAGCAATAGCGCCCGTAAAGCCACTGTATTATGATACATCACTGAAAAAGTTTAGAAGCCATTATAAAAAAAACAGACTTCCTCAAAGAAAATAACTTCTCTACTCCCAGTAAAGAAAGCCCAACGTTCATCTCCAAGATCCTCTTCTGAGGAATCTTCTGGTATGAAGACAGACCGGCAACTTTCATCTTCGCCGGTGTCCGTTTCCAATCTGTTCGAGGCTCTGGAACCGAAATTAGCTATGGGGACACGGACCCCCTCGGTAGAGGAGATGCAAGAAGATCCTGCCCACACTGGGAGAGCCCAAGTGAAAAAGAGGCAAAATAAAGCTTTTGACGCGAGTGTAAGCCCACGAGATAACAAAAGGGCTAAATTGCATCGGCTACCTCCTACTACAAGGTAATGCAAAGTTACCTTGGAGTACTCATCCCGTATAAATTTTAACATGGCTATGCTACAATGGAACATATGTAGCATTAGAGTGCAACGACCAGAACTTGAGCTTTTGTTCAATACGAATGAACGTTTGGTCGCATGTTTGCAAGAGTAAGTTGCGTCTACAAGACGCTTTCCATCTAAGACTTTACACCCCAGTACGGTGTGATGTTACACCAGAAGAGCGTGTTCGGCGCATGGCGACACTATGATGTTTGCCAGAGATTATGTTGAAATCTATACCCTTACGGTCTGACATACAATCAGTCGCCGCAAGGATTCCACTGCCAACCATTCAGTTTACCATTTGCAACATTTATTTGCCTTCCTCACTTGTCTTCTCGCCTGCTGATTTAGAAGATTTAGTTTCCCAGTTACCAACACCATTTCTGTTGGTGGGAGACTTCAATGCGCACCACCCACTTTGGAGTTCAAGTCGCACTTGTGCGAGAGGCAAGCTCATAACAGATTTCTTGGACAGTTACAATCTGGCTCTCCTCAACACTCACATTTCTTTCTGACTCTTTCAATAGTCTCTCACACCTTGATCTTGCAGTTTGTTCACGTCAGTCTCCTTACAATGGAATATCATCTCTGATTTACACTCTAGTGACCACTTTCCATGTCTTATTAGTCTCTTAACATAAGATATATTCCCCACAGGTATGCCTAGATGGCACTTGCACCATGCCAACTAGAAGCTTTACACCCGGTTGGTCGTGTTTACTCACAACGAGCACGACAGAGTGAATGGCTTGGCGCAGTATCTAACCGAGAGGATTCGCTCTGCTGCTGAACAATCTATTCCGCGGTCAACTTCACAGCCCTGTCGATTTCCTGTCCCCTGGAGGATGGAAGAATACCGGAATGCCATTCGTGCTTGAAGGCGCGCTCTTAGGGCTTTTCAACGTCACCCTACATTGGATAATCTAATCCATTATAAGAAAATGCGCTCCAGTTCCAGACAAGTCATTAACGATAGCAAAAATACACCATGTACCACATTTGTAGCTTTATTTAACCGACATACACCTTCCTCGGTTGTATGGGATAAGTTAAGGAGCGTATCCGCTATAAGTCGACCCATATACCAATTGCGGAACTGTAAAAACTACAGGAGCTGTCGTTGATGCATTTGAAGTGACCATCTCGTTTGGCAGTGCTTTCGCTCAAGTCTCTAGCTCGGATAACTACTCCCCCGTACAACTTTGGTATAAGTCTTTCAACGAACTCCATCAGTTGTCTGTCCACAAGAAACCCATTTGAAGCCTAATCATGCATTACACCTTCGTGGTTTTTCGGCATTAGACATAACTCTGCAGCTGATCGGCGCGCAAGCAGTGGTGTTGCTACTTTGGTGGCACATAACATCTCTGCCACAAGCATTCCGCTTAACACGCCGCTGCAAGCTATAGCAGTGCGCGCCCAGTTGCAGGGCCTGAGTCTATTTGTAATGTCTACCTGCCACCGGTCAGCGTCGTACAACAAAACGACCTCCCGGTTCTTTTGGCACAGATACCGCCATCGCTCTTCTTTCTGGGCGAAGTCAATGCCAAAAATACCCTTTGGGGCTCGACACTACGATACTCGTGGGTGCCTTGTACCATACGTGTGCGATATGTCCGGCTTACTTTTGTTAAACACTGGTGCCCCTACTTTTCTATCATCTGCCTATGGTACACACTCCGCCCTAGACGTTTCCTTTTTGTAGCCCATCCTTAGCGCCTGTTCTTGACTGGCCGGTCCTTTCCGACTTATATGGCAGTGATCATTATCCCATTAACATTCATCTATCCGGCCACCATCCTGTGCCAACACGATACCCTTACTGGATTATTTCCAAGGCTGACTGGGGGAAATTTCGTTCCCTCATTCACCTACGTGACAATGGTTTTGACACCATTGATGAAATAGTGGAATATTTTACCTCCTCTATCTTGCTCGCGGCGGATTCCGGCGTTCTTCTAACCCACAACACGTTCCCGTGCCGTGGTGAACCGAGGAATGCCGTTTGGCTATCAAAGCACATCGGCATGCTTTCCGGTTACATCTTACGGGGGCGAATTTTATTTCTTTTATACGCTTTCGTGCGAGGGCACATTTTGTACTTCATAGTGCAAAACGTAGCTCCTGAGAAACTTACGCCTGTTCCCTTTCCCGTCGAAGCTCTGCTACACAGGTATGGACTGCTGTTCGGCGCATGTACGCCAAGTGTCACAGGACGATAATACCCGGTCTTGCTGTACGGGACTACTTTTACACCCGCGAACAGGATATCGCCGACGCACTCGCACTCTTTCGCTGCTGATAGCCAAACCCAAAGCTACAATACCGCTTTTCTACCTATCAAGGAATCTGCGTAGCGGGTAGTCCTCAATTTTAAAACTGACTCTAGTGAACCGTACAACGCTCGTTTTACCGAGGCGAAGCTGGCCCATGCTTTTTTCTCTCGCGAAGGACTCTTCTCCTGGTCCTGACGACATCCACCGACAAATGCTGCTTCATTCTCCACCTGAGGCTTTCTCCTTTCTGCTGAATATCTACAACCGTATCTGGCTTCAGCAGGTTTTTCCCTTCTTCCTGGCGCGAGGTTATTGTCATCCCTATCCCTCGGCCCGGGAAGGACCGGACACTTCCCTCTAGCTACCGCCCTATCTGCCTGACGAGTGTCGTTTGTGAGACCTTGGAACCACACTCGCTTAGTGTGGTGGCTAGAGACGAATAACTTGCTGAGCAATGTTCAGTGCGGTTTCCGTCGCCATCGCTCCAGTGTCGACAACCTGACACGCATGGAGGCTTATATCCAGAATGCCTTTCTCATGAAGCAGCATGTCGTGGGGGTCTTCTTCGACCTGCAGAAGGCCTACGACACTACATGGCGCTATGGTATCCTCCGTAATTTACACGACTACGGTTTACGCGGCCATCTCGCTATCATCGTTTTTAATCTTTTACAACTTCGCCTATTTCGTGTCCGCAGTGGCCTTACGCTCTCACAAGAACGGATCCAGGAGAATGGTGTACCTCAGGGGGTCGATTATCAGTGCAACGCTTTTCGCCATGACCATCAACGGCATCGCTAATATTGTTCGTAGGGGTATCCCAATGCCACTGTATGTTAACGTCTTTGCGATATACTATCGCTCTCACAGTTTGGAGAACATCGAGCGTCAACTGCAGCCGAGTGGGCATTTCGCACCGGCTTTCAGGTATCCCCTACGAAAACACTGTCCGCTTCCATCGACTTCGTGGCGTACACCCTCCTTCTGATCTTCATTTGCGTAGCACACATCTTTCATTTGTCCTGCACCTGAAGTTCTTGCGCTTACACCTCGACAGTAAACTTACATAGGATCACCATATTCGTTATCTGCGTGCTTCCTGCTATCGTTGGCCTCGAGTACTCGGGGTTTTATCTGGGGCATCTTGGGGCGGCGATCGCACGATCATGTTGAGGTTGTATCGCTAACTGGTCCGGTCCAAATTAGACTACGGCTGTTTTATCTATGGCGCCGCTTCCACCTCTAAACTCCGACTTTTAGACAATACAGCACAGGTATCCGCCTCGCTACCGGGACCTTCTCTACAAGTAGAGGGGATTGTCTGTATGCTGATTCTGGCGAACCCGCACTGTCTGTCCGACGCTCATTGTTACGTTGTTCCTACGTGGCAATGTTGGTCGCTCATCCAGGTCATCCTTCGTTTCCACCTGTATTGCGTCCAGACTTTGTGCAGCGTTATACGCGGAATACGACTATCTCCCGTCCAAGTGGTATCAGGTTTCGTGAGCTGCTTGTGGCAAACGCCCTACGACTGCCAGCTGTAGAGCGGTATTCACATGGCCGATGTCCTCCCTGGCAACTCCAGCGTGCACATTTTGACCTGGAGCTGTCGGGCTGTGCGAAGTTAGCTACGCCTTATTCGGTGTTTCACCAACTTTTCAACGAAGTTCTGGGCCGATACCGGTATTTAATGATGGCTCACATATGGGTAGTGCGACGGGTTCCGCTTTTGTATACAACGTGCCGTCGTATGTTCACACGTACCGTCTTCCAGACACCAGTTCAGTATTTACCTCCGAGCTGTTTGCCATATTTTATTTGCTACTTTTTATGTCCAGTTCAGGTCCTGGAAGTTTTATCATCTGTTCCGACTCTTTTAGCGCACTCCAGGTCCTGCAACAGTTTATTGGCACCTCGGTATTCATTGTTAAAATCCAGACATTGCTCTCGTAACTACTGTCTCACCGATACAAGTTTGTTTTTACGTGAATCCCAGGCCATGTGGGTACTCCAGGCACCGAGGCAGCGGAATGAGCTGCGAAATCTGCATGTTGCCTCCGGGAATATTCCACCCGTACGCTACCACATATATAGATGTGCAGGCCATCTATTTACTCTCTGGCAGCAACCTTGGGAAGCCTTAGCTGGCTCTCAGTTACGGACAATAAAGGACACTGTACAACCCTGGCAGACCAGCTGCAGGGATTCCAGGCAGGTCTTAACCCGCCTACGGATAGGCCACACAAGAGCCACCCATGGACACCTTTTGAGTGGTGATCCAGAGCCTGTCTGTGCGACGTGCAATGTTCCATTCGCCGTTGCACATGTTCTTCTTGATTGTCCGCGATACGTTCTTGAGCGCCAGTCCATTGGCCTGGGACTTACACCGTGCTCCGTTTTAGGCAACGACACAGTAGCTGTAACTACAGCATTGCGGTTTGTTGCCAAAATTGATTTTAGTTTACTTCCGGTGTTTTTATCTTTTTAACGGTTTTACCAGCTGAAGTTTTTAGTAAAGTAGGTACGTTTTTACTTCATTAAATTTTAGCAGTTTTAACTTAAGTTTTAGTGCTTTTGACTTTCATTTTTAGTTATTTTATTTCTGACTTTTTAACTTTTAGCGGTGAGTTTTTACTAGTTGTTTGCTTGTTTTTATTTTTGGACTTCGGGCCCTAATGACCTAGTTGTTGACGGGCCCTTAAGCACAACTCACTTACTCTAGAGGACGGCGCGATTTTCATATCGTTGGGTCAAAGTCAGCCAGAGTAAGAAAGAAAAAGATGAAGACGTGGTTCACTGATCTCTTTTACATTATGGAAATAATCCAGTGGAACGTTAATGGGTTTAGGACACGTGTTCCGGACATACAGCATCTAATCTCTCAACGCTGTCCATCCATCGTCTGTCTACAAGAAACCCATTTGCAATCTCATCACGCACTCCATCTTCGTGGATTTGTGGCCTTTAGACATGTCTCTGCAGCTGATCGACGGGCAATCGGTGGTGTTGCTATTCTGGTGGCGCATACCATCTCTGCCATCAGCAAATCACTTAACACGCCGATGCAAGCTATACCGGTACGTGTACAGCTGCAGAGCCTTTGTTTCTCTGTTTGTAATGTTATCTGCCACCCGTCAGTGCCGTACATGAGAACGACCTTAGAGCTCTCTTGGCACAGATTCCGCCACCGCTTATCTTTCTCGGCGATCTGAACGCCAAGCACACTAACTGGGGCTCCGACACTGACGATGCTCGTGGATGCCTTGTAGCAGACGTTTGCGATATGTCCGGCTTAGTCCTATTAAACACTGATGCCTCTACCTTCTTATCCTCTGCCTATCGTACCCATTCCGCCCTAGACGTAACTTTCTGCAGCCCGTCGCTGGTACCTCATCTCGATTGGTCGGTACTTTCCGACTTATTTGGCAGTGATCATTATCCCATTAACGTTCGCCTGTCCGGCCATCATTCTGTTTGTTGTTTTGTAGTGTTTAACGCCCGCTTTTACTACTACGGCACCGCAGGCGGTGACACTGATGATACTTGGAATGAAGATGGTGTACCGGTGGAATGAGATGGCGGGGGAAACCGGAGTACCCGGAGAAAACCCGCCCTGACGCCGATTCGTCCACCACGAATACCACATATGGGTCCCTGGGATCGAACCCGGGTCACCTAGGTGGTAGGCGAGCGCGCTAACCGCTCGGCCACGGCGCCGCCCATCATTCTGTGCCCACACGATATCCTCACTGGATGATTTCCAATTCCGTTCCCTCATTCGCCTCACCAACGTTGGTTTTACTACAATTGACGAAATGGTGGACTATTTTACTTGTTCTTTCCTTCTCGCGGCGGATTCCAGGTTCATCTACACCACGTCACATTCCTGTGACTTGGTGGTCCGAGGAATGCCGTTTCGACTGTTAAGCACGCAAGCGTGCTCTGCGTGTTTTCCGTGTACACCCTACGGAGGCGAATTTTATTGCTTTCAAAGGTTCTCGTGCAAGGGTGCGCTTTGTAGTCCGCAATGCAAAACGCATATCGTGGGAAAGCTACGTCTCTTCCCTTTCCCATCGCAGTTCGGCCCAGAAGGTGTAGAATGCTCTTCGGCGTATGTACGGTATCGCCGGACGATCATTCCCAATCTTACCGCACAGGACTCCCTTTACACCAGTAAGCAGGAAATCGCCGACGTTCTTGCCGATTCATTCGCCACTATTAGCCAAACTCAAAGCTACGCTAGTGCCTTTTTACCCATTAAGGAATCCGCGGAGCGGATAAGCCTAAATTTTAAGTGACTTTAGTGAACCATACAGCACGCCTGTTACTGAAGCGGAGCTGGTGCACTCTTTATCTCTCGCTCATGACTCTTCTGGCCCTGATAACATCCACTGCCAAATGCTGCTTCATCCTCCATCTGCGGCTCTTTCCTTTCTGCTGAGCATCTATAACCGCATCTGGCTTCAGCAGGTTTTTCCGTCTTCCTGGCGAGAGGGTATTGTCATCCCTATCCCTAGACCAGGAAAAGACCGGACACTTCCCTCTAGCTACAGCCCCACTTGTCTGACGTGTGTCGTCTGCAAGACCTTGGAACGGATGATTAACACTCGCTTAGTGTGGTGGTAGAGACGAATAACTTGCTGAGCAATGTTCAGTGCGGTTTTCGTCGCCATCGCTCCCATGTCGACAACCTGACACGAATGTAAGCTTACATACAAAATGCCGTTCTCCTGAAGCAGCATGTCGTGGCTGCCTTCTTCAATCTGGAGGCCAACGACACCACATGGCGTTATGGTGTCCTCCGTACTCTTCACGGATATGGTTTGCGAGGCCGTTTAGCAATCTCTCTTTTTAACTTGTTAGCCCTGCGCCGCTTTCGTGTCCGCATTGGGAATACGGTCTCACAAGAGAGGATCCAGGAAAATGGTGTGCTCCAGGGGTCGATTCTTAGTGAACGCTTTTCGCCGTAACCATTAACGGCATTGCTAATGTTGTTCGTAGGGGGATCCCGATGCCACTGTATGTTGACGACTTTGCGATCTATTATCGATCGTATAGTCTTGAGCACATCGAACTGACCATCTCATCTATCGCCGACTGGGCCCTTCGCACCGGCTTTCAGTTCTCCCCTACGAAAACACAATGTGTCCACTTTCATCGACTTCGTGGTGTACATCCTCCAGATCTTCGTTTAAGTGACACACCTCTGCCGTTTGTTTCGCACATCAAGTTCTTGGACCTTTACCTCGACAGCAAACTCACATGGGAGCACCATATTCGTCAACTTCGTGCCTCCTGCGACCGTTCGCTTTGAGTGCTCCTGGTTTTATCTGGAGTATCTTTGGGGCGGCGATCGCACTGTCATGCTGAGGCTGTACCGTTCATTTGTCAGGTCCAAACTAGATTACGGCAGTTTTATTTATGGCACAGCATCCGCCTCTAAACTTCGTTTTTTATATACTATACATAATGCTGGTATCCGTCTAGCTATTGGGGCTTTCCGCACTAGTCTTGCGGGGTGTCTGTATTCTGACTCTGGCGAACCTCCACTTTTTATTCGGCGCTCGTTTTTATGCTCTTACGTGGCCCGTTTGGCAGCCCAACCCGATCACCCGTCTTTTAACCCTGTATTGCGTCCGGATCTCGCTCACCGTTCTCTCCGGAATATCACGATCTCTCGCCCAAGCGGTATTCGGTTTCGCGAGCTGCTTAGTGCACACGCGCTCCGCATCCCTCCTGTCGAACGGTATTCTCTTGGCCGCTGTCCTCCTCGGCAATTACAGCGTGCCCAATTCGACCTGAAGCTTTCGACGCATGCTAAGGTAGCTACCCGTCCATTGGTTTATCGTCAGCTTTTCACCAAGGTCCTGGGACGTTACCGGAATTACACTCCAGTATTTACCGATGGCTCCCAGGTGGATGGTGCTACAGGATGTAGTTTTGTGCATAACGGTGAGACTCACAAGTACCGTCTTCCAGGCTTGAGTTCCGTTCTTACCGCCGAGCTGTTTGCAATCTTTTATTTCGTCCTTTTTATCTCCAGTTCCGTTCCTGGAAGTTTTATCGTCTGCTGCGACTCTCTGAGCGCACTGCAGGCATTGCAACAGTTTGTCGGCACGTCAGCACTAATTATGAAAAGTCAGACACTCGTTTCGCAGTTGCTCTCGCGTGGATACCAGATTGTTTTTACCTGGAGGTAATACCATGTAGGTATTCCCGGCAGTGAGGTGGCGGATGAGGCTGCTAAGTCTGCCTGCCGTTTGCCGGAGATTTTTACACGCAGTCTGCCTTACACGGATGTACAACGGTACTTCCATCGCCATATTTTATCAGTCTGGCAGAAATCATGGGAATCGCTGGGTATCATTGGCACTCGAATTGCGGACGATCAATGACACCGTGCAACCTTGGATGACATCTTCAAGGGATACCAGGTGGGCAGAAGTCATTTTGGCCCGCCTGAGAATAGGTCACACACGCATCACGCATGGACACCATCTGCGTGGTGAGCCGGCATCTGTATGTCCCACCTGTGGCGTTCACCTCTCTGTGACCCATGTCCTCGTTGATTGTCCAGGTTACAATCGTGAGCGCCAGCTGTTTGGCCTGAGTTCTACTTTAAGGTCCATCTTAGTTGTCGACCCGGTAGCTGTTAATACAGTGCTGCGGCTCGTCGCTAGTATTGGCTTTGGTAAGCAGGTTTAACTTGCATTTTATTGGGTTTATTTTTTACCTTTTACATTTTATCTGCTTACCTTTTTAGATCAATTTACACGTTTTAACTGTTTTAGCTTACCTTTTTAAACAAGTTTTACATTTTAACTGTTTTACCTTTTATCTGTTTTAGCTTCCCTGTTTTAAATTTAATTTTGAGTGTTAAGTGGTGGTGAGTTTTTCCGTTTTTTCACTAGGGGCTCTAATGACTTAGCTGTCGACGGACCCTTAAACCCTAGTCACTCACTCCAAAGGGAGTACATTCTTCAGAAATGACAAGTGTTGTCACGCAATTGAGGAGGGCAAAGGTATGGCCCAATGACATGGTCAAAAACAATGCCAACCCATACATTCACCATAAACTGCTGTAGCTGGCTCTTCTGAACAGTGGCATGGGGGTTTTGCATGCCCATATGTGACTATTCGTGAGTTTAGAATCGGCCCATCCCTGGTAAATGTGGCTTCATCAGTGAATAACACCAGTGAAAATGGTTCCAGTGGCTGCCTGAACATCAGTGTCAGCAGACTTTTTCCAGAAGGGGGGGGGGGAGCACATGTTGGAAGTTTACAGTTAAACAATATTAATTCATTATTCTGTTGCCAAAAGCTGTAAAAGATGAGTTATAGTATTTGCTGCAGATAAGCGTATTAATATATGTTAAATAAAAACGGCTGTTTACATCAACAATAAAGGAATAGTCTAATAGTAATTGATTGCATATTACATTTACTAATTTCCAAGGGGGAAGGGGGGGTTCGCGGCCCTCCCTCACCCCCCCATCGCGACGCCCATGTGCCTGAAGGCCCATTCACAAAACTGCAAGCATAAATCACAATCCTACGGAGTTCCGGCTTGCATCTTTTGTAGATATCAAATATCTTGAAGTTAGAACAGGCCGGAGGGCCTAAATCTTGATGATGATCTTTTGTAGATGGAAGGGGTAGAGCAGCTCCTCAAGCAAGACTTGCCATACACTTGTGTAGTTGACGCCCATTGTACGTGCAATAGCACAGGTACTGGTTGACAGTTCCTCTTCCAGTAAACGTAGTAAGTTTTCTTCAAACTCTGTAGTGTGATGGATACGTGTTGCACCGCAATCTGCTTTATTTGCCACCACAGGACCATGTTCTCGCAAATGCCAATCTACTGATTCAAAAGTAGTCCAATATGTGGCTGCAGTCTATTGGGATAGCTTTTGCTGTAAATCTGTGCAGCTATTGCAGAACTCCTGCTCTGCCATATACAAGGTGCATGTCAGCTAATTTGGTAAAAGTGTAATTTTGCTCCATGTTCCCAGAGTACCCATTTAACTGCTTCAACGTAATGTTGTGTGCAAGGCAAATAGGAAATGAGACATGGGTGACTTACGTAGGAAACAGACACCAAATGGTGCTTTTTTTAAATTAATGTCCTCCAACATAGTGTCATATCGGATGATGAATGAATGAAATGGGTAAAATGATGCTCAAATGAGCCCAAGATCTATAGAGCTTAAAGTTACCTGACATTCGTCTTCTCAGGATAAGGGAAAACCTCGGAAAAAGCCTTATCTGGATAACTCACCCTAAGCAAGATTCGAATTCACGAACTCTTGGACATGACGTAGACATGCCACCACCACACTACAGAAATGGGCCCACATGGTGGTGTTAGTGTCTTCCAGGGTTATTAAGGTCGCCTACTGGCGGTATTAGATATTTGTCATGCTAACACATAAGTACTCAGTGCCTCTTTAGGGTAGTCATAGTAGTTTGTGCTATTGCTTGGTTTAACATTTTGTGAACTATTTACAGCTGGTTAACTGTTAGATTGAAAATTGCTCTTATTGACATGGGCAACTATAGCCAATGGACAGTTTCAGACCAATGTCAATACATAATCCTCAAGTATAAGCCGTCACATGTGAGATGAAGGAAAAGTCAAATATACCCTGTGCATTGCATACGAAGGTGATATTTTGCTATTTTAAAGCATAAGTGCAACATTGCTCTTAAGATGGAAAAGAAAGGGAAAAAAATGTTTACCTGTCTCTGAGTTTGAACTTGATTTCTTGGTTAATTAGGTCTACAGTAAGTTGGCATAACTGTGCGGCCAACACATACATTTTAGAGCTGCCCTGTGTTCCTTTAGCCGTTCCCCACAACCTGTTATCCATTGCAGTGGTGTGCAGCCACATGTAAAGTCCACAATTTAAGCGCTTTTGGAAATGCTGCAGTTTAAAAATGCTTCTCCAGAGAGACAGAATACAGACTTTATTAAGTGCCCAATAAGCACTACTTCATTTACAATGGCTACTATTTACATATTTCTCTCTGATTATGATTCATTGATCACAATCTCTAAATATTTTGAATAAGTATAACTTGTAACTTAACACTGTAGACCACAGGTTTCCTATCTCAAATTGATTGTCTGTGAACTATCTATTACCAGTAAGATTCATGTGTATGTACTACTTTTTTCACAGCATAGTACTCCTAGGTAGTTCTATATATTACACAAGTTAAATCATCCATGATGACATTTTGCCCACTTGGATGTTGCCAATGCTTTCCAGGTATATGCAATGTAGATGAGGAGCCTTCTTGTTCTGTCTTTTATTTGGTGGTAGATAGTACCAAAGAAGTACATATTTCTTCTTACAGCTCTTACTGTAGCATGGGTCAGAGGAATGGCAAAGCTGTCAGAGATTCCTTGCCACACCTATACCTGTCCATGCTTCACTGTGAACAGTTTTACCTTTTTTACATTTGTAAGCCATTAAGACATTCCTACATCAACACAAATGCTGCAAATGCTCACAGGAGTACTGAAAACTCAGTGGCCATATGTGTTTATACAGATTGCAGCTGTGCAGTACAAGGATGCATGGATTCATATAACCCCTCCTGCCCCTTAATCCAAGGGAACTTGCTAATGGTTGGAATACAATATGTGTCCTTATGGCATGTGGTCAAGTGCTTCTAATTAGCATGCAAGGGAATCTAGGATGGGTGGGGAAGCTGGTGGGAGATTTTTCAACAGAAGAAAATCTTTTTCCTGTGCTCAAGACCAGATGCATTTTATACCATTTCATGACATACTATGAAACAAAATAGCAACAATGCAGTATCCCCTTACATATGAACCATTTTGTGAGCCATTGCTACCACTCATATTCTAGTCTGATAGAGTCAAACCTGGTTGTAATCTAACTAGTGCAGCTGTTGTTTATCAATTGCAAACCACTTATGAACAAACTGTGACTAAGGTGACAGCTGTATCACAGAAAGACAACATGAATTGCCAAATGGGACACACTGTGAAAATACTTTAGAAGCAGTTTGACTTTATGGATCTCTTAAATTTCCTTTAAACTGTTTATTCCCTTGTTGGGAATCATTGGCCTACAAACAAAACACTAAATCATGGAAAAACGGGGTTTAAAGATTTTGCTACTTTATGATTTCATTTTTGTGTAACAACTTCTAATTTTGAGAATCTTTTACAAAAACCATAGAATGTTTTTTGTTGCCATGGGTAATTGGTAAAATTGAATATTTGGGTATTATAATGAGTTTTAAGTTTGTTTTTTTTTGCTTTTTTTTTTTTAAAGAGCAGCTCTGTCTTAATGTGTTTCACCAGACAACTAGGATTTAATGTAGTTCTACAGACTACTGTTTGTAAGGAATACCTTGTCCTGACAGCAATATTTGTTTAAACTGGTACCATAGGCTGTGATGTCTGTGTAGAAATATGTTATCAAATACTTCCCATTACGCAAATTATTAAAATAAAACAAAAGCATGTCCAGCACTTCTTTACTTCCAAGACTATTAAATTGTAGGTATGACTAAGCTAATATAGTAACTTAGAAGGAACTTATTTGCAGAATGTAATGAAATGATTAACACTATGCAGTGTTATCACATTTGTTTATAGTAATACAAAATTCTGTTTATCACTATTTATACTATGCAAATATAGCTTTTATCAGTGAAACAATAATATTCCTTTTTGGATTCTGAATCTGAAACAGTTGGTTCTGAAGTTGTGTTGAAGATGTTTCCTCATGGGAGGCTTTTATATGAGAAATGTAACTGATGGTATAATTCATTTTTCACAAAGAGAAAGCAAATTATTTTTCTTTGCTGTGAAGATACGAAGAAGCTTTGAAAAGAGTTTTGGCATTTCTGAAAAATATGTTCCGTATCTATCACTTGCTTTCCTTTCTTTGAACTGAATTTTATTTTTCTTTCCTTTTTTTCACTTAGCTTCATAGACATAGCTGTATTCTATAACCCCATGGTATTCTTTCTTGTACATGAGGCATTTAATTTTCAACTGGATGACTGTCTCTACATTTTTGTCGATTTCTGTTTCTGATAGTCCGATCAAAGCATTTAAGATCAGGAAAATCTTACTAGTTTTATGGAATAAGGACCCCACTTACTTTTTCTTACTTCTAGGAAAACATTAGCCCATTCATGAATGGAAAAAAATGCTAATATTTTGTTTCTTTCTCTCCACTCCTCTGTGCATGGAATCTACTTCCATAAAGTATGTCCACTTTCTAGGAACCTATGTATGAACTGAGTAGGAAGTTTCTGTATCAGATATATGGGTTACAAATCAAATAGAGGCAACATAGGCAGTATGAACATGTCATTCAACTTGCATATATGCACATCCCTTGATCTCTGATAAACTGCTCAAAGTATTGATGTAATACTGAAACACTCTTGCCTCTGAGTGGTTCCTTCAACCAAGGAAACAAGTCATAGTCACCAGAACACATGTCTGGGGAATAAGGTGGATGTTTCAATACATCTTAATCCAATTTCTGTAGTAAGTCCATCACTGCTCCTGAAACATGATGAGCATTATCATGCAAAATGAAAGGTGGATTATCTTTCAGGAAATGTAAATTTTGTACCACATATGTGGACGTAGGTTGAGTTTATGTAAATGTTGGTAGTACACTCCATTATCATTTTGCTCTTGAGATATCACATGGATAATGGCAATACCTTACTGTTATATGCTATTATCAGAATGACTGTGAAATGTTACATTTATTTATATACAATATTTGTGTTAGAAACAGGATTAAAGGAATAAAAAGGAAAACAATGCCATAATGTACATGTACATGACCTACCTTGGAGAGTTATGGATAAGTGTATTTTGTTCCTGATGACTACGTATACTTTTAACAATGCAACAAAAATTGTTCATTGGTTCTAGCATGAGTAATACATTAGTATAGATGTAACATCAAGAAAATATAAAATAAGATGTTGGAAATTTGTAAATTCTAAATTATTATCGAAGTCGGCATGAAATGTTACTAAAAACTTAAGTAAATAAATTAGTTGGTTATTTTTTTATTTGGAGTTCTCATTTGCTAAACTAAGCCTTTGTTTGCAAACCAATATGCCCTGAAGATACAAACCTTAGAAAATTCAATGTAACTTTTACCCTAGAGGGCTCATATTGCACCTTTTTTTGTAGATGGTGATCCTTTATAGTGTTATTCCGTAGACTGAATCTTAAGTTCAGGCTTGTATGTCATTGTTCTTAGAGAATGTTAAGGCAGGCCATAACAGTTTCAACATTCATCCACTGAATGTGAAATAATTTATAAAACACGTAATATTTCTATGGCTCCAGTTTGACATTGTGAGAATTATTATATGCATATTATAAAGTAAATATTTTTCTTTTAGGTAGCATGACTTGAATTATTCTAAATAATACTCAAAATTATTTACCTTGTATGTTAAATAATTAACATTGTAGCATTATAGCTAGCCATCTCATGGTCTTTGTATTACCTTCTGAATGAGATGTGCTTAGTTCAATGGCAGGATTATCAGAAAAGTTATGCTAATTGATTTGAACAATATTTAGATTAATAGATTTTCTTCAAAAGTTGATTTTCCTCATAGGTTTCAAACTCAAGAGATCTAAATACAAGCTATGCTATCTGTATATAATATACACATGCCTATATTTCATGGAAATAAAAGGGGTGAGGTTGAAAATTACATAACACTGTGATTGGTAAGCTGCTATTTAGACTTAACTCCATAAAATGTATGCATTTATTCTATAATCCTCAATAATCTTTTCACAAAGCTATTAAATAAAAAGATAACTTTATCCATGGTCAATGGTCATAAATGGGACCTGGGTCATCCCCTGAATCCCTCAGTGATAACTAGGGCCCCGGATACTTATATAATTACATATTCTACAGCCTTAGTTGTAGGCTACTAAAAATAAAATATGTCGGGTATTGGTGCTTGCTATATGGTTATAGTTGGGTTTCATTTTATATATTTCAGATATTCTTATTAATATTACATATTTTACACATTATGTTAAAAATGTAACATTTTGTGCATATTTAGGAAACCATTAAAAATTAATGATTTTATTTAATTTTGTTTTATTTTTCAGTGAGTTATAAAATAAGTAGTTTTCATATAGAAAACATCTCAGTTGCCAAAGATGGCAATAATTCTTCTCACATTGTGAATTCCAACACAAATGCAAAAATGGTGGTCCTGGGTGCTTCAGCTGCATACTTTAGCACTCATAATTTCTCAGAATTTGGGAGCTAATCTTTGATGGTCTTTGTACTACAAATTGAACCCAGTCAATTAGGAAGGGTTACAGTAGCACATCAGAAAAGCAAAAATACCCTTATTTGCAAACTACAAATAAGTTTTTCTATGAAGTTTCAAGGTAGAGAAGGCAAATAACGTGGCAGGGGTAATTGACTATGTAATGCCTTGCCAGTTAACTTTGGAAATGCAGAAGGTATTGTATAAATATCACCAGGGCCGTATTTACGGCAGTGGCAAACCGGGCAACTGCCCAGAGCAGCAAAATTACTAGAAAAGCATAGGCATGAAACATCAAGTTCATTTAAATTTGCCACTTGCAGAGGAACATTAATTGATGCATGTTGGCTATGCTGATTAGTTTGCATGCTATGCGCATGTAGTGGAGACAAAGCAAAATGCATTCCAATAGTGAGAATCGATTAACAAATGCAAAAAATTGTAAGATCAAGAAGTGCGTGTTGTTATTCATTACCATTAATTTTCTATATATTGTTAGCTGAGGTAATGAACAGTAATTATTATTATTATTATTATTATTATTATTATTATTATTATTATTGTAATTATATTGAGTTCTTTTATATTTAATGAGCCAGCATTCCGGCATAATGAAGTAGTAGGTTACGTTTGAATCTTCTAAGTTTTTCAACTGTTTATCATATTTTCTTTCGTTTTCTCAGTTTTGGCGTCGATTGTCACTGAATAAAATGATAGGAAGAAAGAGACCAAGTGGGGCTCAGTATCATTCATTGGGAAAAGATAAAAGAAAAAGAGAAGAAGACGCATTGAGAAAAGTTCCACGATTTGATGTGTTTATAAAATCGACCCCAAGGAGTTCATGTCAAGAAGAAACACCCTCGCCAAGTGAAGCTGTTGAAGTCTATGGGGAAACACGTACCCCAAACAAATCTAACGATAAAAAAAAAAACTTTTATCAAATGTAAGTGAAGGCGCTCCGCTCCGCTTCCATCGTTGCTGACGAACCCTTTACAATTAGTGCTGATCCTTTTCTTTGGGAAAAAACTGATAAAATACAGGACTATATTGCAATGAATGGGGTAAAACAAAATAAAGAAGGTGACTTTTCTAAGTCAAAATATCAGTTTACAGATGGTGCCACAAGACGTTGCACTAGTGCATTTTTTCAGAGAAAGCTGGCGAACAATGAAATTATTAACAGAGTTTATTTAGTATATTCTAAAAGTCAGGGAACTTTATTTTGTGCACCATGTACTCTTTCTGGAGGAACATCAGACTTGGCAGGACCTCCTGGTTTCTCAAACTGGAAACATCCAGAGCTAATTGCAACTCATGAAAACAGTTCAAGGTACTGAGACTGTGCTCTTAGTTTAAAAAACAGAAATTCCAGTTTGACAAGGATAGATGGAAAATTATTCTCACAACTTGAAAATGAAGTTCAGTACTGGTGTAATGTCTTACAAAGGGTTGTTGCTATTGTGAAGAAACTTTCCTCTCGAGGACTGCCTTTCCGTGGCAATGATGAAATTTTTGGAAGTGTTCATAATGGTAACTTTTTTTAATGTGTATGGAACTTATTGTCAAATCTGATCCATTTCTTGCTAGCCACATGTCACTTATACAAGGATTCTGGAAGTGGAAAAACTTCATATCTGTCTTTTGCTATATATGAGCAAATAATCAAAATCATGGGAAAGAGAACTGTCAAAGAAACAGTGGCACAAGTTACTGCAGCAAAATAGTACTCTCTAATTGTTGACTCCAGCCCTGATATTGCACATAATGACCAATTAAGTTTTGTCTTGCATTATCTCAACAAAGAGAGGCTAGCTGAAGAGCGGTTTGTTGAATTTGTGCCAAATCCAGGACATGGTGGCCAGGATCTGTCAAATGCAGTGATAAACTGTCTTGAGAGACATGGATTGGACATAGGTAACTGCAGAATTAAATTAAATTATTTTGTTGTTTAACAACGCTGTCAATTGCCAGGATCACATCAGGGTTGCCAGTGTGCCGGAATTTTGCCCTGCAGGAGTTCTTTTACATGCCAGTAAATCTACTGACATGGAGCTGTCGTGTTTAAGCACACTTAAAAACCATCGGTCTGAGCCGGATTTGAACCCGCAACCTTGAGATCAGTAGGCCAGCATCTAACCAACTGAGCCACCCAGACCGACCGTAACTGCAGGGGACAGAGTTATGACAATGCACCAAATATGTCAGATATTTATTCAGGCTTGCAAGCTAGAATTAGAGCTCTCTCTCTCTCTCTCCTTAGGCTTTCTATATTCCTTGTTCAGCGCACACTCTGAATTTGGCGGGTTCAAGTGCAGCACGATGTAACCAAGCAACTTATTTTTTTGACATTTTGCAATAAATATTTAATTTTTTCAGTGCTTCTAGTCATTGATGGAATCATAAGCACATTTTTCAATAAAGAGAATTTGAGTGTCAAGTCCCTCTGCATAACTCGATGGTCTGCTAGAGAAGAAGCTTGCAGAAGTTTGAACAAAGATGGCAAGGCAATCGTTAGAGCACTGTTGTCAATATTAGGGAATGAAAGTGAGAAGTCTTTGGTGAAATCTGAGGCTAAAGGCTTAATGAAGAAGTTGTCTAGTCTCGAGGCATCTTTTATGACTGTAGTTTTGAATTCCATACTTGAAAGGTTCAATGTTGTAAGCAAGCAGTTACAAACAGCAGACATGGATGTAGCCACTGTTTGTAATTTGTATAGTTCTTTGGTTGGTTTCTTGGAAGAAATGAAAATGGGATATGAAGTTTTCAAGAATCTAGGACAGAAGAAATTTGAATCTCTTTGTAACATTACTACAATTGATCAGGATAAGAAACACATTAAGAAAAATAAAATATTCTTTGATGAATCTGATTCAGACTCTGAAGGAAATGATGATTCAGATGACTTACAGATGTCTTTTCTTTTGATTCTGGATAAATTGATTGAAGAACTGAACAACAGAGTTTCTTCCTACAAGGAATTCAGTGAACCATTTATGTTTTTGACTAATCTGAAGATGCTTAGTCCACTTTAAATTCAGGAAGCATCATCCAGTCAGAAAGTCTACAGTTCGGATCTTGAAGATTCAGCATTTGTACTTGAATGCTTACACTTCAAAAGTTACACAGAAAAGAATGAAAATGCGTCACACTCTCTTACACAGCTATGCAAGATGTTAAAAGGTAACTGTCTAGAGTGTTTACCCAAACTTAAACATAGCTCTACAAATATACTTGAGCACTCCTGCTTCCAACTACTCAACTATGTGTTCCTGCTCTAATACGCATAAATAATTATTTAAGAACATATTTGCCACTCATACTTAAGTATCCAAACTAGTGAAACCATTCTCTATGTTGTGAAAATTTAAGTAATATATGTATTGCAAGTTGGGGGGTGGGGGGCAGCAAATGTGTTTTTGCCCAGGGGCATCAGAGGTCCTAAATTCGGGCCTGAATATCACAAATATAAAATAAGCATTATTTACGTACTGCTCTCCTGGAAAACATAACCAGATGTGGAACACTTTCAATGCACACTGTAGGTATGTGTTCCTCACTCTGAGTAAGCAAAGATATCATATCACTTACTCCAAGGAATCTAAACAGTAAACATTTCCTAGGCTTGGCAACAGAGTTGACAGTGAGGGTTCCAATTCCAGAAGCTTTGCGTACACTGAACGTCAAATTTCTAGGCTTATCCTAACACCTCAGATGACCAGTTAATCCGTGACACTGGTGTTAGTATATGTGATTCAATACAGTGAGATTCACAATTGAATCATGTCAATAATATTATATACATTGGATTGCGTTACAGCTTAAAACACAAATAAAGTGGAACAATCAAACAATTATTTACAATAAATACCCTTCAATAGTATAATAGGCTCTATCAGAAAATTATGGTAAAGCATTATAGAATTTTACCCCCATAAAACTAGGCATCCCCTCATAAAGACGAAGCCTGTGACCCTTAATGTAAAAATCATTCTTATTTCTTGTATTGTAATTATGATTATCAGAATTAACTGACATTTGTGTTTTGAACTTTCTTAAGTACAGGATGGCTTTATATATGTAAAGACTGGGAAGTGTTAGGAGCTTTAACTGTCTGAAGGAGTGCCTACAAGATTCTTTGCTTGCAAGTTTAGCAAGGTACCTAATAGCCCTTTTTTGTAGTGAAAAAATTGTATTGAAATTTACTTTACTAGTACTGCCCCATAATTCTATGGCATAGGTAGTGTGTGCTTGAACGAGGGAAAAATACATTGTCCTGGCAGTGTTGTCAGGCACAAACTTTCTTAAATATCTAAGAACAAATAAGTTTTTACTAATCTTGGATGCAAGTCTATCAACATGTGCATCATAGGTAAATATACTAAGTTTAGACCTAGGAGTTTTGTAGCTTTTAGGTTATTAACTATTGTATGGTTAATAGTGAGCTGAGTTAAAGTGTCCATGTCTTTGAAGCCAAAATTAACTATTTCACATTTAGTTGGGTTCACGAATGGATTTAGATCTCCAAAATATTCTACCACTGATTTGACTGTGTCTTTAATGCTGGAGTTTAACTGAGATATACTTGTACTGTTGACAGCAACTGTAGTATTATCCGCAAATTGTGTTATGCTAGAATTTTTAGAAATTATTTCATTTAAATCATGAATGTATAGAACAAATAGTAAAGGTCCTAGTATTGAGCCTTGGGGTACTCCATATGTTGTAGTACATATTGTTGAATTACATTCGTAGCCATTTGAATTTATAACTAAAAATTGTTTCCTATTTGTGGTGAAGGATTTTAATAGGCTATGAGCTAAGCCCCTGATGCCTAATGTATATAATTTATCCATTAATATTACTGAATCAACACAGTCGAATGCTTTAGTAAGGTCTAGCATAATACCTGCGCTGTAGTGGCCGCCAGAGTCAATATTAACAATTATGTTTTCAATAAGATCTGACAATGCTGTTACGGTAGATTTATTTTTCACAAAACCGCTTTGCTGTTTAGGGATTAGGTAAAATTTATACAAGTAATTTATTAGGCGGTTGTAAATTAATCTTTCAAAAATTTTTGAAATTGCTGGCAAAATAGATATTGGTCTATAATTATTTGTCTTTTTTGTTACCTTTTTTGTACAACGGAATAACTTTTGCTATTTTCAATTTGTCTGGGAATATGCCAGATTCAAAAGAAGCATTTATAATGTTCATGAGTGGCTTAACTATTTCACTGCTGCACTTGTTTACTTTCTCTACTGGTAAGTAGGGGAAGTATTGTAAACCACCCAAAAATTCGATGTCGAGATTTCACCGGAAATATATGTTTTGAGGCCCCCTGAATCCAAAAAAAGCATTTTTAGAAAAAGGTACGTGTGTGTGTCTGTGTGTCAGTCTGTGGACAGCATAACTCAAAAACAAAAAGTCGGTTGAAAACCAAAGTTGGTATTTAAGTTTAATGTCTTTCAATGATGCGACACGAAGATTTTGAAGAAAATAGCCCCACCCTGAACTACCCTTTACGTGGAAAATTTTTCGAAAATGTTGATTTTCTTGAAAATGCTCTAACGATGTTGGTTGAAATGTTGTATGTTTGAGATATTTTTATAACAAATGAAATGTATATCTTGAATTTTCTGGCTATAGCCCCTGTAGTCGTATTTACTCTGGACGACTTTTGCATAACTGGTAAACCGTTAAGAGATAGACCAAATCATACTATACAAAAAATGTAGATCTTGCTAAAATACACAATTTATGTCTAAATAAATTTTCTTGTAGGGTGAACCATTTCGGAGATATTCCTTGTTATGTGCGTGAGTTTCAGAAAACTTAGAACTTTCGTGAAATGGATCATCGTTGTTCATTTTTTTATATGTTAAGTGTGCAAAGTCAACAGAATCCCAAAGCTTTAAAACGTTTGATTACCGTACAAAGCCTACTATATTCTAATATTCCCGTTGTACCTACAAGGAAATAAGCAATAAGATAAGTTGCACAAATGTTCATCTTAACTAACACAAAGAAGATATAGGAATAAGAGTTTGTAAGAATGGTTAGTACAAGAGTACAGAAAGTCATGTGAGTGCAACACATCAGATTTTTATCAATGTGATTGGTATACCGTCTACGCTGGTGCAGCTTTTGGGTTTAAGTAATTTAACGATATTCATAATTTCCTTGTTATCTGTAGGGTAGAGAAATATAGTGCTGTTTATTTTGGATTTACCTGGTGAATGGTTTTTACTTAAGTTTAGATTGCCCTGTTGGGCTTTTAAGTTGCTACCGATTGAAGCAAAGTGGTTGTTAAAAATAGTTGAGATTTGAAGGGGATTACTTACAATGCTATTCCCAACAGTAATGTCAAATTTATTTATAGCTGAAGATGGTAATTTTCTAAAACTATTAATCACCTGCCAACTGGCTTTGCTTAAGTTGGGGCAAGTAAAATTCTTTTGCTAATAGCGTTTCGCTTAGCTTCCAAGACAGTTTGGTCATAGTGACATTTCAATTTCTTTAAATCAATGTTACTATAATTAGGATTATTGCTATTTTTTTGTACTGTTGCTAATTTAATCCAGGTGCGCAGAAATTTTATTTCAGGAGTCATCCAGTAAATAGGTTTGTTCGCTGTGTCTGTTTTCCTTTGTGTAGTTAAGGGACAATTTGTCTGAATATAGAAATGTAAGATTTCATAGAATATGTTAAGCTTTAGGTTAGGATCCTGAGCACAGTAAACTCTGTCTCAGTTTACAGTAGTTAGGGCATTCTTGAGAATTTCCAAGTTAGTGTCACTGAAGGAGTGACATTTTTTTACACTAATATTTCTAGGACTTGCAGTTTGGTGTCACAAAGTATATTGATACACTGTGCTGTGTGATCAGACAGACATGATTGGATAACTTCTACATTGTACGGCATGTTAACTATGTTAGCAATGATATCATCAATAGCTGTTCTGGATATTTGTGTTAGACGTGTTGGTTCTTTAATTTTAACTTGCAAATTGTATTCATTTAACAGATACTGAAACTTCTCTTTATCATTGGAATATTTTAAGAAGTCAATATTAAAATCTCCGACCATTACAATGTTACATTACAATGCTTGGTTGCTGTATCTAATATGAGGGCTACCTTTTCTAAAAATATATCCATACTGCCTTTAGGAGGATGATATATGCCAATTATAATTATTTTTGATTTATCCAGCTGTACATTTACCCCACAGCATTCAATATGGCTTTCGACACAGTAGCTATGAAGATCCAGATCCATAGTGAAGTCTGAAATAGCTGACCTGGCATAGATGCAGGCACCCCCCAGGAAAGAATAGATCTACAGAATGAGGCTTTTAATGTGTATGCTCTGCAATAAAAATATTAAATTGATCAATTTTATTAAGCAGACTTTGAGCATTCTGATGAATAATTTTCAAGTGCTTGACTTGTTAAAAATGCCTCCAGTTGCTTCTAGTCCTGCATCAAAATTTAGGCAGTGGTCAAGTATTGACAAATGTTTTACAACGGAGGGTAAGTAATAATGCGTCGAGTGTGTAGCAAAACTATAGGATGTTCCATGAAATCACAGCTTGATCAACATTTACGTAGTACATTGCACGCAAAACAATAAACATTGTGTATCTTCTAAACAGGTTACTCTTAAATGGGACAATTGGGTTCAAAAGTGAGTTTGTAGATATTATGTGCCAGGCTATGATAGCTGCAAACATTCCATGGAATAGACTTCAGGTGTCTGAATACCATTAGTTTCTTGAAAAGTTTCCAGATGAGTCTATATTACAAAATAATTACCTTGACAAGTACTACCAGGATGCACTGGCAGCTGTATGAAATGATATTCAAAACTACCTACATAGGGACCATAGTGAATGAAACAACAGACATCTTGGGACACTACATAGCAACCTTATTGTTAGGAAACTGGATCCAGAAACCCCCTCTAAACCACACTTAACTGCTTGAGCGATAGCCATTTAAATGCTGCATGGCTGGTAATGGATACCCATTACACAATTCAAGGCATTTAAATTGTTAAATGTAAGTAAATATGCTTCGTACATAAACATTTGTATCTTTGGTATTTATTAAGTTATTTTAATGAAACAAAAACTGTCTTAAAGCTGATTAAAGGCACTATACATCTATCATAGAAACAAAGAAAGGCTGTATTAACAAAACGTTTAAATATCACTAATCTTTTCTCTGTAGGAAAAGTCATTCTGTATGTCGAACGTGCCTAATTTGTGAGTCAGGCTTGTGTTATCTCGTACAAATGTATTTACGTACAGCTAAGCACAATGTTCTCGGCTTCAAGGTTTTATTATTCTGTTAATAGCTATGACACAATAATAGCCACAAGTGTGTGTCTCGTGAACACCCAAGTTGAAAAGAAATCAAGCCACTCTGTCAGCGTTTGTTAGAATAAATACACAGCTGAGATTTATGGTATAGCCGTGTAGCTATGGGGTCAGTTTTTTGTTTTAGCTATCAGAAAAGCATATTTGAAAATGTCATATTTCAGTTCTAACCATGGCTTCGACTAGCAATGTAGCTAACAAATTAGCTCATGTAGGCAGTGTCCGGGCTTCAGAAATTACTTCAGATAATGTGGAGGACTTTATGACAGTGATTTTGATATTGACGGCAAGTTTTCAGATTTTGAGGGGGGCGTTGAGGATATAGGTAGCAGTGAGGAAGAAAATTACCCTCTTCTTTCAAGTGTTCGTGAAGAAGCAACATTGTGGAGTAGTCAAAAGACTCCAAAACAACTAGACATATCTTCATGAGCACAGCCTCTGGTGTACAACCCCAGGCTCAGCTGACCTCTGACAGTCAACCAATTGACATTTTCACAAAATTACTTCTGACTTAGTGTCTCTCATTGTTACAGAAACAAATGCATATGCGAGTACGGTGAAGGAAGACCTGACTTGTAAAGGCAATTTAGGGCCTATGAGTAGAATTCAGAAGTGGACAGAAGTAACACTGAATGAGATTTACAGGCATAATTGGTCTAATTATGCTCATGGGTGTTATTCGTAAACCAACTTTAGACATGTACTGGTCTACAGATGACACGCTACTCCATTTTTTGGGAAATGCATGTCAAATAACAGGTTTACTTCCATTTTGCGGTTCCTTCATTTCACCAGCACAGAAAATGTAAATGATAAACTCCACAAAATTAGGTCAGTTTTGGAATATATTATTACAAAATTCAAAGAAAATTATGTGCCTGGTGATAAGGTCACTGTTGACAAAAGTTTGATGCTTTGGAAGGGCCGCTTAGGTTGGAAGTAATACATCAAAACAAAGAGGGTCAGATTTGGCATAAAGAGTTTTGATCTTTGTGAAAGTAAAACAGGATATCTTTACAATAGGTGCATTTACACTGGTCAAGGAACTGATAATACTGGAGACAAAGATTTGAGGTTATCTGGCTCCATAGTAATGTACCTGATGGAACCTATACTTGACCAGGGTAGACTGTATATTTAGATAATTTGTACAGCTCCCCTAAATTATACATGGCCTTATACAAAAGGAAAACAAATGCAATTGGAACAGTATGTTCAAATTGTATTGGTTTGCCAAAGAATGTGAATACAAAGACTAAGGAGAGGAGAAATGCAGGTGCGTCAGCTCCCACCCTTGACCTACATTACTTGGCAACATAGGAGGATGGTTACGGCATTGTCCAATTGCAGCCCTAAGATTTTGATGATTGACACTGGAAAAATAGATGCCCACGCCAAAATGTCAATTTTCAAGCCTGATGTTATCCAGGAATACAATATGCATATGGGTGGTGTAGATCTAGTAGATCGGGTATTGCAATCATGTCCCTCTTTACGAAAAACAGTTAAATGGTATAAAAAGGTATTTTTACACCAGCTGGATATCACCATATACAACTGTTTAGTAATTTGGAGAACTCTAAACCCACGCAAGATGATGACTTATGTGGACTTACGCATATCAATAGCTCGTAGCCTAATTGAGCGCTATTACATTCAGAGGCTTCTTCATACAGGGGGTAAGAAATCTATAACCCCTGCACCCCTCAGACTTGAAGGAAAACACTTTCCTAAAAGGATATCACTGACAGCAAAAAAGTGGTGTCCATTTCGAATGTGTCTGGTGTGCCGCAAAAACGGAGTTCGTAAGGAGACTAACATGTTATGCCGTGAATGTGGAGATGTGCCCTTATGTGTCTATCCATGTTTTGAGATGTACCATTCAAAAAGGAACCTTTAAAGGTAAGACTTTATTTATTCTAGAATTTATTTAAACTTATTATAAAAGACAAAAATTAAAATAATTAGGATTAAATAAGCATTAAATGCATGCATGCACAGGACGTCATATGACATCCATATTGGTTCTCCTGCATTTTAAAATTGACGTCATATGACGTCCATATCCGCGAAGAGGTTAATCTGTTCAAGAAACCTTGAGTAAGCAAAACAATGCTACATGATTTTTTAACCCCAGGTTGGCCGTTTCGTTACCTGGAGGTGTAGAGCAGATAAAGTGCATGTTTTTTTCATTCTGATGCTTTAGCCTATATGTCGAAAGGTGCTAAAACGTTGCATATCTTTTATCCAAGTACAGCTCATTTCACATGTTTAGCTCATGCACTGCATCGTGTGACTGAAGAAGTGAGAATTAATTTTGCAAACATACACAATCTAATAGCACCAACAGAAAATGTATTTGTTTTCAATCCTTGATGAGAGTTCAGTATTATACTTGAATTAACGTAACTGGTGTATTCTGACAGTTCCCTCGGTGTGTGCCATACATGTGGTAGGGTAGTGGCACAGCGGTATGTTGTCATGACAACCAGATTTGAGCTTGAAGTAGCCAATAGACTTTGTGGCCACACAATCCCATCACAAAGTCTATTGTCTACTTCAAGGTCAAACCTGGTTGTCATGACAACATACCACTGTGCCACTCCCCTACCGCGTGTGTAGCGCACGCCAAGGGAACTGTCAGAATACACAAGTTACATTAATTCAAGCATGTAAAGAGCATCTACCATGCATTGCCTTACAACCCAAGCCTATCTTAACATGGTGGGGCACTTGGCTTCAAGCTGTTAGTTTCTATAATCAACATTTTTAAGTTGTCAAGTCAACTGTGCATTCATTTCCATCCGAATTGGCAGCATCAGTATGAGATTCTTAGAGTACATTCAATGAACCAAATGTATGTCACCATATTGCATACATTCACAGCAATTTTGCTTGGATTGTAGAGAGCATTAAACAATTTGAGACTATTGGACTTCCTCTTAAAGAATCCATGAAAATTGTGGAGCATGCTAAATGGAAACTTAGTGGTACCATGGCAGGAGAAATCAGTGTTAAGAATTTCTAACAAACTCCAAGTGAGCAAAATCCAGGTTATTCAAGTTTTCTGTCTGTATGCAAGATTGTGGAGAGCAAGAAGAACCTCCCCAGGAGATAGTTTACCCAACAATTTTCATCTTTTAAAATATGCACAGGTGACTTCCTGCGACATTGAAAGGTCCTTCTCAGCCTACAAGAGGATTTTATCTGACTAGCGGCAAATCATGACAGTGGAGAACTTGGAGAGGTATTTGGTGACACAAAGCACATCTTTGTTAAGTTACTGAAATAACTGTGTATTGCTGAACAGAGGATCTAATGATTAATTCTATATTATTAATTATTTAATAACATTTAGTTTTTATTTTCATGGCATAAGGACAACAAATTTTGCTTCTTCTCCACAAACTTAGGTTCATTAGACTTTTTAAACATAGCTGAAGCATTTTACTACCTATGCCTTTAACCCTTTGCTGCACATACAGTATTAGCTAGTTGTTCTCCCAGCAGACTTGTGTCCCTTTAAATTCTGAACTGCTACTGGAGATATTAAACTAAAAGTGACCTATATACTTGCATAATTACAGCATCTTTTACTGACTGAAATAATGTGTTTAATTAATAACTTATTTGATAATGGTTTGCAGTAAATACGATATAAGTTTTATTTCAACTGTTTATAACGGAAAAAATCAACCCCGTTGAAGGGAAACATATGCACCCCTTTGTAACACATTTTTAATATTCCACAATATTAAAGAAATTAAATTTTGCTACTTTAGAATATTAACACCAGACCAAAATATCTTAAAGTTAGCTAAGATAGATTAAAATAATTTCTGCAAAATTTTATGGTACTCACCCTTAAAAAGTTTACATCCCTGCCATTATTATATTGAAGATATTGAATCTGGTCCATAAAATGTTATTCACACTATTCTGTTGCACAATAAAAATGTTCTATATACACTTATGCTTATTAATGTTTTGGTATGTACACCCCATGTTAGTTTTGAATTTCCACCCCCCTCGCTTGATGATAACTGAGGAAACACCCAGTTCTACACAAGGCAACGTCACACTGTTTGCACTTGTACTGTGACTGTATGCCACGGCCTGATTGTGTTTTTCTTTTCTTCACGATACACTGTACATACAATTTCACCCGGCCTAGAATTTTTACAAGGGTGTGAAGAGATCTGGGCAAAGGGGTAGCAGAAGATAGGCTATGCTGAAATCCCACTCGCTTGCGGGACGTGAAGTTTGCGATTAGCACCAAATTCTGCCTGTAGTGAAGAAGCTTGTTGCCATAAGCTGTAGAAGCAGGTCTGTTTGAAATGTCGTATATTATAAAACTATTAACAATGGCAACATTCAATACGAAATGGAACAAGTATTTCCACCATTTTTTTTAAGGCTGGTCGGCACCATAACACTCCCTCCTTTGGTCCGCGAGATCAATCCCTGCCATATTATGTGCGTAATTTATCACTGCATTAGGACAAGGTATTTTTATTTGTTCTCTCCCCCTGCCACTCTTCCTGTGTACCTCTCCATCTGTTCTAGGATCGGAATTGGTGGATAATAAAAGAACATCCCTGTTATCATGCCAAACTACTGCAGTTTCACCTTCATGTTGCAGTTTGCAAGATTCACCCCTTTTCAGTTTCAATTGTTTTGGCTTAGAAGATTGTTTTGGCCAGTCATTCCTTCTGGCACACGTTGTACCACACACATGTGTCTTCTTCTCTAAAAGTAATTTCATTAACCGCGTGGAAGTAAAAAAATTATCGAAGTAGACGTGATGCCACAATCCTGTGTATTTCTCACACATGTCTAAAACCACCTGTTCTCCAAGCAGGAGATCGCTGTTTCTCGCCTCTTTTTTCTCCAGATAGATTTTACAGGTCAGTAAATAGCCACTTTTACTGTCTGCAATACCCCATGCCTTTATCCCCCACTTTGTAGGTTTAGCGGGCATGTATTGTTTAAAAAAGAAGCGCCCTTTGAAACTGATCATCGCTTCATCAACAGAGAGATTGCGATTTGGTTTGTAGACATTTGAAAACTTTTTGATTATATCTGAAGCAGGTCGTACCCTATACAGATAATCATAAGAATCTACCCCAAATTGTGGTTTTGCAGATTCGTCATTCAGGTGAAGATATTGCAATATCTTTTTAAAGTGGAGCAAGGTCATTGCTTGTCTTACAATTGGACAAATGCAAAAATCCCCCAAAAAGTAATCCCTAATTTCAGGTAAATCCACCATCCCCATATATATCAAAATACCTAAATAGGCCTGTATCTCCCTTGCATTTGTTTCTTCCCATTTTGGATCTGCATTTTTAGCTTGAATCTGAGCTCCATACCTATTGGTTTCCTCCGCAATTTTGCCGCAAAAGCTGGAATCTATAAAAAGTTCAAAATAATCTATTTCTGAACTTCCTGGAGGAATAGAATGATTTACACCTGCAGGGGATGAGAATGCTTCTAACTCATTGAAAGTCAAATTGGAGGTCCACTGTGCAGGTACTAATTTAGTTTTAGTTCGCTTTGTATTAATTTTAGTCACCTCTTCTGCTATCTGTTCCTCAGCACCTTCACTGTCACTTTGTTCTTTATCACTGTCTTCCTCTAACTCGCCAAACCAAGATTCGTCAGAGCTACTTTCACGATCTAATTCCTCATAAACTGCTGAAGTATTTCCTCATATGTTACCAAAACCTTATCATTACGCCACTTACTAGCCTGTGATGTACTTGGAACGGCCTCCATGGTACTGAATTAGCTGTGAATGCGTCAGGAAACTGCTTACTTACATGACTGCACTCAGCTCTAAGAAGTGTTATTTATAGCTTGGTATTAGTTTCTTTCACGTTGCTATTGCTGTAACAGTGCAATAGGAGAACGTTTACATTGACACAGCTCCTAAAAGCTGGGGTCAGCATAAACAGAACCCATATGAAACAATGAACAAGGTTACTACGTTCTACTACGCTGTGCGCGGCAGGCCATTTTTCATTTCACTAAGCTTTACTACGCTATGCGCCGCAAAGGGTTAATTCGGTAAATTATATAAAATTGTTAAAGTCAGAGGTAGTTTGTAGAAGTTAATGTGAACTTTTTCAAATATTTATTGCATTAAAAATATAATTTTAAACTAGATATTTTGTTTTTATTACATATTTCCTTGATATTTAATACATTTTAATTTACATATTTCATACTTTGATATCAGATAAAAATCCGAGCCCTAGTAATAACAAGTACCACAATAAATAACATTTAACACTTAATGTCCGAAATCCTGTATCATTGTCTAGTTTGGAAGAAAATTAATGTTCCTTTGTGCTTCTGTACATAGCTACTAAATGGCATACATGATGAACATTATTTTATGAAAGCATAATTATAATTCTGCATGAAATGAAGTTTAAGAGCCCATCGACAGCTAGGTCATTTGGGTAATTCTGCATGAAATTAAGTTTAAGAGCCCATCGACAGCTAGGTCATTTGGGTAATTCTGCATGAAATGAAGTTTAAGAGCTCGTCGACAGCTAGGTCATATGGGTAATTCTGCATGAAATGAAATGAAGTTTAAGAGCCTGTCGACAGCTAGGTCATTTGGGTAATTCTGCATGAAATGAAGTTTAAGAGCTCGTCGACAGCTAGGTCATATGGGTATTTCTGCATGAAATGAAATGAAGTTTAAGAGCCTGTCGACAGCTAGGTCATTTGGGTAATTCTGCATGAAATGAAATGAAGTTCAAGAGCCCATCGGCAGCTAGGTCATATGGGTAATTCTGCATGAAAAGTATCAACTATTTGCTTGCCCTGAGCTATCTTTAACATTCTCTTCCCTCTTGAAGTCATTTTCTGTGTGTACTTGCAGCATACTACAGCTTAAATAATGGGCTTTCCCTTCAAACACTGTTATATCGTTCATTACAACCGACTAGCACAAGGAATAGCATGTAAAATATGCTTTATTGCAAGAAGTTGACAGGTGAAACACACTAAGGGACTTAATATATTTCACCAGTATATGACTTAATGGAAATAAAAAAATATGAAACAGCTTAAAATTTTTAAAGATACAACACAAGAGGGTTCACCAGAAGAAAGAGCACAACATTTTACTTAAGAAATATGTAAAATCCAGATTTCGATAAAATCTGACTTAGTGTGTTTTGCTTGTAAGCCAACAATATGTTAAGTATCACATTATAACAAATGTGATGAAAGGTTGAAGTAAACTTGACCTTTATTGTAAGCCTAATCCTCAAGGAGAAAAAATAAGTTAGTACAGTATTTCATTCTGTGAATAATGAGGATAGCCACCAAGTTCTGAACATCTATATTACTTCAATATTGTGTAAATAAAATCTGTATTCACTGTAGAGATATCCCCCTTCAAGACCAAAGTCTTCAACTATAAGGTGTGTCTCAGAACCATCATTTTTATTACTCACATTTAAAATAGGTATCCTAATTTGTTCTTATCAAAGAGGAAAAACATTGTGCTACAGCTAGCATTCTGTTTGGTCTCCTTCACCCACTAACTTAATCCACAGCTCTATTGGGTCCAGATTCTTGAAGCTTTATCATGTAAGTCCTACATCTTGGCTAGATATTTTCTGCTTCATAATGAATTCATTCAATGTTGCCATAACTTTTAAAAGCATGTTTAAAGTTTACCCACTTGCAGCCCTTGATTACACTTAATGTTTTTGTCACTGTGAAATCTACAAGGCACATGTTCAACAGTAAGCTCCTAAATAATTATGCACATTTGTTTGGGATTTCAAATAGGTTTTAGAGGAAGCAATGAATAATGTTTTTATGAATAAAACTATAGAGGAGTATTTGAGTACTTTAGGAGGAGATATATAATTTCTATAAGAAAAGGTGTTGGATACTACAAATGTGGAAGTTCTATGGATATAATTAAATCAAAAACAGTAAGTAGAAAATTCACAGTAGTTCAACCTAGATAAAGTCACAGTGCCATAAGACATAAATAATGAAAAGTTGCAAGTAGAAAGAAATTGTGTTTCATGTAATAATTGAAAGTCATTAATTAAAGAAAGTCAGCATTCAACTGAAGAGTAGTTTGAAGTTTATATTTTGTAAACAATTTAGTCCTGGGTTCTATAAGTAGAGGTAAACTGCTTTTAAAGTTACTTCACCAAAATGCTACACACTTCCAGAATATCAGAAAGAACAACAACTGTATAGAGTGGAGAAGGTTACAAATTTTATACAGTGATTATTTTGTAAGCAAATAAATCCTACTTGGAAGTAGCACCAATTGAGCTTAGTAATGTAGGTAGTGGTCTTTTTATAAAAAAAAATTTAGGGGAACTCTCGGACTAGACTTGTTTACTTTAAAGTCTAAATAACCTACATGTAACACAAGAACTAAACTATGCCGGGCAGTTCAGTGCTTTAGTTTTCTGTTGCACTATTGTCCACCATCATCAAATTTCCAGCATTATAATTTGAAATGCATTCTTTCTTGCTCTGCTTTATTTTCTTAGATGCTGGAAACCACATAGAATAATTCATTATTTTCAACTCATTGCATCTTCTAACTTGGAAAACCACATGCACAGTGTACAATACACCCAATACAGCGTTGATAAGCCGCTAGGCATAAACAAAACAACTTGTTACCGTGTCTACCACTGCAACGATACCTACGAACACTGAACAGATCCGCTCAAATCCAAAGAGTACTGATTTCGATTCTCTGTTCAGATCATATGCACACACTATGCTATTTATAAACACAAATAAACCAATACTAAACAAGATAGTTGCTGAAAAGGTAAAGAGCAATGCGATTGTTATGGGTTTAGTTTTCACACTTGTAGAAAGGTTGTGATCGGTTCTATTGCTATTACAACCTCTTTAAATAGAAGCCAACCCAACAAATACGAATAAAATCGTCGGTAGTTATAAAATCTCATTTTCTACTTCTTTAATGGGAAAAATCTTGTGGTTTTTAAATTTGTCACCAAAAATGTTTAGGGGAACATGTCCCCCAGCATTCCCCCTGAAAAATACCACTGAATGTAGGCATGAAAGTACTTATGGTGGAAAGAGTAGCTAAGTACTGGTCAAAGTTGCTATACCTGAACAAAAAGAGGACAGTTAAGAAGCAGTCCAGTCCAAAATTGCTTATCAGATAATTATCTGGAAAAATGGGAGAAGAAACAATAAGAATTCCAGTTTTTATCCAAAGCTGATGTGGTTAAGTAAAGTCGAAATATGTAGTTTTAATAGAATATACTATTTCGTTTTACATTTTCTGCTTCAAACATAAAGAAAGAATTTATGCTGAGCTGATTTTGATATAGCAGCAGAAACATTTATATAGACAAAAGAAAGCAAGGTAATCAATTAGGTCCATAATATAATGGTACCTATTTATTATTGTTCATCATTGTTCAGTTTTGCTTGCTAGATAGAAGAGAATAACTATCACATACATTCATCAACACTGAATCCAATTATTCAGCAAGTATTATTCAATCCAATCCAATTATACAATCATTCTGAAGTAATTTCTGTTATATCCCGAAATGATTCTTGATTATCTTTACTTGTACCACCACTGCTTCAGCAGCAATCTTTCATTAAGCATTATGTTTAGAATTATGCAAGCTGGAAGAGCTGCCTCACAAACAAAGGGGGCAAAACTGTTTGATTTGATGAAGTAACAATCTTTCATTATACTTAGCTTTACTGAAGTAATGAAATCAGCCAATGTGAAATCTTTGAACATATTATGCTTGTTCCAGAAGTTTTCAAGTCCTTTCTGGTTTCCCAAAACTTGAATCACTTGGGTGAATTTTCACAATTTGGAAAACAATGGAAAGAGAGATTTTTGTTTTTTCAATGGAATTATAACCAAAAAATAACATTGTGATAACCTGCAGCAATGGCCATTTAAAGAATTATAGCGAGTTTACTGAACACAAGTTGCTCCTTGGAGATGAACTAAAAAGCTGCACAACAGTAAAAGCGACATCATAACATTGAACACTGAGCTGGGAACCTTAAAAACATGTGCTCCAATTTTATAAGGAAGCTGTTATATTTTTTTATTCCAGAATTTTCTTTTCGAGTACATATGATTTTATACCAAATTGCTGCATTAAGAATGGAGTCATATTTGCAAAACTCATCTTATAATCACAGATTTCTGGCCTTCCGTGCAATGCTGCTGTAAGTGAGATATATTGACTGCCTTCCTAAATCTATGCATGAACTTCTCTCTGTATTTCATAGACCTCTAAGGGTACTTAAACAATGAGCATTTTTTAGCCAAATAATTGGAGCCCAAAATATTACAGGTACTTTCTGACCTTGCTTGACTTATTGACTAATGGTAAATTCTGTTCCAGTGTAGTATACAGTAAACAAACATTTCTTTGGTAGAGAAATCTATTCAAGTTACCCATAAACCTCTAATATAAATGCTGAAAATGTCACCTAGCGCTTCTTTCTGAGTGTAGATAACAGTACAGTAAATAGAGCATGTACAAAATATGTTTGAGAGACACATATACTGAATTACTTAAAAGTGAAAAGTATTGATCAACTCACATCTGCAGTACTTTGCAAATAACAGATTGCCAAATATAGGTTACACGTTAAAATTTATACAATACTACCCTACTCACTCCTGCTGCTAGGGTGGCTGCTAGATGACACTTTGATCGAGAAATATGACTGCTCACCTTTCACCATAGTGTTTGCACATCATATTCCTTGGCAACATCTGTAGCAAATGCTTCTCTGACCTTTCATTCAGCTTCATTCTCAGATTTATTTTGCACACTGGTGCATAATAAAAATATAGGAGTTACAGCTGAAGGTGGTTATAATTGGATATTAAGATCCCTGCAACTGGGTAACCTTAGTATTAACAAAAATTTTCAAACTAATTGTCTTAGATGCAAGAGATACAGAGTTCTGGTCTAAATGTTTTACAAGCTTCTCCTACCAGTATTCACAGTACTTATATAAAGTAATGTCAGTTACCCTTGTTTTACAAAACTTTTTTCCATAATTCTTGCATTCCACTAGCTGGAACTAAAAAGAAAATATAAATGTTTGTTTTCATAGAGCTCATGTTAGTGAAAAAGTTTGCCTGCTGACCATGCACGAAGGAGTGCAGACCTCTTGAGGTCACCAGCAAAACGCAGCATTGCTGGCTCATATAGGTTTGGCGTGCTTGCCTGATTGTTACACAATGCATAGCGATGTACAGCTGCAATTCCTTGAGATACTCGTTGAGTTGTTAAAGCAGCTTCCTTACTATCCCTGTTACTTGCACTGCTTGCCAGATGTGGACGGTAGACATAGAAAGGATGTTCTCCAGGTCCTATCTTGCTGTATCTGGTTTTGCGTAACACCAGTGGACTTGATGGCTCTGCTCTGTCATCGTCTGCAAACTCTGTGCAGAACACTATTGTTGGTATTTCAAACCTAGCATGTAAGAGAAAAACATTAAAATGTTATAAGGTAATCTAGTGTAAAATGTAAAAGGGTGAGAAACCTACTCTACAAACTATGTTAAGTAGATTTTCAGGGCTTGTGGGCCGTGGTCGAGTTGGATTGCTTCCTCCAACGTTTCGCTGAAAACTGCATAGTTGACAACGCCGGCCGTGAAAGCCTCAGCACTTATACTACTCTACAAACTTCACATCTTCTTAGTCATTCTTACAATTGTTTGGTCTTATTTAAAATATTTTAAATAGCACTTTATGCACCCTGACACCCAACTTTTGCATTCCAAGACATTGATTCCACTGATTCAGCCCAAGAAATTTTACCATACTTAGGTACATCATAACAGACAAGTATTGTTTTTATACCTTAAGAACTACATGTAGTTTCAATGAAGTGCAGCTCTATTTAATTACTTTATGTCACTTTGAAAGGTGTAGACCAGTGGCCTGCAAAAAAACAGCAATCATGATTACAACGCGTGTGAGTTCAGGGGGAGGAAGATCAATGTAGTAACGTCATAAACTACGTAGTAACATCAGCATGTGCCAGTCAAACGACTCAACACAGCAATCAGGTGCAGACTATGTATTACTAGAACAAAGAGTATAATGGCAGTCTGTAAACTCGCAAAGAACTCGAGAAAATGTGCATATGTCTACAAGGAAGAATGGGAAGAACAATTTTTCACTATGCCTCATGAACAAAACGTCAAATGCCTTCTTTGCTCAAAAGTTTTACCAGGGACCTACAAGAGCAATATAAAATGTCATTATACGTGTCATAAAGATTACTTAGAACTCATAGATTAGCAGTTTATAAACGTAATGATGATGATAATAGTAGTAATAGTAATAATGGTAATACTAATAAGTTGGTGCATAAACACTGCATTGTTGCTTCTGCTATTTATAGGAAGCTTTTACTGTCATTACTACTGTTATTTTTTATATTTATGCTCAACCTAGCCATAATGTAGTACTTATATGCCTCTGTAATGGACCTCATTATATCCACCTCTTCAAAATGATACTGCTATCTACCAATCAAACATGCACCTGTTTGTGACGACACTGTTAACCACCAATGAAAGCATCCGCATGTGAAAAATCAATACTTTTAACATCTGCGCACATTCCCACATAAAGAAATGCTGAAAGCAAAACTAATGATTCTTGTATGTTCAATTGAATAATAACTTGTTTGGGTTTAATAATTAGTGTTAATATTATAAATAACATTCTAATAAATTCAGCTTGTCTTCTCATTTTTGAAAGTCTACTTTTTTAAAGGTTATAACTCATATACTATATGTACCACTGTGTCAAGGCCAACATAATAATAAAATCAATAAGGCGCAATTATCGATTCTCCTATGTATAATAGAATCGAGTAACAAATAGCTAAAATGTTGGACACAAGTGACAAAAACATGCAATGCAGAATATAAAAAAACATTTTATAAATGGTTTAAACTTAACTTATGGTCAAGCATAAAGTCGTGTGAAACTTGAGTATAATGGCAATTATGCTCTCATTGCATAATAACCATAAATTCATTAGTATATGTCGGAAATAATAATAATAATAATAATAATAATAATAATAATAATAATAATAATAATAATAATAATAATAATAATAATAATAATAATAATAACAACAACAACAACAACAACAATAATAATAATAATAATAATAATAATAATAATAATAATAATAATAATAATAATAATAATAGCAATAATAATAATCATAAGCAAAAAAGAAATACAAATTGAATATATATATCCGACCATATCATAGGCTACTAGATTTAATTATACATTTTAGGGTTAGAACACGCAAATCAGTTACAAGAACTGAAAAATACAAATGTGAAACAAAACCTTGAAGCATCGGACACAATGAGCATAAAACAGAAACAGCTTCTTTGTAATTATATAATTACATGGTAAGTTGTAAAATCTTTAAAGGCCTTCGCAGAAGGTGAATTCATTAAAAAAAATGCACAATTGAAGCTGCAAAAATTGTGTGTCCCTAACTACAACAATATTAAATTATCTGCTGACACTTTACAAAGAAGAATGAACAACATATCTGAGCTCATAGACAATGCCATAGACTTAAAAATTAATCAGCTCTTGGTTTATTCTCCTGCACTTGATGACAGCAATGATAACACAGACACTGCCCACTTAGCCATCTTCTACATGGTGATACTCATACAACTGAATACCTGCTTGATGCTGTACCTCTAAAAGGAAATACTGGAGTAGTAAATATTTTCCAAGCTTTACTATCATGTATAACAGAAAATTGGACTTGAATAAATTGGCCCCAATTACAACTGATGGGGCACCAGCTACAATTGGGAAACAGAAAGATGTAGTAGCACTATTGAATTCTCATTTCAAGGAACCGGGTATATTGAATACTTTGAAATTGTTCCACTGCTTAATACACCTACAATCCTTGTGGAGTAAACTAACTCATCTGAAGCATGTTTTGGATATGGTCATTCATACTGTGTGGTGTGGTGTGGTGTGGTGTGGTGTGGTGTGGTGGGGTGGGGTGGGGTGGGGTGGGGTGGGGTGTGGGGTGTGGGGTGTGGGGTGTGGGGTTTGGGGTGTGGGGTGGGGTGGTGTGGTGTGTGGTGTGTGATGTGTGGTGTGGTGTGGTGGGTGTGGTGTGTGGGCTGTGTGCGTGGGGTGTGTAGTGTGGGTGTGGCGTATGGTGTGTGGGGTGTGTGTATGGTGTGTGTAGTTTATGGGGTGTGTGTGGTGTGTGAGTGTATTGTGTGTGTGTGTGTGGTGTGTGTGTATGGTGTGTAGGGTGTGTGGTGTGGGCATAATGTGTGGGGTGTGTGTGGGGTGTGTGTGGGGTGCGTGTAGGGTGTGTGGTGTGGGCGTAATGTGTGGGGTGTGTGTGGTGTGTAGGATGTGTGTATAGTTTGTGTGGTGTGTGGGGTGTGGGTAGTGTGTGTAAGGTGTGTGTGTGGCGTGTGTGTTGTGTATGAGGGTGTGTGTGGTTTGGGTGGGATGTGTGTATGGTGTGTGTAGTGTGTGTGAACTGTGTATGGTGTGTGAACTGTGTGTGGTGTGTGAACTGTGTGTGGTGTGGTGTGTGTGGGGTGTGCAGTGTGTGTTGTGTGTTGTGTGTGTGGTGTGAGGTGTGTGGTGTGTGTGTGTTGTATGGTGTGTGTATGGTGTGGTGTGTGGGGTGAGTGTGTGATGTGTGTTGGTATGTGTGGTTTGTAGGATGAGTGTGTGGTTTGTGTGGTGTGTGTAGTGTGTGCAAGGAGTGTGCAAGGAGTGTGTGTGGGGTGTGTGTGGGGTGTGTGTGTGGTTTGAGTGTGGTGTGTGTGGCGTGTGTGGCGTGTGTGTGGTGTATGGGTGTGGGTGTGTGTGTGGTGTGTTGGGTGTACATGTGTGTGGTGTGTGTATGGTTTGTGTGGTGTGTGTATGGTGTGTGTGTGGTGTGTGTGGTGTGTGTAGTGTGTGGGGGATGTGGGGTGTGTATGGTGTGTGGTGTGTGTACAGTATATGTAGTGTGTAGGGTGTGTGTGTGTGGTGTGTGTAGTGTGTGGGGGATGTGGGGTGTGTATGGTGTGTGGTGTGTGTACGGTATGTGTAGTGTGTAGGGTGTGTGTGTGTGGTGTCGTATGTGTGGTATGTGTGGTGTGTGTGTGTATAGTGTGTGTGGTGCATGTATGGTGTGTGTGCTCTGTAGGGTATATGTGTATGGTGTGTGTAGTGTGTGGGGGATGTGGGGTGTGTGTGTGATGTGTGGTGTGTGTATGGTATGTGTAGTGTGTAGGGAGTGTGTGGTGTGTGTGTGGTGTCGTGTGTTTGGTGTGTGTATAGTGTGTGTGGTGTGTATGCTCTGTAGGGTATGTGTGTATGGTGTGTGTAGTGTGTGGGGGATGTGGGGTGTTTTTTTTTAATTATAGCATTCCTCATTCCATAGGAATACTACATGCTTGCATTTATTTATTTACACTTTATATACATGTATATATTGTTAGTGATGTTCTATTTGAACATTTTCACATATTTAACTCTAATTTTTATCTACCTTAGTCTAATTGAATATTTGTCTATTGTGTGTATTAACAGTTTTTGTGTATGGTGTGTGTAATGTGTGTGTGTGTGTGTGTGTGTGTGTGTGTGTGTGTGTGTGTGGTGTGTGTGTGTGTGGTGTGTAGGGTGTGTGTGCTCTGTGTATGATATTTGGCGTGTGTGGTGTGGGGTGTGTGTGTATAGTGTGTGTAGTGTGTAGGGTGTGTGTAGTGTGTGTGTGGTGTGTGTGTGTGTGTGTGTGTGTGTGGTATCTGTGTCTATGGTGTGTGTTGTGTGTGGGGTGCATGTTGTATGGTGTGTGTATGGTGTGATGTGTATATGGTGTGGTGCATGTACGGTGTGTGTATGGTTGTTGTAGAGTGATGTGTGTGTGGTGTGTGTGTGTGGTGTGTGCGGTGTGGTGTGTGGGTTGTGTGTGGTCTGTGTGTGGTGTAGTGCGTGTATGGTGTGTGGGGGATGTGGTGTGTGAGGGGTGTGTGTGTGTGTGTATGGTGTGGTGTGTGGGGTGCATATGGTGTGGTGTGTGGGTGTGGTTTGCGTGTGGGGTGTGTGTGATGGGTGTGTTGTATGTGTGTGGTGTGTTGTGTGTGGGGTGCATGTTGTATGGTGTGTGTATGGTGTGACGTGTATATGGTGTGGTGCATGTGTGGTGTGTGTGGTATGTGTGTGGTGTGTATGGTGTGTGGTGTGTGTGGTGTGGTGTGTGTATGGTGTATGGGGGGGTGTGGTGTGTGTATAGTGTGGTGTGTGTTTGGCATGTGGGGTGTGGTGTGGTGTGTGGTGGGGTGTGTAATGTGTGTGTATGGTGTGTGGGTGTATGGTTGTCTGGTGTGTATGTGGTATGTAGGGTGTGTGTGGTGGGTAAGGTGTGGTGTGTGTGTGTGTGATGTGTGGTGTGTCTGGTGTGTGTGTGGTGTGTTCGGTGTGTGTGGTGTAGGGTGTGGTGTGTGTGGAGTGGTGTGTGGTGTGGTGTGGTGTGTGTATGTGTGGTGGTGTGGTGTGGTGTGGTGTGGTGTGGTGTGTGTGTGTGTGGTGTGTGTGTGTGTGGTGTGTGTGTGTGTGGGGTGGTGTGGTGTGATGTGGTGTGTGTGGTGTGGTGTGTGGGGTGGTGTGGTGTGGTGTGGTGTTTGGGGTGGTGTGGGTTGTGTGTGGTGTGGTGTGGTGTGTTGTGGTGTGGTGTGTGTGTGTGTGTGTGTGTGTGTGTGTGTGTGTGTGTGTGTGTGTGTGTGTGTGTGTGTGTGTGTGTGTGTGTGTGTGTGGTGTGGGGTGTGTGTGGTATGGTATGATGTGGTGTTACATGTGTGTGTATATTTTTGTTTTATTATTATTGACAAATGTCTGCATGCCCCATTACAGAGGTAACATTACATGCGTTCAATACATAATACAAAATTTTGCAGTATATAACATTTAGCAAGTGACAATTTTGCATTTACAGAACATTACATAGTATTCTTGGATTATTAGTAGTTTTCTATGTATATAAAATTGTTACATAAAAGTTTAGAATTATAACTTAGGTCCATTCCTTTGAGTGGTGGGGCTCTAATGAACTAGCTGTCGATGGGCCCTTAAACCCTACTCACTCACTCACTTTGAGTGGTAGGTTTTACATCTTTCTGTTCTGTTGCTATCCTATAATTTAAGTGAGAGTACAAAATTGTGAAATGCTTTTAAATACTTTTTTTAACAACTGACTGTTTGTAGCTGGCCAGCTTCCTCCAATCCTCCTTATTTCTCTTATGAGCATTGCCCTCTCTAGTTTTTTTTATCTGGACATTTGTAGATTAAGTGGTTTACTGTTTGAGGGCCTCTGTTGCATGTACAGGTGGGATCTTCTATGATGTGAAATCTATATAAATAATAATTTGTCTTACCATGTCCTGTAATCATTATTGTAAGTTAAGGTGATGTAGGTAATTTTATATGTTGTCTTTCTTTAAGCAAGGGGATAAGGATTTTATTAATACACCTTTTGTAGTTCTATACAATGTCTTGCCATTGTTGTAAACATTTCCCCTAATTTCAGCTATGACGGTCAATTTTGGTACTTAGTTGTAGATGATTGCACTTCCTTGGTCCTGCGCAGATTCTTTAGCTAATTTATCAGCTAACTCATTGCCAGGTATTCCTTCATGGACTTTCACCCAGCTGAAATGTACTTTCCACTTGCTTTGCTCTAGAGCTGAGATGGTGTTTAATATCGTTTGTGCAATGGAATTATGTTTCTTATTGTTCTTCAGCAAACATAGTGTTACTTTGCTATCGGTGAAGATGGCAACGATTTTTGCCTCGTCTTTAAGTTTTTGCATTGTGGAGATTACTTGAAGAGCTTTCAGGATTGGCAACTGCTCCGCCTGGTTATTAGACTAGTAATCATCTAGTTTATACTTGAGTTGCCGTATTAATGTTTCCTGCTGAAATATGGCTGCTGCAGCTCCCATTTTCTTGGCTATTTTGCTGCCATCTGTATAAACCTGAAATGTATATTGTAATTTGGGATCGATTTCTTTTATGCAAATGTGCTGAGTGGGCTGAAGACAGTTGTTTGTTTTTAGTGGTGCATCGTAATCTCTGCCGCCATGTAGTGATTTATACTTATTTATTTCTCCAATAATAGTCAGATCTATTGGTTGGATTCCAGCTATAATACAAGATGCTTCATATGAGATGGTCCTATATGCCTTTGCAATTTTTATATTGCATAATCTTTGGACTCTTTTGAGTTTCTATATGTTTTCTTATTTCCTATAGCTTCTTCCCATATCGGAGCTCCATAGGTTATTATTGGTTCGATGGCTCCCTTGTATATTGTATGAAGAGCTTTGCAACCAAGTCCCCAGTTCAATTTTGCAGATTTGGACAAGGCGTATAAGAGAACTGTGGCTTTTTCTTGAATGTAATTTATATGTTTGTTGAATTTGAATTTTGAGTACATATATTCCTAAATATTTTAGTTCTTCTTTCTGGGTCAATACTGTATCATTCAGGTAGATATAGATATTACAGTTGAAAGGACGTCTCCTCTTTGTTATTAACAATACTTGAGACTTTGTTTCATTGAATTTAATTTTGTTATCCTTAGCCCAAAACTCTATTTTCTTGACGTCGTGATTTGTGAAGTTTTCAGCGTCCATTATGCTACTACTTTTGGTCATAACTAGTAGGTCATCAGCAAACGCTAAGACTTTGGCCCTTTCAGTAAATTCCAGGTTAAGTAGGGAATTATATAGGATATTCCAATACCCTGGTCCACAGCACGATCCTTGGGGGAAGCCTTTTGTCAGTTCTCTTTCTGATTTATGAGAGTTAAAGCATGAACTAGCTTTCCTGTCATGAAAGTAGTTCTCCGATAGTTTGTATAGATTTCTGGGGCAGTTGAACTTTCTTAAGTTATTAAGGATGCTGGGCCACCATGCTGCGTCAAATGCTCCTCTGACATCCAGACTAGTTAATGTGATGTACTTATATTTTTGCATGTTCTGTTGCACAAACGTCATCACCATTGCTGTGTCCACTGTGCTTTTTGAGGTATAAAACCAAACTGGTTTGTGTTGAAGAGGTTTCTTGAATTTATGTGATGAAGGATTCTCTATATCATCAATTTTTCCAAAACTTTGCCAGCAGTGTTTAGCAGACTTATGGGGTGGAATTTTGTAACTTCTTCACAGTCAATTTTTTCTAAAAAATTGGAATTATTTTTGCATTCTTCCATTTTTTAGGCAATCATTGTAGAGTGCAGTAAAGAATCGAGGGAAAAGCCTAAATGCCCTCAAGAGGATTTCACTGGTAATGCCGTCTTCTCCTGGTGAGTTTTTAGGATTGAATGTTTCCAATATGGTCATAATTTCCGTCTATGTAAATTCAACATCATCTGGGCTATAAATTTCTTCAGCAGCTGTCTTCTATATTGTTTGTGTAGTTCACTGTCATCCTCTATGTTGTCTTTCGGAATGAATTAGTCCATCATATATTCATATGTGCTTGATGAATCAATTGTGTATGCTCCGTCTTCTTTTTGAAGTGTAGTTAGTGGTGCTTGCTCTCTCAATTTGCCAGCTACAATTTTATAAACAACATTCCATGGGTTAGATCTGTCAGTAATACAACAATATTTCTCCCATGATGTTATTTTTGCTGCATTAATTTTTTATTGATATTCACGATGGCCTTCTAGATACTGAAGTCTAATTTCGTCTCTGGTAATTTTATATAGAGAGGATTATATAAGAGGAGATTTAACATTAAATCGATTTATTTTTTTGGTATTAATATTTGTATTGTCAATAATATTCTTAATTATTAGTCCTAATTTAATTAGAATTTTGTTAGGATGAGATGGTTTAGGATTAGTCTCTCTCTTGTTGTAACTGTTCACTATTTCCTATTCTCTGGTATCTCCTCCTGAGTGTATTCACCTTTTTCCTGAGTATTGTGAGTTCAGGTAATCACCATGGAACAGTTCTCCCTCTGATTTCTTTTGTTTTCCTGGTAGTTTGAAATGATTCCTTACATGCTGCATTTATTCCTGCATAACACTGTTCAACTAGCTGTTCAATGTCTGATGACTCATTTGCTATGTTGTAGAGTTCTGTGTTGCGCTCACCGCCATCCATATCAGGATTGAGAAATACTGTGCAATTTCTTGTTAGAAGTTCATCAAATTTATTAAAGTCCCCATCTTTTATAATGTATCTGGAGCCTTTGTGTGTTATTTCTCTAGATAAACTTACTTTGCCTATCCTGAATGTTATTAGTTTGTGGTCTGAGCAACTTTCCCCCTCTCCAGTCTTCCATTCAGTTACATACTTCAACAATTTAGTGTTGACAATGGTTAGATCTACCCAGCTTCGGCCTTGTGCACTTTAGAAAGTTGCCTCTACAGTGTCTTCGTTAATTATATGTAGATTGGTGGAAGTTATAAGTTCTACAAGCTTCTGCCCTCGTTCATTATTAGTTATGTCGAACCACATTTTATTTCTGGCATTCGAGTCTGCTGAAATAACAATTCTGTATTCTTTAGTGAGACACAGAAATCTTCTGATTTTCTTAACGTCTACTTCTGTCTATAGTTCCGTTGAAGTACATACTAGCGCTGGAAAAATTTTTGACTCTGTACTTTACTTGTATAATCACACAATCTTCATCCAATACCTGGGCTAATTTAATGGCATCTATGCTTTTGTTGTTGGTGATTATAGCTGCTCTCTTCCTCTGGTTACCACTTGCATACGTTCTTAGATTTTTGGGTATTCCAGGAAGTTTGTTATTAAGCGTATAGGGGTTCCTATACAAATATTAAGTCAATGCTGTGTTCGTTGATAACTTGTATTAAATTGCTGGCAGCTGCCCTCGAATGTTTGAGGTTCACTTGATAGCATTTGAGCATTTGCTTATCCATGTTGGTATTCGGTATTTTGTATTTACTTCTTTATCGCCATCTGGTAGCATGGACAGTCTTTGCTTAATGCTGTGTGATTTTCGTTCACATTACTGTCATGTGTGTACATCTTTAAGTTGACGCATTTGTATTCTTCTTCAGTTGTTTTGCAATCCTTCAGCAAATGTTTTCCACAGCATATTGGACATATTTGAATTCCTTTGCAATCTTGCGCTCTGTAATTATATTTTGAGCACTTGAAATAGCGGCTGACTCTCACACAGTCATCCCAATTACATCTGTTCCATCCAATCTTGAGCTTTTATTCTAGAATTTGTTTTCTTGCATTGTTCGACATTTTAATTACTAAATTTTTATTCTTCTTCTTGTCTCTATATTCAAATTTGTCCTGTATTTCCTCCTTGTATTTCTCCAGTTCCTCATTCTGTGATGTCAGGGCTTCAACAGCTTCGCTGACCTCCATATCGTCAGGAACGTTGAAGATGACCACCTTCAGATTTCTCGACGTCTTTTTGCTTGCTACTAGCTCCTCACCACATTTTTTATTAATATTCTCACATATTAAATCAATTTCATTTTCATTTTCCGATTCGATTAGCAACTGCCCATTTTTACTTTCTCTACTGGTAAGTAGGGGAAGTATTGTATTCCACCCAAAACTTCGATGTCGAGATTTCACCAGAAATACAGGTTTTGAGATCCCTGAATCCAAAAAAATATTTTTAGAAAAAGGTTTGTGTGTGTGTGTGCGTGTGTGTGTGTGTGTGTGTGTGTGTGTGTGTGTGTGTGTGTGTGTGTGTGTGTGTGTCAGTCTGTGTGTCTGTTAGACTGTGGACAGCAGAACTCAAAAATGAAAAGTCGGTTACAAACCAAAGTTGGTATTTAAGTTTAATGTCTTTCAAGGATGCGACACGAAGATTTTGAAGAAAATAGCCCCACCCTAAACTACCTTTTACATGGAAAATTTTTCAAAAATTTTGATTTTCTTGAAAATGGCTAACAATTTTGATTAAAATGACATATGTTTAAGATATTTTTATGACAAATGAAATGTATATTTTGAATTTTCTGGCTATAGCCTATGAGTCCTGTTTACTCTAGATGACTTTTGAGTAACTTATAAACCGTAAGAGAGAGACAAATTCTTACTGTACAAAAAATGTAGATCTCGCTAAAACACACAATTTATATCTGAATAAAGTTTTTTGCAGAGTGAACCATTTCAGAGATACTCCTTGTTATTTGTGTCGGTTTTGGAAAATTTAAATTTTCTTGAAATGCAACATCGTTGTTAATTTTTTTGTATGTTAGTGTGCAAAGAGAACAGGATCTCAAAGCGATATTGTAATATTCCCCTTACAGCTAAAAGGAAATGAGCAATAGGATAGTAAATGTTTATCTCAAGTAACATGAAGATACAAGGATAGGATTTTGTATGAACTGTTAGTAAAAGAGTAGAGAAGGTCATGTGAGTGCAACACATCAGATTTTTTAATGTAATAAAGGAGTTAACGCCTACTTTCATTTTTACTGGGACTACTTTAGTTTTAATAAGGGTTTTCATATATTCCACACTTTGATTATTACTGCTTTTGAAAAACAGTTTATGTGTTTTTTATTGACCTGATGTATGATAGGCCGCGATTTCAGCGCAATACCTCCTCTGGCCAGTAGGTGGATGACCGGGCTGCGGACCCAGCTCACACTCACCAGTACTTAGTCCGTCACTGAAAGACTTCACACCACGTTGTAATTGGAACTGATCAGCTCAGACTCCAGCCGCGGCGTCAGCATAGTACTTTTTCTGACCGGTATCGCTAAACTTTCGCATGGACGGCACCTTTAGCTTTCTTCAGTTCCACACGCAAACCATTTAATTCCCCTCTGTTTTTCCTTAACTTCGTTCTTAATATTGCAGATAGATTTCCTTAACACATTTACAGATTTCACCAGACTATCCTTTAACCCAAATCTTAAATTTTTGTTTACCTCGGTAACCCGAAGTATTTTCCTGAGAGCATTTACAATGCACTGATCAACAGTCTCTGCCAGCATAGTACAATCCCCTAAATCTGTATCTGATGACTGATAGATCACCACATTTATGGAAATTCAATACCTTTCCTACTCTTTAACATATCCTTCTTCAGATCTTTCTTTAACCTTTTCTCTTCCGACACACTCTCTAGCATATGAAGTGCCTCCTCTCAATCATCCACCTTATTTTGCGTCATTAGGATCTTCCATTCAGTATCTTGAACAATATTACAATGGTAAATTAACTTTAACCAAGTCATAATAAACTTAAAATCAACGGCTCCTACAGCTCTTAAATAAACACTCCTTTTATACCATGAATTGATCACACTAAATTTGCAAAATTAACTAAACTCAATGTATCCCCACTTCTATGAGCAACACAACAGTCAAATATAAGTAATAAAATGAAACCAAATTATACAATATACTTGCAGCATAAACACTGAAACACAAGAGATAATGAGGTACAAAAAATTTAAGTGATAAATCTGCAGCTTTGTCACATCTATTTCTCGTGTGTGTATTTGGGTGTGACAGAGTGGGTGGATGTGGGGGGGGGGGGGGTGTGGGGGTGGGTATGGGGGCATATGGGGGGTGGATAGGTATGTGTGGGTAGGTAGGTATATGTGTGTGTGTGGGCGTGACAGAGTGGGTGGGTGTGTGGGGGTGGGTGTGGGGGTGGGTATGGGGTGGATAGTTAGGTATGTGTGTGGGTAGGTAGGTATATGTGTGGGTGGGTAGGCAGGCAGGTAGGTAGGTAAGTATGTGTGTAGGTAGGTCTGTGTGTAGTGGGTAGGTAGGCAAGTGTGTGGGTGGGTGGGTATTTAGGTATGTGTGTGGGTAGGCAAGCAGGTAGGTAGGTAGGCAAGTGTGTGGGTATTTAGGTATGTGTGTGGGTAGGCAAGCAGGTAGGTAGGTAAGTATGCGTGTGGGTAGGTAGGTATGAGTGTGGGTAGGTAGGTGGGTGGGTAGGTAAGTATGTGTGTGGGTAGGTAGTTGTTTGGGTAGGTAGCTAGGTAGGTATGCGTGTGGGTAGGTAGGTACGTGTGTGTGGCTAGGTAGGCAGGTATGTGTGTGGGTAGGTATGTAGGTAGATAGGTATGTGTGTGGGTAGGTAGGTAGCTGGCAGGTAGAATGTGTATGGTTACGTAGGTAGGTATGTGTGTGGGTAGGTAGGTATACTCTGTTCATCAAGAGATTAGAGGAGATGTAAAAAAAGCGCCGGTTTGTATCACTCCACGGCCACGTGCATTCGCAATGATGCAACACAGTTGCCGCTACGCTTAGGTATAATATGCATTTTAGACTACTAAAAGGATATATTTACTTGATCCAAATAACATGTAGCAAATGAAAATTAACAACTACTTACGTCATCTCTGTCCAGAATAACACTTTTTCATTTCCTGCTCACAAACTCGAAACCAATCTCCAGAAGCAGCTTGTGGAGGGAACTTGTTTTAAATCTGGAAGATCGGGATCAGAGTTAACTGCCAACAGCACTTTGTTTAAGGTGGGGGTTCATTGTTAACAAAGAACTGGTAAACTTTTCGACGGATTGCAGATCTCACAAATTCGTCGCAAACTACATCCAACATTTGCCTAGCACGTGGTCGCTTTTTGCCGGGATCTTCACAAACTGAGGATTTTTCTTTGCGTGTGCTGTAAATACTCGCAACTGACACATCGGTAAACTCGGATGTTAACTTCATCACGTCTTCGACAGCAAGTTCGGGATATTTCTCACGGAACTTGTTAAACACGTTCAATATTATTGTCTTTTCACCATTTTGCAACGGTTTGCCGCGCTTATGTTTCACAACACTCACTTGTTCCGCCATGTTACTTTCATACTGAATAATGCGCGTGCAGAATGAATTAGGCTGGTTACAGATTCACTTAACTGCGTATTCTTACACTTTAACTATGCTTAGTAGATTTAGTTCGTGCTTTAGCAAACATCAAGTGATATTTCAGACCTGAGTAACAGTATTTCTTCAAGGGACTATTTAGACAGAGAAAGCGTCAAGAGGGCGCGCTGTGGTCAAAACGCACGTGGCTTAGTTTACGTCTCCTCTAATCTCTTGATGTACAGAGTATAGGTAGGTAGGTACGTAACCTACGTACGTATGTGTGTGTGGGTGGATGGGTGGGTAGGTAAGGTATGTGTGTGTGGTTAGGTAGGTAGACATGTAGGTATGTGGGTAGGTAGGTATGTGTGTGGGTAAGTAGGTAGATAAGTAGGTATGTGAGTGGGTAGTTAGGTAGGTAGGTGGTACGTATGTGTATGGGTATGTGGGTGGGTAGGTAGATATGTGCGTGAGTTGGTAGGTATATGTGTGGGTAGGTAGGTATGTACGTAGGTAGGCATTATTGTAGCTAGGTATGTATGTACACAGGCAGGTAGATATATGTGTAGGTAGGTAGATATGTGTGTTTGTAGGTATACGTGTAGGTAAGATTGTAGGTATGTGTGTAGGTAGGTTGCTAGGTAGGTATGTGTGTAGGTTGGTAGGTATGTGTGTAGCTAGGTATGTGTGTTGGAAGGTAGGTATGGGACTAGGTAGGTAGATAGGTGTGTGTAGATAGGTGGGGAGGTATGTAGATAGCTGGGTGGGTAGGCAGGTATGTGTGTATATGTGAAGGTTGGTAGGTATATGTGTAGGTAGGTATGTGTGTAGGTAGGTAAATGTGTGTATGTAGGTAGGCAGGTATGTGTGTAGGTAGGTGAGTATGTGGTGGGTAGGTAGATTTGTGTTTATGTAGGTAGCTAGGTAGGTGTGTGTAGGCAGGAGTGTTGGTAGGTATGTGTGTGTAGGTAGGTAGGTGTGTGTAGGTAGGTAGGTAGGTGTGTGTAGGTAGGCAGGTGTGTGTAGGCAGGTATGTGATTAGGTAGGTATGTGTGTAGGTAGGTATGTATGCGCGTAGGTAGGTATGTGTGTAGGTAGGTATGCGTGTAGCTAGGTACGTATGTGTGTAGGTAGGAAGGCATGTGTAGGTAGGTAGGTATGTGTGTAGATAGATATGTGTGTAGGTAGGTATGTGTGTCGGTAGGTATGCGTGTAGGTACGTATGCGTGTAGCTAGGTACATATGTGTGTAGGTAGGAAGGCATGTGTAGGTAGGTATGTGTGTAGATAGATATGTGTAGGTAGGTATGTGTGTCGGTAGGTATGTGTGTAGGTAGGTATGTGTGTAGGTAGGTATTTGTGTAGATAGGTATTTGTGTAGGTAGGTATGCGTGTAGCTAGGTACGTATGTGTGTAGGTAGGAAGGCATGTGTAGGTAGGTATTGTTGTTTGTATTCTCTCGGACTGGAAGCTTTAATATGTATAAAAGATACGACACAATTAAGATAACTGGATATTTATTTTAACACTTTCACCGTTACATGGGCAAGCTATCAGAAGAATAAACAGAGTTGCCAAGCTACAAAAACAAAACACAAAAGTTGTATAAACGATTACAGAATAACCAACCTCCTCCTCGTTTACACAACCTTACATTTTTCTCTTAATGCAATATGCCTGCTGGGTGACAAAGGTTTGGTTAACAAATCAGCTATCATTAGGTCAGAGGAACAATAATTGCATTCAATCAACTGCTTATCTACACAATCCTTAACAAAATGATACTTTGTATCAATATGTTTTGTTCTATTAGAGAACTTTCCACTCTTAATCAAAGATAAACAACTCTGATTGTCCTCGTAAATTATTGTGGCACTGTTCACATCTTGGTGCATGTCTTTCAACAAATGTTGCAACCACAGAGCTTCTTGACAGGCTTCAGATAGAGCAATGTATTCGGCCTCAGTAGAAGATAATGAAACACATGTTTGTTTTCTGCAGCACCAGCTGATGATTCCTCCATTTAAGAAGAACACGTATCCACTATTTGACTTCCTTGTCTTACGATCTTCAGCCCAATTTGCATCAGCATATCTGAAAAATGTAAGTCCCTCCTGAGTCTCAATGTTACTAAGCTTAAGTTTCATATTGGCAGTAGACTTAAGGTACTTTAGAACACGTTTCAACTGTGTCCAATCTTCCTGGCTTGGTGAGGAAACCCTTTGTGCAAGGATGCTTACACTTGCTGAAATATCTGGTCTTGTGTTGACTGAAATATACAGTAGACGTCCAATTAGTTGCCTATATTTTGAATTATCTTTCAGAAGATTTGTAAATTCTGACTTCTCATAGTTCTGATCCATTGGTGTATTGACTTTCTTTGCATCTGACAATCCAAAATCAAATGCAGTGTTGTTGATATAATCTGACTGACAGAGTTGAAAATTTCCACTTGAATCTTTTGTAACTTCAATTCCAAGGTAGCGCTGTATTAAGCCAAGATTCTTTATCTTAAACTCCTCAGAGAGAATGTTTTCAACTTTATTTATCTCATCTTCAGATTTACTAGCAATTATGATATCATCTACATAAATAAGGATATAACACCAACCAACCAAGGATTGTCTTGAATAAAGGCATGGATCTACTTCACTTTGTTTGAAATCTGAATTAACAATAACCTTATGTACTGCTTCATTCCAAACTCTGGCTGCTTGTTTTAGTCCATAAATACTTTTCTTCAATAAACATACCTTTGATGAACCCTCTGTAGCAAAACCTGGAGGCTGTTTCATGTATATTACCTCATTCAATTCTCCATTTAAAAATACTGTCTTTACATCAAAGTGGTAGACTGGTAGGTTTTCTTTAGATGCAATTGAAAGTAAGGTACGTAAGGTTGTTTGGCGTACAACTGGAGCAAAAGTCTCATCGTAGTCTTCACCATACTTCTGTGAAAACCCTTGAGCCACGAGACGTGCTTTGAACTGTTGAATGCTACAATCTTTGCTCTCCTTGATCTTAAAAATCCATTTGCTTCCAACCGCTGTTCGATTTTTAGGAAGACTACATAATTCCCAAGTTCCATTTTCTTCTAGTGATGTCAATTCTTCTTGCATTGCATGAAGCCATCTCTCTTTGAATTTGCTGGAAATTGCTTCATTGTAGGATTTGGGTTCTTTAATAACTTCTCTTGTAGTATTACACTCTTCAATCAGTCTTTGCGGAGCAATTCCCTTTGTTGATCTCTGAGAAACTCGAGTCTGAGAGTCTTTAACTGATTCATTTTCTTTATCACTCTCTCCTGAATTTCTACTTCTCGATGTGATATTTTAACTTTGGAATCAACATTTATGTCGATTTCAGATCTATTTAAATCATCACGTTTCCCTTGATATGCTTCCACACTGAACTTGACATCTCGACTGATTATCACCTTTTGTGAAGCTAAATTGTAGCAACGATAAGCTTTTGATTCTTCATCATATCCAAGAAATATTGCTTCTGTTCCTGTATTATCCAATTTCTGGCGTTTCTGGGTTGGAACATGAACAAAACATTTGGAACCAAAAATCTGTAAATTCTTTACTTTAGGCTTTTAATTATTCCACAGTTCATATGGTGTTAATTTCTTTGCTCGAGTAAGGACTCTGTTTTGTATGAAATTAGCAGTCATCACAGCTTCACCCCAAAATTGATTTGGTAAGCCTGCATCAATCAGCATACAACGTGCCATTTCTACCAGAGTTCTATTCTTCCTCTCTGCTATGCCATTCTGCTGTGGGGAATAAGTTGCAGTTAACTGAGTCTGGATACCTTCATTGGCCAAATATGTTTTTAATTGTTTATTTAGATATTCACCTCCACGATCAGATCGAATAATCTTGACTTTTCTGTCAAACTTGTTTTTCACAAATGCTACATAATGTTTCAAAGTATCAGGAACTTCAGATTTGTTTGCCAATAAATATACATGAGTATACCTTGAAAAATCATCTATAAATGTGACTATAAATCGCTTACCACTTGGTGTCATGGTCTGCATTGGTCCACAAACATCTGTGTGGATCAAATCAAGTGATCTGGTAGACTCGCTTGAAGATTGTTTTGGGAATGGTAATCTGGTCAGCTTTCCTTTCATGCACGTATCACATGACATTTGGATACCGCAATCAACTATCTTCAAATCATCTAAGTGACCCTCAGCATGCATTTTTCTTATGGCCTCTGGGTCACGATGTCCCATTTTCCGATGCCATGTATGAATACAATTGCTGTTGTGTTCCAACACTGCATGGATTTTGTATGGCTCACACAATTTGTACAAGTTTCCAGTGGACTTAGCAAATCCAATCTGTTTTCCATCTTTGCATATTTCACAATAGTCTTTACTGAAGTTAACAGAAAAATTGCTTAAGTTTAGCTGTCGAACAGAAATTAAATTTCCAACAACTTTAGGAGCATAAAGCACATTGGTAACAGTAACTGGTGTCACTTCTCCCTTTTTATTCTTAAGCATCAATTTTCCTGTCCCTATGCCAATAACATCAACTAGTTCACCATTTGCAACTTCAATTTTATTAACATAGGATCTATCCAAGGATGTGAAAAACTCTGTCATTGGTTACATGCCGAGTGGCACCTGAATCTAAAATCCAACTATTTGACGGAATGTCAAATGTAAATATATGCTCTTTATGTTCAACTGCATTCACTTTATTTGGTTTTTCTTTCCAACTTGAGTATTTCTTGCAATCCTTTTTCATGTGTCCATACCTTTTGCAAAAATAACATTTCATGGAAGTGTTTTTAAAATCTTTTCTGGATACTGTCATCATTTTATCTGAAGAATTACAGGGAGCCCCTTCTGCATATTGTTTACGTTCATATTCAGCAATCACCTTTTGCTGTACTATGGCAAATGTTAGTTCATCCTCTGGACGTGTTTCCAGTGCTGTAACTAATGGATCATAATTTCTAGGCAAACTGCTCAACAACATTGCAACACTCCATTTATCCGATAAAGATTCTTCACCTATGTCTCGAAGCTTTAAAAACAATTCTTGCATGCGAGTAATATGTTGTGGAATATTACCGCCTTCTTCGAGTTTCAAAGAACAAATTGTTCTCATTAAATGAACTTTATTCGTTAACGTACTTTTCTCATGATATTCCTTAAGAGCATTCCACATTTTCTTTGCTGTGGACTTACCCCTGATGTGGATAAGTTGATCATCTTCCACCGTAAGTCCGATGTAGGCTTGTGCTTTGCTATCAGCTGTATCCCAATCGGTGATTAACCTTTCGTTTGAACCTGTATCTATCGGTCTTTCAGATTCAATTACCTTCTTAAACAAGTTATCTTTCATTAAAAGCAGTTGTACTTTATATTTCCAGTTTGAATAATTATGATTATTCAACTTTACGATGTCACTTCGAAAGTCAGCCAGTTTGTTACTTAAACCTTATGTAACGAAACTGAAAATAAACCGCTTCGCGTATCGCACTTTATACTTATATGCCTGGGCCCATAACCTGTTGTTTGTATTCTCTCGGACTGGAAGCTTTAATATGTATAAAAGATACGACACAATTAAGATAACTGGATATTTATTTTAACACTTTCACCGTTACATGGGCAAGCTATCAGAAGAATAAACAGAGTTGCCAAGCTACAAAAACAAAACACAAAAGTTGTATAAACGATTAAAGAATAACCAACAGGTATGTGTGTAGATAGATATGTGTGTAGGTAGGTATGTGTGTCGGTAGGTAGTTATATGTGTAGGTAGGTAGGTAGGTAGGTGTGTGGCTAGGTGGGGAGGTATGTAGGTAGATGGGTGCGTGGCAGGATGGGTAAGTAGGTATGTGTGTGAGTAGGTAGGTATGCGAGTGGGTAGTTAAGTAGGTAGGTGGTAGTTATGTGTATGTGGGTAGGTGAGTATGTGTTTGGGTAGGTATGCATGTGGGTAGGTAGATAGGTATGTGTGTGGGTAGGTATGTATGTGGGTGGGTAGGTATGTGTTTAGGTAGGTATGTGTGTAGGTAGGGAAGTAGGTATCTGTATAGGTAGGAATGTGTGTAGGTAAGCATGTCTGTCGTTAGGTAGGGAGTGAGTTGTAGTGTTTAACGCCTGCTTTTACTATATACGGCACCACAGGCGGTGACACTAATGATACATGGAATGAATATGGAGCACCGGTGGAATGAGATGGCGGGGGAAACCGAAGAACCCGGAGGTAACCCTCCACAGCGCCGCTTCGTCCACCACAAATCCCACATGCGGTGCCTGGGATCAAACCCGGGCCACTTTGGTGAGAAGCGAATGGTCTGGCCACTCGGCTCGGCGCGGCCTGTGGTTAGGTAGGTAGGTATGTGTGTGGGCAGGTAGGTATGTGGGTGGATAGGTAGGTATGTGGGTGGGTAGGTATGTGTGTGGGCAGGTAGGTATGTGGGTAGGTAGGTGTGTGGGTGGGTAGGCAGGTGTGTGGGTAGGTAGGTGTGTGGGTGGGTAGGTGTGTGGGTAGGCAGGTATGTGGGTGGATAGGTGTGTGGGTGGGTAGGCAGGTATGTGCGTGGGTGGGTAGGTGTGTGGGTGGGTGGATAGGTGTGTGGGTGGGTAGGTAGGTATGTGGGTAGGTAGGCAGGTATGTGGGTGGGTAGGCAAGTGTGAGGGTGGGTAGGTAGGTATGTGGGTAGGTAGGCAGGTATGTGGGTGGGTAGGCAGGTATGTGGGTGGGTAGGCAAGTGTGAGGGTGGGTAGGCAGGTATGGGGGTGGGTAGGTAGGTATGAGTTTATTTTATTTTTATTTTATTTAATTAACGTCCTCCAACATTGTGTCATATCGGACGAATGAATGAAACGAAATGGGTGAAATGATGCTCAAATGAGCCCGAGGTCCATGGAGCTTTAAGTTACCCGACATTCGTCTTCTCAGGGTAGGGAAAACCTCGGAAAAACACCTTACCCGGATAACTTACCTTAAGCGAGATTCGAACTCGCGACCTCTTGAACGTGAGGCAGACACGCTAACCATCACGCTACCGAGGCGGGCGGTAGGTATGAGGGTGGGTAGGTTGGTAGGTATGTGTGTCGGTAGATATGTAGGTAGGCATGCGTGCAGGTAGGTTTGTAGATAGGTACGTGTGTAGGTAGGCATGTGTGTAGGTAGATAGGTGTGTAGGTAGGTATGTGTGTAGGTAGGTAGGCATGTGCGTAGGTAGATAGGTATGTGTGTAGGTAGGTAGGCATGTGCGTAGGTAGATAGGTATGTGTGTAGGTAGGTAGGCATGTGTGTAGGTAGATAGGTATGTGTGTAGGTAGGTATGTGTGTAGGTAGGTAGGCATGTGTGTAGGTAGATAGGTATGTGTGTAGGTAGGCATGTGTGTAGGTAGGTAGGTAGGCATGTGTGTAGGTAGATAGGTATGTGTGTAGGTAGGTATGCATGTAGGTAGGTAGCTACGGAGGTATGTAGGTAGGTGGGTAGGTATGTGTGTATGTAGGTAGGGGGTGTGTGTAGGCAGGTAGGTGTTTAGGTAGGTATGTGTAGGAAGGTATGTGTATGTAGGTAGATATGCAGGTAGGTTTATCTGTAGGTAGTTATGTGTGTTGGTACGTATGTGTGCAGGTAGCTACGTGAGTGCAGATATGTAGGTAAGTGTGTAGTTAGGTAGGTATGTGTGTAGGTAGGTATGTGTGTAGGTTGGTACATGGGTAGGTAGGTAGATAGGTAGGTATGTGTGTAGGTTGGTAGGTATGTGTGTAGGTAGATATGTGTGTAGGTAGGTATGTGTGTAGTTAGGCAGGTATGTGTCTAGGTAGGTAGATTTTTTTTTTTGTATTTTAATTTCAGCATATTCCATTACAAAAAACGTAATACTACATGCCATTATAGTACATGCTTAATAAATTTACTAATACATAGTTTTACTTATGGGATATCGTTAGTTGCAGTCTAGAGGAGTATCTAGAGGGTGTAGGTAGGTAGGTAGATAGGTGTGTGTAGGTAGGTGGGGAGGTTTGTAGGTAGACGGGTGGGTAGGTAGGTATATTTGTGTAGGTAGGCATGTGTGTAGTTAGGTATATAGGTAGGTATATATGTAGATAGGCAGGTGTGTGTAGGCAGGTAGGTGTGTGTAGGTAGGTAAGTAGATAGGTATGGGTGTAGGTAGGTGTGTGTGTGTGGATAAGTAGGTATGTGTGTGGGTAGGTGGGTGGGTAGGTAAGTAGTTATGTGTGTGGGTAGATAGGTAGGGGGTAGGTATGTGTGTAGGTAGGTATGTGCGTGGGTAGGTATGTGTATGAGTGGATAGATTGGTAGGTAGGTGGGTGGGTGGGTGGGTGGGTGGGTGGGTAGGTAGGTAGGTAGGTAGGTAGGTAGGTAGGTAGGTAGGTAGGTAGGTAGGTAGGTAGGTAGGTATTTTTTTTTATTACCTGCATGCCCCGTTACCTTGGTAACATTACATGCATTCTTTACATTATGCTAATACAGTTTTGCACAATTTTACATTGATATTTACAAGTTGTTTTACACTATTTAGGTACTTAACGTTAACAGTTGTTACAAAATATATATGATAAACTCCTAATACAAGGTTATAACAATAGATTGCGTTATTTGCCATATTTAAATCATTCTATAATTTCAAGTTTTTGATGAATTTGCTGAAACTTCGAAAATATACTGATATTAACTCTTGATTGTTGACAGGCCATTTACCTCCTTCCATTATTATCTCTCGAATTAGAATAGACCTTTGGTATTCTGTATTTTCACACTGATAAATCAGATGATTGACTGTCTGTTCTCCTTTGTTACACGTGCAGGACGGATCATTTATGATGTTAAATCGATATAGGTAAGAATTTGTTTTTCCATGTCCTGTTAATATTGCTGTTAATTCTGGGTTTGCTGGAAGTTTTAATTTTAGTCTGTCTAGAACTGTGGGAAAAAATGATTTAGTAACTGCTGCGTTATTTGTGCTATTCCATCTGCTCTGCCATTGTTCTAGTGATAAATTATTTATTTGTGATATGATGGTGGACTTCGGAATTTTGTAGTATATTAATTCGCCTTCTGCAGAAGCTTCTTTGACTAATCTATCAGCTAGTTCATTACCACCAGTACCATTATGGGCTTTCAACCAGCTGAAGTGAATTGTCCACTGACGTTGAAGGGCATTAAGGGTATTGTGTATGTTATCTATTATAGAATTATGGTTACTATTATTCTTGAATAAGGATATTGTAATATTGCTGTCTGTGTATACTGCTGCAACTCTTTCTTCATTTGCAATAGCCTCAAGTTCTTGAAGTTTCTGTAGTGCTTTCCATATGGCCAATTGCTCTGCTTGGTTATTCGTGCATTTTGAATGTAGTCTGTGCTTTAATTGATGGATAAGAACTTGGTGTTTGTATATTACAGCAGCTGCTCCCACTTTTCCTCCAGATTTGCTTCCATCTGTATAAATTTCTATGTCATATATCTTGTTTTCCAGAGTTTCTTGAATAGTTCTCTTATCTGCAGGGTGATTCCAGTTCTTTAGGTCTGTGGGCGAATCATAGTCTGTCTCTCCATGAGTTGCTTTATACTGTTTGACTTTGCCACTTATCGTGATGTCTATTGGTTGAATGCCGGCCATGATGCAGGAAGCATCAAAAGATATTGTCCTATAGGCTTTAATAATTTTAATGTTTAGGAGCCCTTGGATGCGTTGTAGTTTTTTGATGTTAGTAGAGTATTGCAGAGCTTCATACCACACAGGTGCTCCATAGGTGAGGATAGGTTCAAGTGCTCCTTTGTATATTGTAGTCAATGCTTTATGTCCAAGTCCCCAGTTTAGTTTCGCAAATTTAGATAGAGTATGTATCAAGGCTATTGCTTTGTCGTGAACATAATCGATGTGCTTGTTGAATCTAAATCTTCTGTCTAAATAAATTCCAAGGTATTTCAATGCTTCGACTTGCTCTATGGGCTTATTGTTGATGTAGATATTAATGCTCAAGTTTTGTCTTTTCTTTTTCCGAGTAACAACTAGTACTTTTGATTTGGTTTCATTGATTTGATTTTATTGTCTCTAGCCCAATGCTCTATTCGTGTAACATCTTCATTGGCGTTGTTTTCGGTCTCTATTATTGTTCTACCTCTTGTCATTACAAGCAAATCATCTGCAAATGCAATTATCTCAGTATATTTTGTATAGTCTAGCTGTAGAAGGGGATTGTACAGGACGTTCCATAATCCAGGACCACAGCTCGAGCCCTGTGGACACCCTTTTTCAACATCTTTTTCAGCCCTGTACTCATTGGTACATAAACTTGCTTTTCGATCTCTGAAGTAGTCCAGGGTCAATGCATATAAATTTTGGGGACATTTCACTTGTCCTAAGTTGTTAAGAATACTCGGCCACCATGCCGCATCAAACGCTCCCTGGACGTCTAAACTAATCAGAGCTATGTAGTTGTTGTTCTTTAGGTTTTCCATAACATAGTGTTTTACTGCCATCACTGCGTCTATTGTACTTCTCTGTGGAGTGAATCTGTATTGCCGGGGACTAAATAGTCCGTTTGAGTGCATATAATGGAGTATCCTGTCTATCATTAATTTCTCGAGTACTTTTCCACCTATGTTGATTAAGCTGATGGGTCTGTATTTTGAGACATCTTCACTCCTTTCTTTGCCTGGTTTAATTATTGGAATTATTAGAGATTTTTTCCATAATTTTGGAAAGTATCCACTTTTAAGGCAACTGTTGTACATTTCAGTGAAGAAGAGTGGAAACCGTTGAAAAAATCTCAAAATAATATCACTGGTTAGGCCATCCTCTCCCGGAGCTTTGTTGGGATTAAAATGGTGGACTGCGCTTTTAACTTCCTCTCTTGTAAATTTAACATCGTTTGCAGTATGCAAAGGTTCTGCTATTTTACTTCTTAATTGTACATGATGTTCATTGTCATTCTTATCATCATCTGGTATAAAGTGATTTATCATATGTTTTAATGTGTTCTGTGTATCATCTGTATATTTACCGTCCTCAGTCTTGATCGTTGTGAGTATATTTTTACTTTTAAATTTACACGCTGCAATTTTATACACTAAGTGCCATGGGTTGACTTGATCCGCAGTGCTGCAGAATTCCTTCCAAGATGTTAATTTGCTCGTATCTACTAGATGTCTGTAATTTCTATTAACTTCCAGATATATGTTTTTCCTCTGTTGCCTTAGTTCTTCATTATTGAAGGTTCTTTGATACCTTCGTCGGAGTGCATTAACTCTCTTTCTCATTACAGTTAGTTCAGGGTTCCACCACGGTACAGATTTTCCTTTGTGCCTCTTATTTTTGACCTTAAATGGAATGCCCCGTTACATGCCTCAATTATGCAATTATGGCACTGCTGGACCAGTCGTTCTACGTCTGTATAATTATCAACATTTATAGCAAGTTCTGTGTCTAATTCCTCACTGGATTTGTGGCTGTTAAACACATTCTTAAGATTTTGTTCTAAAAGGGTGTCAAAAGTTGCATAATTTTCATTTTTCTTTATGTATTTTATACCTTTTAAGGTGTTTATATATCCTTGAGTTGTGCTGTCATATGTGAACGATAATATTTTGTGGTCTGAGCAGCTTTCTTCCACTCCACAATTCCAATCTATTATATGAGCAAGGAGGTGACTATTGGTTATTGTTAAGTCTATCCAGCTTTTAGCCCTTGTTGTTTCGAAAGTTGGTATTTCTGTGTTCTCATTAATTATGTGTAGTGATGTGGAAGTGATAAATTCTTCTAGGGCTTTTCCTCATTCATTATTCATTACATCGTGCCATAAGGTATTTCTCGCATTGGTATCAGCTGATATTATTACTCCATCTCCTTTGGTATGATTCAGAATGTTTTCGATTTTCTTTGTATCTATTTCTATGTTTCTCTCATAGTCAAAGTACATACTTATAGTGTAAAACTTCTCACAATTATAAGTCACTTCGACTATCACGCAGTCTTCATCTGAGCACTGTTTTATTAGTGTGGCATCAATATTGTGGTTGTTAATTATTATGGCTGCTCTTCTTCTTCTATCACCACACTCATATTTTCTCATTGTCATAGGAATTCCTACTAAGTTATTGTTTATCGTGTATGGCTCCTGTATACAGGTTATGTCTATACTTTTTTCATTTATTAGTTGCACCAAATTACTGGCTGTTCTAGAGTGTTGTACATTTACTTGAAAAAACGTTAAGCAGCTGTGTCTCATGTTAATATGCTATGTTCTGTTGGCACCTTCGTAATGCAGCTTGATATGAAGGGCAGCTACCGCTGAGCGAAGAGTGGTTCACATCAATATTAGAGTCTTTATTATATTTCAGAAAAGTAGTGCAATTAATGCACTTATACTTTTCTTCGGAAGTTTTGCAGTTCTTTAGAAGATGTTCTCCTAAACATTTAGGGCATGTTAGTTTCCCTTTACATGTCTGTGCGCGATGATTGTATTTTGAGCATTTAAAGCAGCGGTTAACTTTAATGTAGTCATCCCATGAACATATATTCCAGCTAAGTTTGATCTTCTTGCCTAGTAATTGCCTTCTAGCTTCTGGACTGATTTCTATAATTATATTTTTGTTTTTCTTTCTATCAAGAAATTCAAATATTGGCTTTAATTCATCTTTATGACTATATAGTTCCTCATTTTGAGAGGTTAAGGCTTCGGCCACATTCCCCTTAGTGATTTCATCGCCAACATTAAATATAATAATTCTTGGGTTTAATTTATTTCGCGTTACTGCCTCAAGTTCCTCTCCGCATTTCTCATTTATTTTGCTGCAGATGGTGTCAGCTTCTTCTTTGTTAGAGGATTCAATCAAAATCTGACCATGTCTTAGTTCTTTACATGCTTTGACTCCCACTTTGATTTCCACGGGATCAATTTTAGTTTTAATAAGAGTTCGTATATATTCAGCACTTTGGTTGTTTTTGCTTTTCACAAACAACTTGTGGGATTTTTCTTCTTTTCCAGTTGGTAATCCTCTTACTACGTCTACGTAATACAGAGTGCAGTTCCAAGGATGGCGCTAGTTTCCATGCGGCTGGTCGAGATTTTATCAGTAGTTGATCATTTGTCTTCTTTAGCTCAATTTGCACTTTCTTTAACTCGTTATTACGATCACTAATTTCAACTTTTAACTCAGATACAGCCTTCCTCAATTGGCTTACGGCTTTAACTATATCTTCCTTGAGGTCTTGTCTCAGATTCTTGCTCCTTTCCGTTACATTTATAAGTAACCTATACGCATCTTCAATACGATCGTCTACGTCATTTCCCATCGCCATCGCAGATGTTTCAGATGGCCTAGGCCGTATTTAGCATAAATCGTAGATTATTATCACTATTTACGCGTATCTGTGAAAATTCTCACTCATAAATATTTCTCACCACCTGAGAATGCTAGAACAACTCCACTAATGCACTTGGGAACAACATTTTCACAAAATCCATGTATAATACGACTAAAGGTTATCCAAGTCTGATCTTGAGCACATACACAACACAATTTCACTATAAGTCACTCAAGCCTTATGTGCCTTTCTTCCTAATATTCTTATTAGCACAATATGTTATAAGGAATAATTTATGACACAAATTAATTATTGATCATCAGTATATATTGAGATATACACAAATAAATGATGAGCCATTTGGTCAAACGCACTGATTCATCCAAGGCCTACCATACATTGTGTGTCTGTGGGTGTGGGGGGTGTGTGTGTCTGTGGGTGTGGGGGGTGTGTGTGTCTGTGTGTGTGGGGGGTGTGTGTGTCTGTGTGTGTGTGTGTGTGTGTGTGTGTGTGTGTGTGTGGGGTGTGTGTGTGTGCGTGTGCGTGTGTGTGTGGGGCGTGTGCGTGTGCGTGTGCGTGTGTGTGTGGTTTTTTTTTTTTTTTTTTTTTTATTGCATGCCCCATTCCATATGAATACTACATGCTTGAATTTATTTATTTACATACAAATTACATTTTATATATACATGTACATATTGTTGGTGATGTTCTATTTGAACATTTACATCTTTATTTACCTCTAATTTTTTATCTAGCTTAGTCTAATTGAGTACTTCATAAATCTAGTACTTATCATATAGTGAAACGCAAATATTATTATACTCGTAACAGCAGTAGAGTATTGAACTTTGTTGTGTGTGTGTGTGTGTGTGTGTGTGTGTGTGTGTGTGTGTGCGCGCGCGTGCAGGTAGGTAAGTGTGTAGTTAGCTAGGTATGTGTAGGTGGGTATGCACGTAGATAGGTAGGTAGGTATTCTTACAGGAATTAAAAGAAATATGAAAGCTACTATTCAAGTCCAAAAAACAATGGAAGAACAAGATAAATCAGAAATAGTTAAAATTCAAGTGTGGAAAAGTAACTACCACTATAGAATTTACAGTATCTACAATCCTCCAGACAATACACTAGATCTAAATTCTATTCCCATAGAACCCAAAAGTATTTTAATAGGTGATTTTAATGCACACTCCCCTAGGTGGGGCTACAGAGATATAAATTCAACAGGAAGAGTCATAGAAGACCTATTAAACTGTGTGTGTGTGTGTGTGTGTGTGCGTGCGTGCGTGCGTGAGTGTGTGTGTGTGTGTATGTATGTATGTATGTATGTATTTTTTTTTTTTTTATTGATAAATAACAACATGCCCCATTACAGCTGTAACATTACATGCTTTCAAGACATAATATAAAATGTTGAATCATATAACATGCAAGTTACAAATTGGGATTTACATTGAGACATTTGTAGTTGACTTGTTACAAAACAGTCTAGTGCTGCTTAAAGTCTATCTTTAACATAGAATTTTAGTAAGTTCACATATAACCTGGTCTATGTCATAATTTGACGATTACAATCTTAATAAAAATCTTAAAAGCGTTTAGGATTATAACATAGGACCATTCCTTTGAATGGTACGTTTTATGTCTGTTTTGTGGCTAACCTATAATTTAAGTGAGAGAACAAACTTGTGAAATGCTCTTAAATGGTTTGATAACAATTCACTGTTCGTAGCTGGCCAGGTTCCTCCGTTCTTCCTTAATTCATTTATGAGTGTCGACCTTTCTTGTTGTTTGTCTGGACATTCATAGATTAAGTGATTTACAGTTTGAGGGCCTCTGTTACAAGTACAGGTGGGATCTTCTATAATGTGAAGTCTATATAAGTAATATTTAGTTTTGCCATGTCCTGAAATTATTGCTGTAAGTTCCGATGATGTAGGTAGTTTTATGCAATGTCTTTCTTTAACTGAGGGAATAAAGGATTTTGTTAAAAGACCTTTTGTAGTCTTATTCCATCTGTCTTGCCATTGTTGTAAACATTTTTCCCTAATTTCAGCTATGATGGTCGATTTTGGTACTTTGTTGTAGATGATTGCACTTCGTTGGTCCAGCGCAGATTCTTTAGCTAATTTATCAGCAAACTCATTGCCTGGTATTCCTACATGTGCTTTCACCCAACTGAAGTGTACTGTCCACTTGTTTTGGTTTAGAGTTGACATAGTGTTTAAAATCATTTGTGCAATGGAATTATGTTTCTTATTGTTCTTCAGTAAACACAGTGTTACTTTGCTATCAGTGAAGATGGCAACGTCTTTGTCCTCATCTTTAAGATCTTGCAAAGTGGAGATTACTTGAAGAGCTTTCAGGATTGCCAACTGCTCCGCTTGGTTATTAGAACAGCGATTGCCTAATTTGTACTTAAGTTGTCGTATTAGTTCTTCCTTCTGAAATACCGCAGCTGCAGCTCCCACTTTCTCTGCTATTTTGCTCCCATCTGTATAAATCTGAAATGTATATTGTAATTTGGGATTGATTTCCTCTATACAAATACGTTTCGCAGGGTGAACCCAGTAGTTTGTTTTCAGGGGTGCGTCGTAATCTGTGTCACCATGTAATGATTTATACTTATTTATTTCTCCCATAATAGTCAGATCTATTGGTTGGATTCCAGCTATAATACAAGATGCTTCATAAGAGATGGTCCTATATGCCTTTGCAATTTTTATATTGCATAATCTTTGAACTCTTTGGAGTTTCTTTAGATTTTTCTTATTTTTTATAGCTTCTTCCCATATCGGAGCTCCATAGGTTATTATTGGTTCGATGGCTCCCTTGTATATTGTATGGAAAGCTTTGCATCCAAGACCCCAGTTCAATTTTGCAGATTTGGATAAGGCGTGTAAGAGAGCTAATGCTTTTTCTTGAATGTAATCTATATGTTTGTCGAATTTAAATTTTGAGTCTATATATATTCCTAAATATTTTAGTTCTTTTTTCTGTGTCAATTTTGTTTCATTCAAGTAGATATGGATATCACCGTTGAGAGGGTGTCTCTTCCTTGTTATTAATAGTACTTGAGACTTTGTTTCATTGAAATTAATTTTGTTGTCTTTAGCCCAGAACTCTATTTTCTTGATATCCTGATTTGCGAAGTTTTCAGCGTCCATTATGCTGCTGCCTTTGGTCATTACTAGTAAGTCATCAGCAAAGGCTAAGACTTCGGTCCTTTCAGTAAATTCCAGGTTAAGTAGGGAATTATATAATATATTCCAGTAACCTGGTCCACAGCTCGATCCTTGGGGGACGCCTTTTGTAACTTCTCTCTCTGATTTATATGAATTGAAGCATAAACTAGCTTTCCTATCATGAAAGTAGTTCTCCGATAGTTTATATAGATTTCTAGGGCAGCTGAGCTTTTTCAAGTTATTAAGGATGCTGGGCCACCATGCTGCGTCAAATGCTCCTCTGACATCCAGACTAGTTAATATGATGTACTTATATTTTTGTAGATTCTGTTGTACAAACGCTTTCATCGCCATTCCTGCGTCCACTGTGCTTTTTTGAGGCATAAAACCAAACTGGTTTGAGTTGAAGAGGTTTCTTGAATTTATGTGATGAAGGATTCTCTCTATCATCAATTTCTCCAAAACTTTGCCAGCAGTGTTAAGCAGACTTATGGGGCGGTATTTTGAAACTTCTTCACTATCAATTTTCCCTGGTTTAACTATTGGAATTATTTTTGCGTTCTTCCATTTCTTGGGAAATATACCATTTTTCAGGCATCCATTGTACAGTGCAGTAAAGAAACGAGGAAAAAGCTTATATGTCCTTAAGAATATTTTACTGGTAATGCCGTCTTCTCCTGGTGTCTTTTTAGGATTGAATGTTTCCAATGCGGACATAACTTCTGTCTGTGTAAATTCAACATCATCCGGGTTATAAATTTCTTCAGCCAGCTGTCTTCTATATTGTTTGTGTTGTTCACTGTCATCCTCTAAGTCATCTTTCGGAATGAAGTAGTCCATCATATAATCAAGTGTACTTGATGAATCAATTGTGTATGTTCCGTCTTCTTTTTTAAGTGTAGTCAGTGGTGTTTGGTCTCTCAATTTGCCGGCTGCAATTTTATAAATTATATTCCATGGGTTAGATCCATCAGTGATGCTACAATATTTCTTCCATGATATTATTTTTGCTGCATTAATTCTAGATTGATATTCACGATTGCCTTCTTGATACTGAAGTCTCCTCACTTGTCTTAATTTTTGATTATTTCTTGTTCTCTGGTATCGCCTTCTGAGTGCATTCACCTTTTTTCTGAGTATCGTGAGCTCAGGTGACCACCATGGGACAGTTCTCCCACTGATCTCTTTTGTTTTCCCAGTGGTTCGAAATGATCCCTTACATGCAGAATTTATTCCTGCAACACACTTTTCAACTAGTTGTTCTATATCTGTCGATTCATTTGTTATGTTGTAAAGTTCTGTGTCAAGCTCACTGTCATTCAAATCTGTATTAAGAAATTGTGTGAAATTTGTTATTAGGAGTTTATCAAATGTATTAAAGTTATCATCTTTAATAATATATCTGGAGCCTTTGTGTGTAATTTCTCTCCTTCGATTTATTTTGCCTATCTTGAATGTAATTAATTTGTGGTCTGAGCAGCTTTCTTCTTCACTATTCTTCCATTCAATGATAAACTTCAATAATTTAGTGTTCACGATGGTGAGATCTATGTAGCTTCGACCTTATGCACTTTCGAAAGTTGCCTCTCCAGTGTCTTCGTTGATAATATGTAAATCACAAGAAGTTATAAGGTCTACAAGTTTCTGTCCTCGTTCGTTATTAATTGTGTTGAACCACATTTTATTTCTGGCATTCGTGTCTGCTGAAATAACTAATCTGTGGTCTTTAATAACATTAAAAAATCTTTCAATTTTTTGTAGGTCTACTTCAATATCTCTAGTTATGTCGAAGTACTTGCTTGCAGCGAAAAAGCGTTTGTCCCCATATTTAACTTCTAAAACTACACAATCTTCATCAGATACCTGGGCTAATTTAATGACATCAATGCTTTTGTTGTTGATTATTATAGCTGCTCTTTTCCTCAGGTTACCACTTGTATATGTTCTTAATTTATTGGGAATTCCAGCAAGTTTGTTATTTAGCGTATATGGTTCCTGAACGAATATTAAATCAATATTGAATTCATTAATAATTTGTACTAAATTGCTTGTGGCTATCCTCGAATGTTTGACGTTTACTTGATAACATTTCAGAATATAACTATCCATATTAGGATTACTTTTCACCGCACGCTTATGTTGCAGGTAATTTATGGATCTCATATTTATTTTTCTGTGAGTTTCTGTCATGTCAGTAGTCAATTTTCTCTGTATTTCTTTTTATCATGTTCATGTAGCATATACAACTTTTGTCCAAGGATGAGTGATTTTCATTCAATGATTTTTCATTGTACCTATTGAAATTAACGCAATTGATGCATCGGTAGCTATCTTTGCTGGCCTTACATTCGCTAATCCTATGTTTCATTGCGCAGTGAGGGCATGTCAACTCTCCTTTGCAATCTCCTGCTTTATGATTGAATTTAGAACATTTATAGCATCTTAGAATTGAAATATAATCATCAGTATTGCAGATGTGCCATCCAATTTTTAACTTTTTACCTTGAAGTCGTTTCCTAAGTTCAGAGTTGACTTCTATGATCAAATTCTTGCGTTTCTTTCTGTCCTCAAATATGAATTTAGGAATAACATCTCCTTCATTGAGTTCTGCTTCCGAATTTTGTGACACAATCACTTCTACAGCGTTTTCCATTGTTATATCTTCTGGGACATTAAAAATAATCAATCTAGGGTTTCTAGCTTTCGGTAGGTGACTCTCCAATTCAAGCCCACAAACGCTGTTTATTTCACTACATACCTTCTCTAAATCGCATTTTTTATCAGACTCTATTAATATTTGTCCATTCTTCAATGATTTCATAGCAGTTACTCCAACTTTCATCTTAGCTGGATTCAGCTTTGTTTTGAGTAAAGTTTTGGTGTACTCTGTACTTTGATCAGTTTTGGATTTAACAAATAATTTGTAGATCTTTTCTTTGTTCTTGTTCAATTCAGAATCATATTCTCTACTGGTCAGAATATCAGAATATTGTTTCTTCCGTCTACCACCATAGGTTACTTTCGTCCACTCACCACTGTCACAGCCTTCCCCAGTGCTTAATCCACCAGTGACACACTTAACACCTTGATGTAATTGGTTATGATCTGCCGAGACCCCAACCACGGCGTCAACATATAATTTTTTCTGGCTGGTAGTTGCTTTCTTCATTTCTAAATGCAATTCGTTCAATTCTTTATCCTTTTCCTTGGAATCAGTCTTAAGCTTACAAATTACTTTCCTTAGTACATTTACAGATTTTACCAAACTTTCTTTTAAATCAAATCTCAAATTTTTGCTCAATTCGGTAACTTTTATTATTTTTTCAAGAGCACTTTCAATGCACTGATCGACTGTGTCAAACATCTTATCTCGATCTCTTATATGTGTATGTGATGCCTGTGATAATTTTAGTCTATCCTTCTTTAAATCCTTCTTTGAACTCTTTTCTTCTGTCACACTCTCCAACAAATTAAGTGCATCCTCTAAATCATCTGAATTAATCTGGGTCATTATGATTGTATAATAAGTAATCTGCTTTATTTAGAGTTACTATGAACATAACCTCCTGAGCTTGGGCAAATATGCTAACGTCACTTCCGGTTTGTCTCAGCCAACACTAATCGTTAATTAAAAATCAAGGCCTTATGGAGGCTTTATAACCAAATCCTTATGAAAATACAAAAAGAAATTCTAATTAAACACACACACACGTCGATCCCCTTGAATGCCTACAATAACACAACAACTGAACACTAAAACGAACTAAATGGAAAGTCAGTTTATACAAAACACGCAGTACAAACGCTACAAGAGTCTAATTTCTTGACGCACACAAACTTAAACGATACCTCAACAATATATCATGTATGCATGTGGTGCGGTTTTTATGATTGTTCAGTACATAGCATACCGGAATAATGTTTTTACTGAATGTAGAAATAGAAAGTGATAGCAGACGCGGTTATCTACAGGGTCGAGGTCACAGAATGGAATGCATAAATCAACGTTCCTTTATCACAACATATTTATTCGTTAATTTACACTTTTAGCACCATATTAATTAATCAACAATCTTCACAGTTTGGTAGAATCTACACTGTATAAAGGTTTGGGTGAAAGTTACATGTTCACGCGCTACCAAAAAAAAAAAACACATCCTTCCATCTTGAACACACAGACGCTAATGAAAAAACAGTCCCTGGCGTCTGTATGACGCAACACCGCCATTCTTTTGTATTCATCCGCGCAATAGTTTCTATTGGTTGAACACAAAGTGACAAGAAAACATTGGCTATCTTGAATATTAAAAAATAAGTCCCTGATACACCCAAACAAGAATTAGAAATTTACACTCTTACAAAAATATTTACATGAACGATTTTCTATTGATCAATATTCTGTCTCATATGCCCCTTGTTTTGTTTTTCAAGTTGTCACCTTATTTACAATCTTGAAACACAATACAATACTTCTCCCTACTCCTATGATTCAATCACTTTGTACAATATTTTTTTTTTTTTTTTTTTTTTTTTTTTTTTTTTTTTTTACAGTCTTCTTCACTGTTTGTCTTTGTCTTTCGTTTTGACATGATACAGCAGGTCTTTATAAATTTCACATATTCGATTACTACACAATACATTCAGTTATTATACAATACATATCCAGTTATTGTACAACACATTTAGTTATTACACAACATGTCCAATTATTATACAATACATATTCAGTCATTGTACAATATACCCAGTTATCATATCACATATGTTGTTATTATACAATACACATTCAGTTATTATACAATACATATTCAGTTATTGTACAACACATTTGGTTACTACACAACATGTCCAATTATTATACAATACATATTCAGTTATTGTACAATATATCCTGCTATCATACCACATATGTTCTGTTATTATGCAATACATATTCAGTTATTACACAATATATCCAGTTATCATACAATACATATTCAGTTATTGTACAACACATATTCAGTTCTTATACAACACATACTCAGTTATTGTACATTTGACATTGACACAAATATAATTTAAGTGTATCATGGTTTATTATGTGGTTTTTGACTTGTATTCATTGCTATGAGGAGAGAAAAACAGGATACAAATTTTGAGCTAATGATTATGATCATGTTTATGGCAATATTTTATTCAGTTCTTTGCCTTCTTTGTCTTATAAGCTTATGTATAGGCAGGTTGTTGAGTCGGTTCTTAAACTCTGATGTTACTAATGGTACTAATTTTCTTAATTGGGTTATTATTCATTGTTGTTTGGTTCAACATTTCTTCGAGCTTAGCATTGGCTATATTCATCTTAATTCATGGGCATTGTTTTTCTGGTTATGGTTTTCCTCACTTCACTAATTGTCACTTCTTTGTCTCTTATTTCTATAAGAGAAAACTTCTATACTTATAATTATTCTGTAATTGTACTATTTTTCTTCTCAATTTATCCTCGACATCTTTGTGTCGAAATATTATATCTTTGTCATCATAATTGATTCCTTTTTATTTTTGTTCCTGACATCCTTATGTCAAAAACATATTATCTTCCGTCGCTATAATTCATTTATTTAATGACAATCAGTGTCCTCATCTGTCTTTGTTGACAATGCTCTTTGTGGTCGATATAGCCAATGACTGTGTTGGTTTTCTTCCTTGTTGTAATTCCTAATCTGAACATAATTTTCTATAAGTAACCCATTAAAAATTGTTATCTTCCTTCATCTCTACTACTCCTGCCTTACACATTCGTTGGCAAAGACTATTTGGTCCTTTCTTTGTATGGCTTCAATTTATTTTTATGGTATCTTCCTACCAACTTGCCATTTGTATTCTGTAGCTCATACGTGTGGTCACCCAGCTGTTTTGTTATGACCAGTGGTCCAGTATACAATAGCTCCATCTTTCCAGATCTTTTTTCAGATGCCTTGGATGCTTTGTGGCTTTTTAAGAGCACCTTTTCTCCAATTTGTGGGGACCATTTCCTGACGAATCTTTTTACCTTGTTCCTCCCTTTTTCAGCCTTCTGCTGTAATCTTCTGAATGCCAATTGACATTTTTCCTTCTCTGATAATTCTCTTTGGGCAGCCATCGTAGTGTCAATGTCAATTGCTAATTTTTTGGGTTTCGTGTTGGTCATCAATTCGATTGGGGCGAACTTGGTCGTGGGGTTCACCGAATGGTTAATCACCTCCTCTATATATCCGCATTTTTCCGTCCAGGAAGTGTGGTCTCTGTGGCAGAGTAAACGAAAATAAATACTTATATCCCTCATGATTCTCTCAGTCGGGTTTCCTTGGGGATAATACGCTGAGGAATAGTACAATTTTATTCCTAATGTTTCTAAGGTGTTCTGGAATAACTTGCTCTTATGCATTGTTGCATTGTCCGATAGAATACATTTTATCCTCCCATATTTTGGGATGTAGTCCTTGACGATTTTATCTAGGCATGTTCTGCTTTTAATGTCTTTAATGGGGTATATTTTGGTGAATTTTGTGAAAACATCAAACATGACAAAGATGTATCTGTTTCCATCTTTCCCCCTTGGTAGCTCTCCATGCTCGTCAATACACACCAATGCATTTTTCTCGTTCCTCACGATGGATTGTGGGATGACATCGTACCTTACATTAATTGGCTTGGCCTTCTGACATAGGTCGCATGAGGAAATTAACTTCCTGACTTTCTTGCCAAGATGTTTGATGTACAATACTTCCTCGATTGCAAGCATTGTTCTCTCAGTACCAGAGTGAAGCATCGAGTGGTGGAATGCCAAAATGACCCTGTCCTGTAAGGAATTTGGTACCATCATTTTCCACTTCCTTACGTCGCGACCATGCAATTTAAATAGGATGTTCCTAAATTTGCCTATCTTGGCATCCAATCTTGGTATTATGTCTGGAGCCTTGTCGAATAGCCTCTTCAATTCAGGGTCTTCTTGTTGTAGCTTTGCTATGTTTTTGAAGTCTTGTAAGATTTCGTTGCTTTCTTTGCTATTTATCTGCATGATTTTAATTTCATGGTGTGGATTGTATATCGTCTCAGGTATGTGACTCTCCGACCTTAACCTTGACAATAAGTCACTGAAGATGTTCTCCTTCCCCGGGATATGTTTGACCTCTATGTCGTGTGACATTATCTCATGTATGTACCTTGAGATTTTGGAGTTGGTTAGCTTGCATTTTTGAATGAAGGACAGGCTTACGTGATCTGTATATATAATTATTTTATAATGATATATATATTGTCTGAACTTTTGTAACGCAAAATGGATTGCACCTATTTCTAATTCAGTTATGCAGGCATTGGCTTCTATCTTGTTTAAAAATCTAGAAGCTGTGGCAATCACATGTTTGTTGCCATCTGCATCTTCTTGTGCTAATATTGCTCCATATGAGTGCGCACTAGCATCGGTGTATACTAGAAAAGGTGAATTTGGATCCGGTCTTTCCAGGAGAATACTGTGCTTGAAAAGTTCTTTGATATTCTCAAAGGCCACCTGGTGTTCAGCATTCCATTCCCACTTAGTATCTTTTTTTAACAGTGCTCTAAGGGGTACCAATTCCTTAGCGTAGTTGACCACGAATTTTGACTGGTACTGTAAAATGCCCAGAAACCTTCTCAACTGTTTTAAGTTACGTGGGGGTGGTATATGCTCTATGGCCTTGACCCTCTCCGGATTAGGTTGTATACCATCAGGTGTAATGATGTGGCCTAGAAATTCAGCCTCTTTGACGAAAAATTCACACTTTTCTAAATTTAGGGTCATGTTGCTTTCCTGGAACCTGGATAATACATAATCTATGTGATGTAAGTGCGACTCGGGATTCTTGCTGTATATCAAAAAATCGTCGACATATTGCGTTACAAAAGTCTCGATGGTATCCCCAAAAACTTTGTCTAGAGCCCTCAGTAGTGCACTGCTACTGGTCGATAGTCCAAAGGCACATTTTAAAAAATGGTATACCTTTCCTTTGTGCAAGAAACAGGTATATTTCCTGACATCTGGATGAAGAGGAATTTGCCAGAATGATGCTGTCAAGTCAAGACTTGTAAAATGTTGACCTCCCTTCAATTTCGATATTAGTTGGTCTACCCCCTCAGGCCTGTAATGATCTGGCAAGGTATGTGCATTTATCTTCCTTGCGTCGATGGTCATCCTCAATTTTCCACCTTTCTTATGGACCCATACCACTGGATTCACGTAACATGAGTCCGACGGCTCTATTATTCCGTCCGCTAACATTTTCTGGATCACTCTGTCAGCTTCCTCCCTGATGGAGTTGGGGATGGGCCTGGATTTATGTGAATAGGGGGTAATATCTGTTACTGTAAAAGTATGTACGTACTTATTACATGTACCTGGCTTTTTATTAAAAACTTTCCTGTTTTTAACGAATATTTTCCTAAGTTGGTTTCTTTCCTCTTCAGAGATGCCATGTGCCCCCCAGACCTTCTCATCGATTAGCTGTGACATCGATTCTTCTCCATCTGTTGGTAGTGGTTCAGGTTGGTAGTTGTCCCAGGTAACATACTCGTCTTCTGTGCAGATCCAATGGCTGCAAACGTTAGTTTCCTCCTCGCTCGTCCAACCTGTTTTCTTCTTATTTACCCTTAGGTCTACCAACCTATTCTCGTGGACATTGATGTTCTCCACAAAGAATTGTTCATCCGGATGGATCCCTGTCTGGTCTGGTTCCTCCTGGCATGTTTCTTCCTCCAGGAACTTCGCAGTGCATTCTGAGGCTCCTTCCTTAATAATAAATTCATGTAGGTCATAGTTAATCACCGACCTCCAAAGGTTAAGCAAATCACTGCCAATGATTAGGGTAGCTGTTAGTCTAGGTATTACTAGGGCAATAAAATCGAACTTCCAACTTCCGATTTCCATTACCAGCCTTACCTGGTATTTAACATGTTCCTTTTTCTTGCCAATTGCTGTGCTGCAATACACTCCACACACAGGCAAGAATTCAGCATTTCTTTTAGTTATCAGTTCCTGGAATAGCTGTTCGTCACATACTAATGTGCTGGCTCCTGTATCAATCATCGCTGGCAATTCGATACCCCATACCTTCAGCCTAATCATTGGTGGATTGGTTATTTCCTTTCTTTCACTCGCCTGTCTTCTCAAGGTACCTACATTACATTGGTCAATATTGCCCCTACTGCCACACAGGTCAACTTCCGGGACACAAAGTTGACTTGTATTTAGTTTTCCTGGACGTTGGAGGTGATCGTTGTTTCTGTATTCTGTGCAGTATCGGTCCTATCCGGCACATTTTCATTCTGTTCCTGTTGTCTTACGTTGTCGGTGTTCCCTTGGTTTCTGCCCCTTTGACGTGAACCCCTATTGTATGACGGCCTATGGCTGTTCAAGTATTCCCTACAGAATCGTATATGATTCACTTGATGGGTACGGTCTCCTGGTCTTCCACGATCATATCTATGCGTTCTGTATCTCGATTCACCCCTCGGTATCGTGTCGTGGTACCGCTGTCTTGTGTTCTCAATCCTCTCGCCATGATTATGTGGTTGTGGGAAATGGTGTGCCCCTCTCCCCCTTTCATGGGTACTCCTAGTATTTCTATGTTCTCCCTCACTCTGGTTGTTCGTAGCCGTGTTCCGGTTTAGGATGAGTGAGTTTGGGTGACCGTTCCTATGTCTATGCTCATTAGGCCGACCATTTTGTGTTTCGAAGGCTGTCAGCAATTCTATCATATCTGCAAAATCTACTGGCCCCGCAACAATTAACCCTGTTCTCACTGTGTCTGGGAAATGTCTTGTTATGCTGGCAATTAGTTCTGCCTCCGACAAGTTGGGGTCTAATAGCTTTCCTTTGTTGGCTACTTTCATAAAATAATCGACTAGCGACAACCCTTTGGTTGGATTGTATCTACCTGTCGCTAGCTCTACCCTAGTTTGGTTTTGTTTAGCTGGGCCCCAATACCTTGATAGGAATAAATTTTTGAATGAGCTATACGACTCATGACCAGCTAGTGTTAACCTGAGCCATTCTAATGCCTTGTTTTTTAAGCTTTTCTTAACTATCATCATCCTAAGCTCGTTTGGTATCCTTTTCACTTTAAAATATTCTTCCATCTCTTTAACAAAGAGTTTTGGATCGTCTCCCTTCTCCTCGTCAAATGTAGGCGGTGTGATTTCATGTAATATGCTGTTGGTGTAACATGTGTTGTGTGTCGTGTCATTGTTTGGTTGTGAACCTCTTTCTCTGTATGGTGAGTCAACATTTTGTACATTATTCAAATAACTCTCATCTTGTACATTACTTACATCTAAATCATCTTGCCTCTGTAATGCATTTACAACCTCATTTACATTAGCCAAACTTTCTTTTCCTTTTTTCATTTCTTCACAAATTGATCTTAAGTCATTTTTTATTTCTAAGTGACTCTGTTTCATATCATTTATAGCATTCTGTTGTAAATGCATCACATCATTCATTGTCTTAATTTTAGGAATTCCAATTTGTTCTACAGTTTCATTAATAATGTCTTTCTTTACTACCTCAATCTCTTTCCTTAATTCCTCAGTTATTTCTGCTTTTACATTTGTAATCTTACAGTCTACACTTGCATTACATTCTGTTATTTCATCCCTACATCTAGCAATTTCTCCTTCTAACACAATCTTATTCTCTCTCATTTCTGATTCTATTTTTCCCATCCTATCTCCTACGATTTCTATCCTAGCTTCTAAGGCTTCCTTTGTTTCATTCAAGTTTTTATGTACTAATTTTAAATTAGTTTCCATTACTTTCATATTTTCTTTACACTCCTGTCTTCCTAATTCTATTTTCTGTTCTAAGTTCTGTCTTCCTAATTCCATTTTCTGTTCTAAGTCTTTTCTCACTTCCTCCATTTTCTGACCTATCTCTTCCTTATTCTGTTCCAGTTTCTGACCTATACTCTGTTCTATGTCCTGTCTCAATTCTATGTTATTTTGTTCCATTTTCTGACCTAATTCTACCTTGTTTTGTTCCAGTTTCTGACCTAAACTTTGTTCTAGTCTTTCAAACATGATCATCATTAACCTTTGGTCTTTGCTTATTTCCACCTGTTCCTCACTTTCTAATTCTACCTGATAACTAGGCCTATCTGCCCCTTCCCCCACTCCTGTTTCTATCTCTTTTCGCGACATTTTAATTTCTTTATTTAATTCACTTAAGGTTAAAAGTCCCACTACTTTTCCGCTTCTCAATAACATGAAAAATGGAAATAAAATGTATGTAAAAATAAAAATTTTGTATCCTACTTTCTTTTCCGTTGGTTCTCCGTCCAGTTATTTACGTCTCCTGGGTAGTTGGCTTCGCTAGATGATCTCCGGTGTTTTTTTTCCCACGTTGATTCTCCGTGTATCGATGATATCAAACGATAGTCTAATGGCGTCTTTTTCCTGCGCGATGGGATGGCGTCATTTGATGTTAACACTTCGTACTCGTAATTTTGCATTCCATTCTAAATTCGCGCTCCACGTTGGGTAAGCCATTTTGGTGCGGTTTTTATGATTGTTCAGTACATAGCATACCGGAATAATGTTTTTACTGAATGTAGAAATAGAAAGTGATAGCAGACGCGGTTATCTACAGGGTCGAGGTCACAGAATGGAATGCATAAATCAACGTTCCTTTATCACAACATATTTATTCGTTAATTTACACTTTTAGCACCATATTAATTAATCAACAATCTTCACAGTTTGGTAGAATCTACACTGTATAAAGGTTTGGGTGAAAGTTACATGTTCACGCGCTACCAAAAAAAAAAAAAAACACATCCTTCCATCTTGAACACACAGACGCTAATGAAAAAACAGTCCCTGGCGTCTGTATGACGCAACACCGCCATTCTTTTGTATTCATCCGCGCAATAGTTTCTATTGGTTGAACACAAAGTGACAAGAAAACATTGGCTATCTTGAATATTAAAAAATAGGTCCCTGATACACCCAAACAAGAATTAGAAATTTACACACTCTTAGAAAAATATTTACATGAACGATTTTCTATTGATCAATATTCTGTCTCACATGTATGTATGTATGTATGTATGTATGTATGTATGTATGTATGTATGTATGTATGTATGTATGTATGTATGTATGTATGTATGTATGTATGTATGTATGTATGTATGTATGTATGTATGTATGTATGTATGTATGTATGTATGTATGTATGTATGTATGTATGTATGTATGTATGTATGTATGTATGTATGTATGTATGTATGTATGTATGTATGTATGTATGTATGTATGTATGTATGTATGTATGTATGTATGTATGTATGTATGTATGTATGTATGTATGTATGTATGTATGTATGTATGTATGTATGTATGTATGTATGTATGTATGTATGTATGTATGTATGTATGTATGTATGTATGTATGTATGTATGTATGTATGTATGTATGTATGTATGTATGTATGTATGTATGTATGTATGTATGTATGTATGTATGTATGTATGTATGTATGTATGTATGTATGTATGTATGTATGTATGTATGTATGTATGTATGTATGTATGTATGTATGTATGTATGTATGTATGTATGTATGTATGTATGTATGTATGTATGTATGTATGTATGTATGTATGTATGTATGTATGTATGTATGTATGTATGTATGTATGTATGTATGTATGTATGTATGTATGTATGTATGTATGTATGTATGTATGTATGTATGTATGTATGTATGTATGTATGTATGTATGTATGTATGTATGTATGTATGTATGTATGTATGTATGTATGTATGTATGTATGTATGTATGTATGTATGTATGTATGTATGTATGTATGTATGTATGTATGTATGTATGTATGTATGTATGTATGTATGTATGTATGTATGTATGTATGTATGTATGTATGTATGTATGTATGTATGTATGTATGTATGTATGTATGTATGTATGTATGTATGTATGTATGTATGTATGTATGTATGTATGTATGTATGTATGTATGTATGTATGTATGTATGTATGTATGTATGTATGTATGTATGTATGTATGTATGTATGTATGTATGTATGTATGTATGTATGTATGTATGTATGTATGTATGTATGTATGTATGTATGTATGTATGTATGTATGTATGTATGTATGTATGTATGTATGTATGTATGTATGTATGTATGTATGTATGTATGTATGTATGTATGTATGTATGTATGTATGTATGTATGTATGTATGTATGTATGTATGTATGTATGTATGTATGTATGTATGTATGTATGTATGTATGTATGTATGTATGTATGTATGTATGTATGTATGTATGTATGTATGTATGTATGTATGTATGTATGTATGTATGTATGTATGTATGTATGTATGTATGTATGTATGTATGTATGTATGTATGTATGTATGTATGTATGTATGTATGTATGTATGTATGTATGTATGTATGTATGTATGTATGTATGTATGTATGTATGTATGTATGTATGTATGTATGTATGTATGTATGTATGTATGTATGTATGTATGTATGTGTATGTATGTATGTATGTATGTATGTATGTATGTATTTTTTTTTTATTTATTGTTAATATACAGCATGCCCCATTACTTAGTAATATTACATGCTTTTTCTTACATCTGTATAGTTTTAGATATTACAATATGTTAATTAACAAAGTTACAATTGTTTATAAGTTAAACTATTTGGCTGATTATGTTATTTGCAATGTTCGTTATAGTTTGTCAAAATCTATATTGTTTATGAAATATATAAATTCCTTAAGGTATTTGTTTCCCAGTTCATTGTTTGTTACCGGCCACTGTCCACCTTTGTTTGTAATACTTTGTTTTAGTTTTTGTCTTTCAGTATCTAATAGAGAACACTCATATATTAAGTGGTTTACATTTTGGTTCTGATTTTGACACTTACACAAGGCACTTTCCGCTATCTTGAACCGATGATAGTATTCTCTGGTTTTTCCATGGCCTGTTAACATTGCTGTAACTTGTCCATTTAATGGTACCTTCTGTTTTAGGCGTTCTTGCACCAAGGGAAAAAACATTTTGGTGGTTCTTCCTTTTGAGGTTAAGTCCCATTGTTGTTGCCAAGTATGTAGTGCTCTCTCCGCTGCTTCCTTGATGATGTAGCTTCTTGGGATCTTGTTGTAGATCATCTCTCTGTTATCTTCTTGCGCGGCTTCTTTTGCTAATTTATCTGCTAGTTCGTTACCACGTAGCCCCACGTGGGCCTTTACCCATTTTATGTGTAATGTCCATCCATTTTCTTGTAGTTTCTTAATTTTAGCCTTTATTTCTTCTATTAAGCTGTTCCGAATTTGGCTGGTCTTGAGAAGATCTACTGTAATCTGACTGTCGGTGTACACTACACCTAATTTCTCTCCTACATTGAGTTCTTTGTTACTTTCTAGCTCTATAAGAGCCTGTAGAATAGCTATCTGTTCAGCTTGATTGTTTGAGCAATGGGCGCTAAGTTGATATTTTAATTTTTTAACCGGTTCTCCATTTAGAAAAATGACTGCGGCTGCTCCAATTTTTTCGTTTATCTTGCTCCCGTCAGTGTAAATTTCTGTGTTGTACTGTAAGCCTTGTTGTGCTTCTTGAACACTCATTCTATCTGCAGGATGAGGCCACTCGGTCAGTTTCGGGGCTTCTTCGACTAACGTCGGAATTCCATTTGTGCTCGTCACATGTGCGTTTTCGTATATGTCTAGAATTTCTTGAATTCGTATATTTATTGGCTTGACTGCCGCTAAAACGCAGGACGCTTCATATGAAACTGTTCGGTAAGCTTTTGCAATTTTTATGTTCATCAATCTTTGTACACGCTGGTATTTGAGCATATTCTTTCTTTTTAGAATAGCTTCTTTCCACACTTTCACTCCATATAACAGCATCGGAAGTATCGCACCTTTATAAATTGTTCGTAAGGCTTGTTGTCCTAAACCCCAGTTCAACTTTGCAGACTTCGCTAATGCATTTACCAGTTTTATGTATGTATGTATGTATGGATGGATGGATGGATGGATGGATGGATGGATGGATGGATGGATGGATGGATGGATGGATGGATGGATGGATGGATGGATGGATGGATGGATGGATGGATGGATGGATGGATGGATGGATGGATGGATGGATGGATGGATGGATGGATGGATGGATGGATGGATGGATGGATGGATGGATGGATGGATGGATGGATGGATGGATGGATGGATGGATGGATGGATGGATGGATGGATGGATGGATGGATGGATGGATGGATGGATGGATGGATGGATGGATGGATGGATGGATGGATGGATGGATGGATGGATGGATGGATGGATGGATGGATGGATGGATGGATGGATGGATGGATGGATGGATGGATGGATGGATGGATGGATGGATGGATGGATGGATGGATGGATGGATGGATGGATGGATGGATGGATGGATGGATGGATGGATGGATGGATGGATGGATGGATGGATGGATGGATGGATGGATGGATGGATGGATGGATGGATGGATGGATGGATGGATGGATGGATGGATGGATGGATGGATGGATGGATGGATGGATGGATGGATGGATGGATGGATGGATGGATGGATGGATGGATGGATGGATGGATGGATGGATGGATGGATGGATGGATGGATGGATGGATGGATGGATGGATGGATGGATGGATGGATGGATGGATGGATGGATGGATGGATGGATGGATGGATGGATGGATGGATGGATGGATGGATGGATGGATGGATGGATGGATGGATGGATGGATGGATGGATGGATGGATGGATGGATGGATGGATGGATGGATGGATGGATGGATGGATGGATGGATGGATGGATGGATGGATGGATGGATGGATGGATGGATGGATGGATGGATGGATGGATGGATGGATGGATGGATGGATGGATGGATGGATGGATGGATGGATGGATGGATGGATGGATGGATGGATGGATGGATGGATGGATGGATGGATGGATGGATGGATGGATGGATGGATGGATGGATGGATGGATGGATGGATGGATGGATGGATGGATGGATGGATGGATGGATGGATGGATGGATGGATGGATGGATGGATGGATGGATGGATGGATGGATGGATGGATGGATGGATGGATGGATGGATGGATGGATGGATGGATGGATGGATGGATGGATGGATGGATGGATGGATGGATGGATGGATGGATGGATGGATGGATGGATGGATGGATGGATGGATGGATGGATGGATGGATGGATGGATGGATGGATGGATGGATGGATGGATGGATGGATGGATGGATGGATGGATGGATGTATGTATGTATGTATGTATGTATTTTTTTTTTTTTATTTATTGTTAACATACAGCATGCCCCACTACTTAGTAATATTACATGCTTTTTGTTACATCTGCATAGTTTTAGATATTACAATATGTTAATTAACAAAGTTACAATTGTTTATAAGTTAAACTATTTGGCTAATTATGTTATTTGCAATGTTCGTTATAGTTTGTCAAAATCTATATTGTTTATGAAATATATAAATTCCTTAAGATATTTGTTTCCCAGTTCATTGTTTGTTACCGGCCACTGTCCACCTTTGTTTATAATACTTTGTTTTAGTTTTTGTCTTTCTGTATGTAATAGAGAACACTCATATATTAAGTGGTTTACATTTTGGTTCTGATTTTGACACTTACACAAGGCACTTTCCGCTATCTTGAACCGATGATAGTATTCTCTGGTTTTTCCATGGCCTGTTAACATTGCTGTAACTTGTCCATTTAATGGTATCTTCTGTTTTAGGCGTTCTTGCACCAAGGGAAAAAACATTTTGGTGGTTCTTCCTTTTGAGGTTAAGTCCCATTGTTGTTGCCAAGTATGTAGTGCTCTCTCCGCTGCTTCCTTGATGATGTAGCTTCTTGGGATCTTGTTGTAGATCATCTCTCTGTTATCTTCTTGCGCGGCTTCTTTTGCTAATTTATCTGCTAGTTCGTTACCACGTAGCCCCACGTGGGCCTTTACCCATTTTATGTGTAATGTCCATCCATTTTCTTGTAGTTTCTTAATTTTAGCCTTTATTTCTTCTATTAAGCTGTTCCGAATTTGGCTGGTCTTGAGAAGATCTACTGTAATCTGACTGTCGGTGTACACTACACCTAATTTCTCTCCTACATTGAGTTCATTGTTACTTTCTAGCTCTATAAGAGCCTGTAGAATAGCTATCTGTTCAGCTTGATTGTTTGAGCAATGGGCGCTAAGTTGATATTTTAATTTTTTAACCGGTTCTCCATTTAGAAAAATGACTGCGGCTGCTCCAATTTTTTCGTTTATCTTGCTCCCGTCAGTGTAAATTTCTGTGTTGTACTGTAAGCCTTGTTGTGCTTCTTGAACACTCATTCTATCTGCAGGATGAGGCCACTCGGTCAGTTTCGGGGCTTCTTCGACTAACGTCGGAATTCCATTTGTGCTCGTCACATGTGCGTTTTCGTATATGTCTAGAATTTCTTGAATTCTTATATTTATTGGCTTGACTGCCGCTAAAACGCAGGACGCTTCATATGAAACTGTTCGGTAAGCTTTTGCGATTTTTATGTTCATCAATCTTTGTACACGCTGGTATTTGAGCATATTCTTTCTTTTTAGAATAGCTTCTTTCCACACTTTCACTCCATATAACAGCATCGGAAGTATCGCACCTTTATAAATTGTTCGTAAGGCTTGTTGTCCTAAACCCCAGTTCAACTTTGCAGACTTCGCTAATGCATTTACCAGTTTTATGCATTTCTCTGAGACTTGTTTTATATGCATATCAAATGTCATCTTGTTGTCGAACAATATACCTAGGTACTTCAACTGTTTTACTTGCTCTACGATAGAGTTGTTTATATATACTCTTATTTGACTTCTTTCTTCTTTTCTTTTCCTTGTTATAAGAATAGTTTTTGATTTACTGTTGTTGAACTGGAGTTTATATTGTTTTGCCCAATGTTCGATTTGGTGTAGATCAGCATTTGCGTACATTTCTGCTACTTCCTTATTTTCTCCTGATGTCATTAGTAATAGGTCGTCGGCAAAGGCTACTAATTTACTTCGTTTCGTATAACGTAAACTGAGTAGCGAGTTATATAAGATGTTCCAGAACCCTGGACCGCAGCACGATCCCTGGGGGCAGCCCTTCGTCACCTCTTTTTCTACTGTGCTGTGTTTGGTTGAAAGTTTGGCTAATCTGCCTCCGAAATAATTTTTAGTTAAATAATATAGGTTTTTTGGGCATTGTAAATTCCTTAAATTGTGGAGTATGCCAGGCCACCAAGCAGCGTCGAATGCACCTTTAACATCTAGGCTAGTAATTATCACACTGTTTTTCTGATCTAAATTGGTTGTTATGAACTTTTTGACTGCCAGTGCTGCGTCTACGGTGCTTCTTTGAGGGATAAATCCATATTGATTCATGTTGAGCAAATTGTTGGTGTATATGTGATGATTTATTCTATTTATCATCAACTTTTCTAGTATTTTCCCTCCGATATTTAATAGACTTATTGGTCTGAACTTTGTAGCATCGTGACCTTCCTCTTTCCCTGGTTTAACAACGGGTATAATTTGCGATACTTTCCATATTTTTGGAAAGTATCCTTGACCTAGACATTTATTATAAATGGCCGTAAATGATGCAGGGAAACTGTTGAAGGCTCTAAGTATAATATTTTGAGTTATGCCATCTTCTCCTGGCGCTTTCTTGGGGTTAAACGTTTGAATAACACGAAGCACTTCCGCAGTTGTGAATTCTCTGTCATTCGGTGTATTTACGGGTTCTTCTTGCAGCCTACGCATCTCCCGTTGTTGCACTGAATCACTTTCTGGGTCATCTTCGGAAGTGAAGTGGTCTATCATACACTGAAGTGTTTCTTGGATATCGGCTGTATAGGTACCATCGGCATTTTGAATAGTTGTTAATGTAGGTTGAGTTCTTATCTTTCCAGCTGTGAGTTTGTATGCTGCGTGCCATGGGTTGCTTCCATCTTGGATGGTGCAGTATTTTTTCCACGAGTCTAACTTTTGTTTTTGTATTTGCAATTGGTATTCGCCTTTCCCTGCAATGTATAAAAGTCTCCTTTCTTCTCTGAGCTGTTGGTTATTTAGTGTCCTCTGGTATCTTCTACGTAGAGCGTTTACTCTTTTTCTTAAAATTGTTAGCTGGTCGTTCCACCATGGGACTGATTTCCTATTGGTCGATATTTTCTTCGAAGTGGACTTACGAAAAGCCTTGTCACATGCTTTTGTAATGCAGGAGTTAAATCTTTCTATTATCTCTTCAGCATTATGATATTCCTTTATAATTTCGCAGATTAGATAATCATTTTCCTCCAAGTTGGTTTCACTTGTCCCGCATTTGAATTCCTTATTTAGCATAGAGCTAAGGATATTATTGAACAGATTATAATTTTCTTCTTTATTAACTATGTATCTTTTCCCAGTAAACTTCTCTTTCTTGGGCTGGGTAGTATGTGTGTAAGTTTTGAACGCTCTTAGGACCTTAAATGTGATTATTTTATGGTCTGAACAACTTTCTTGCTCTCCGCATTTCCAATCGGTTATATTCATAAGTAGGCGATTGTTAGTAAGCGTCAAGTCAATCCAGCTTTTTGCCCTGCTAGTTTCGAAGGTTGGTATTCCTATGTTCTCATTGACAATATGCAGTGTCGAAGCTGTTAGAAATTCTTCAAGGATACAGCCTCTTTCATTGTTATTTGTATCAAACCACAGGTTGCTCCTAGCATTAGTATCTGCCGATATTATTATTCCATGTCCTTTTACGTGATCTAAAATGTTTTCTATCTTCCCTATGTCTATTCCTATGTGTGATTCAATGTCAAAGTACATGCTAGACGTGAAGAATTTACTGTCTCTGTACTGTATTTCCATAACAACACAATCTTCATTTGAGAGTTGACTTATTAATGTAGCATCGATATTAAAGTTATTGATTATTATGGCTGCTCTCTTTCTTCCAACTCCGCATACATAAGTTCTCATTGACTTTGGAATTCCTGCTAATTTATTATTTACAGTATATGGTTCCTGTATAAATGATATATCTATCCTGGATTCATAAATGAGTTGTACTAAATTACTCGTTGCTATTTTAGAATGTTGTAAATTCACTTGGAAGCAGTTAATACTCTGTTCAGCCATACTAGTAGTCAATATTCAGTTGGTATCTCCTCAATACTGATTGGTAGCATGGGCAGTTATTATCAAGTGCCGAGTGGTTTACATCAATTGCACTACCTGCATTATGTTTGGAAAAATTGATACAATTGCTGCATTTAAATTCTTGTGTGCCGACTTTGCAGTCTTTCATCTTGTGACCTCCCGCACACTTCGGGCATGCTTGCTGTCCACGGCACTTCTCTGCATGGTGATTATATTTATTGCATTTGAAACAGCGGGTAACTTTGACATAGTCTTTCCAATTACATAGGTTCCAACACAGTTTTATCTTTTTGTCCATAAGTTGCTTTCTGATAGTGGAACTGATTTGCACAACTATTGTGTTATTTTTCTTTTTGTCACGAAACTGGAAAACCGGCTTTATTTCCCCTTTATGTCCCTCTATTTCCTTGTTTTGCGCCTCAAGAACTTCGGCCACATTTTCTAGTGTAATCTCCTCAGGAGCGTTGAAAATTATGATCCTTGGACTTCTCTTCTCCGGGACCACCGCCTCAAGTTCATCCCCGCATTTCTCTTTTATGCTATTGCATATGACATCCAATTCTTCTTTCTCTCCGGTCTTAATTAAAACGTTCCCATTTTTCAGTGTATTCAATGCCTTGATACCCACTTTTATTGTTACTGGGTTTACCTTTGTCTTGATCAAGGTTCTAATATATTCCGCACTCTGATTGTTCTTACTTTTAACGAACAAGTTATAATCTTTCTTGCCCTGTTCATTTAAACTGCTGTGCGCAATTTCCGAATATGTTCGCCGTTGTCCACCTGCTGTCGCCATTTCCAAGGTAATTTGAGACCGGTTAAACGTATTACTGGGCATTCCCCTGGATTTTGATGATACAATGCAAGCTTGTGTTTTCAAAAGTTCAGTTTGTGCTGTTTTTAATTGCGTTTGTACATTTTCTAGTTGTTGATCTTTCTCAATCTGATTGCTTTTAAGTATAGCTATTGCTCTCCTTAAGTCGCCAACAGCATGTACAATGTTCTGCTTGAGGTCTTGGCGCAGGTTTTTGCTGGCTTCAGTCACATTTAATAGTACTTTAAAAGCACCTTCAATGAGGTTATCCGTTGCATCCGCCATTTTCTTCTGTCTCACGGCTTGGAAGTGTTCTGCCTTAAAACCCCGTGTTTTCACAATCTTCACAGCTAATTCTCACAACAATAATATCTATACTTACACAACTCTGGATGTTCAATGCTTAATGATTCTAATATTCATTAAAATCAACGTAAATATCTAAATGTTCGCAATAACCTCACACAAACACGGCCTCCTTAAAGCTTCAAAATCACGACTCTTTGTGTGTGTGTGTGTGTGTGTGTGTGTGTGTGTGTGTGTGTGTGTGTGTGTGTGTGTGTGTGTGTGTGTGTGTGTGTGTGTGTGTGTGTGTGTGTGTGTGTGTGTGTGTGTGTGTGTGTGTGTGTGTGTGTGTGTGTGTGTGTGTGTGTGTGTGTGTGTGTGTGTGTGTGTGTGTGTGTGTGTGTGTGTGTGTGTGTGTGTGTGTGTGTGTGTGTGTGTGTGTGTGTGTGTGTGTGTGTGTGTGTGTGTGTGTGTGTGTGTGTGTGTGTGTGTGTGTGTGTGTGTGTGTGTGTGTGTGTGTGTGTGTGTGTGTGTGTGTGTGTGTGTGTGTGTGTGTGTGTGTGTGTGTGTGTGTGTGTGTGTGTGTGTGTGTGTGTGTGTGTGTGTGTGTGTGTGTGTGTGTGTGTGTGTGTGTGTGTGTGTGTGTGTGTGTGTGTGTGTGTGTGTGTGTGTGTGTGTGTGTGTGTGTGTGTGTGTGTGTGTGTGTGTGTGTGTGTGTGTGTGTGTGTGTGTGTGTGTGTGTGTGTGTGTGTGTGTGTGTGTGTGTGTGTGTGTGTGTGTGTGTGTGTGTGTGTGTGTGTGTGTGTGTGTGTGTGTGTGTGTGTGTGTGTGTGTGTGTGTGTGTGTGTGTGTGTGTGTGTGTGTGTGTGTGTGTGTGTGTGTGTGTGTGTGTGTGTGTGTGTGTGTGTGTGTGTGTGTGTGTGTGTGTGTGTGTGTGTGTGTGTGTGTGTGTGTGTGTGTGTGTGTGTGTGTGTGTGTGTGTGTGTGTGTGTGTGTGTGTGTGTGTGTGTGTGTGTGTATGTATGTATGTATGTATGTATGTATTTTTTTTTTTTTAATATAAACATTCTTTATTTTCGGCATGTTCCATTACAAAGAACGTAATACTACATGCCATTATAGTACATGCTTAATAAATATACTAATACATAGTTTTACTTATGGGATATCGTTAGTTGCACTCTAGAGTTTATCCAGTTCTATTGTGTTTAGGTATTCAATAAATTCAGTTGTGTATTCCGTTACTAATTTATGTTGTTGGAATGTCCATTTTCCATATTTGTTTAACATAGCTTTCTTGAATTTGATTCTTTCTCTGTCAAGTTTTGGACATTCAAATAAAACGTGTTCTACGGTCTGTTCTGCTGTTCCACAGGAGCACATTGGAGAGTCCTTTATCTTAAATCTGTAAAAGTAAGAATTAAGTCTGCCATGTCCGGTTAGGAAAGTTGTGACTTTACCAGTAAGTGGAAATTTAAGTCGTAATCTATCTGCCACTGTGGGGAAATAAGATTTAGTCACTGCTCCATTTTTGGTGTTTCGCCACTCACTTTCCCACTGATTCACACTTTCTTCATGTAGCTTTCGCATGATGTCACTCACGGGTATCCTGTCGAAACTAACTGGTAGGTCCTTGTTGTTCGCTGCCTGTTTCGCCAGTTGGTCAGCCAGCTCGTTCCCTTCAATTCCGACGTGAGCCTTGACCCATGTGAAATAGATAATCCAGCTGTGTGCTTCTAGTTGCTTTATTTGTTTTCTTATTTGTTCAATAAGGTGAAGATGGTTGTTAGAGTTCCGTAATGAATCAAGAGTGATTCTGCTGTCAGTGTGTAAAGCAGCTGTTTTTTGAACATGCTGTAGTTGGAGATGTTCAAGGTGTTCAAGGGCTTTGAGAATTGCGAACTGCTCTGCTTGATTGTTAGAACATCTACTGTGTAATTTATATTGTAGTTGGTGGACTAGTACTTTGTCTATGAATATAGCAATTCCGGATCCAACTGCCGAATCTTCCTTACTTCCATCAGTGAAAATGTCTACTAAATGGGTTTGATCATTGGGTTTCTCTTTGATCTTGATTATTTCTGCTGGATGAGGCCACGTTGCGTAATGCTCTGCTGTATCAATCGTAATTCCTTCCTGGTTCCGTTTCTTGCTTTCATATAATCTCGCAATTTCCCGAATATGTATCCCTATGGGAGTGTTTTTTGACAGAATGCATAGTGCTTCAGATGACGTAGTGCGATATGCTTTAGTTATTTTTATGTTAATAAGTCTTTGGACTCTTTGTAGCTTGAGTTTGTTATATCTTTTGTTGATTGCTTCTGCCCATACAGGTGCCCCGTACGTCAGAATGGGCAATAAAGCCCCTTTATATATAATTCTCATCACATCACTATTTAGTCCCCAATTTATTTTTGCGGATTTGGCCAGTGCATGAATTAGTTTTATGCTTTTTTCGCTAACGTATTCTATATGCCGAGTAAAGTTGAGTCTATGGTCAATAATTATGCCCAAATATTTTAAGCTTTCTGTCTGTAGTAACTGCTTATTGTTTAAGTATATCTTGAGTACTCGCTCAGGCAATGGTCTTCTTCTCGAAATTACTAACACTGTAGACTTCTGCTCATTGAAGACGATTTTGTTGTCTCTGGCCCATCTCGATATTTTCTGCAATTCGATGTTAGCGTAATGTATGTATGTATGTATGTATGTATGTATGTATGTATGTATGTATGTATGTATGTATGTATGTATGTATGTATGTATGTATGTATGTATGTATGTATGTATGTATGTATGTATGTATGTATGTATGTATGTATGTATGTATGTATGTATGTATGTATGTATGTATGTATGTATGTATGTATGTATGTATGTATGTATGTATGTATGTATGTATGTATGTATGTATGTATGTATGTATGTATGTATGTATGTATGTATGTATGTATGTATGTATGTATGTATGTATGTATGTATGTATGTATGTATGTATGTATGTATGTATGTATGTATGTATGTATGTATGTATGTATGTATGTATGTATGTATGTATGTATGTATGTATGTATGTATGTATGTATGTATGTATGTATGTATGTATGTATGTATGTATGTATGTATGTATGTATGTATGTATGTATGTATGTATGTATGTATGTATGTATGTATGTATGTATGTATGTATGTATGTATGTATGTATGTATGTATGTATGTATGTATGTATGTATGTATGTATGTATGTATGTATGTATGTATGTATGTATGTATGTATGTATGTATGTATGTATGTATGTATGTATGTATGTATGTATGTATGTATGTATGTATGTATGTATGTATGTATGTATGTATGTATGTATGTATGTATGTATGTATGTATGTATGTATGTATGTATGTATGTATGTATGTATGTATGTATGTATGTATGTATGTATGTATGTATGTATGTATGTATGTATGTATGTATGTATGTATGTATGTATGTATGTATGTATGTATGTATGTATGTATGTATGTATGTATGTATGTATGTATGTATGTATGTATGTATGTATGTATGTATGTATGTATGTATGTATGTATGTATGTATGTATGTATGTATGTATGTATGTATGTATGTATGTATGTATGTATGTATGTATGTATGTATGTATGTATGTATGTATGTATGTATGTATGTATGTATGTATGTATGTATGTATGTATGTATGTATGTATGTATGTATGTATGTATGTATGTATGTATGTATGTATGTATGTATGTATGTATGTATGTATGTATGTATGTATGTATGTATGTATGTATGTATGTATGTATGTATGTATGTATGTATGTATGTATGTATGTATGTATGTATGTATGTATGTATGTATGTATGTATGTATGTATGTATGTATGTATGTATGTATGTATGTATGTATGTATGTATGTATGTATGTATGTATGTATGTATGTATGTATGTATGTATGTATGTATGTATGTATGTATGTATGTATGTATGTATGTATGTATGTATGTATGTATGTATGTATGTATGTATGTATGTATGTATGTATGTATGTATGTATGTATGTATGTATGTATGTATGTATGTATGTATGTATGTATGTATGTATGTATGTATGTATGTATGTATGTATGTATGTATGTATGTATGTATGTATGTATGTATGTATGTATGTATGTATGTATGTATGTATGTATGTATGTATGTATGTATGTATGTATGTATGTATGTATGTATGTATGTATGTATGTATGTATGTATGTATGTATGTATGTATGTATGTATGTATGTATGTATGTATGTATGTATGTATGTATGTATGTATGTATGTATGTATGTATGTATGTATGTATGTATGTATGTATGTATGTATGTATGTATGTATGTATGTATGTATGTATGTATGTATGTATGTATGTATGTATGTATGTATGTATGTATGTATGTATGTATGTATGTATGTATGTATGTATGTATGTATGTATGTATGTATGTATGTATGTATGTATGTATGTATGTATGTATGTATGTATGTATGTATGTATGTATGTATGTATGTATGTATGTATGTATGTATGTATGTATGTATGTATGTATGTATGTATGTATGTATGTATGTATGTATGTATGTATGTATGTATGTATGTATGTATGTATGTATGTATGTATGTATGTATGTATGTATGTATGTATGTATGTATGTATGTATGTATGTATGTATGTATGTATGTATGTATGTATGTATGTATGTATGTATGTATGTATGTATGTATGTATGTATGTATGTATGTATGTATGTATGTATGTATGTATGTATGTATGTATGTATGTATGTATGTATGTATGTATGTATGTATGTATGTATGTATGTATGTATGTATGTATGTATGTATGTATGTATGTATGTATGTATGTATGTATGTATGTATGTATGTATGTATGTATGTATGTATGTATGTATGTATGTATGTATGTATGTATGTATGTATGTATGTATGTATGTATGTATGTATGTATGTATGTATGTATGTATGTATGTATGTATGTATGTATGTATGTATGTATGTATGTATGTATGTATGTATGTATGTATGTATGTATGTATGTATGTATGTATGTATGTATGTATGTATGTATGTATGTATGTATGTATGTATGTATGTATGTATGTATGTATGTATGTATGTATGTATGTATGTATGTATGTATGTATGTATGTATGTATGTATGTATGTATGTATGTATGTATGTATGTATGTATGTATGTATGTATGTATGTATGTATGTATGTATGTATGTATGTATGTATGTATGTATGTATGTATGTATGTATGTATGTATGTATGTATGTATGTATGTATGTATGTATGTATGTATGTATGTATGTATGTATGTATGTATGTATGTATGTATGTATGTATGTATGTATGTATGTATGTATGTATGTATGTATGTATGTATGTATGTATGTATGTATGTATGTATGTATGTATGTATGTATGTATGTATGTATGTATGTATGTATGTATGTATGTATGTATGTATGTATGTATGTATGTATGTATGTATGTATGTATGTATGTATGTATGTATGTATGTATGTATGTATGTATGTATGTATGTATGTATGTATGTATGTATGTATGTATGTATGTATGTATGTATGTATGTATGTATGTATGTATGTATGTATGTATGTATGTATGTATGTATGTATGTATGTATGTATGTATGTATGTATGTATGTATGTATGTATGTATGTATGTATGTATGTATGTATGTATGTATGTATGTATGTATGTATGTATGTATGTATGTATGTATGTATGTATGTATGTATGTATGTATGTATGTATGTATGTATGTATGTATGTATGTATGTATGTATGTATGTATGTATGTATGTATGTATGTATGTATGTATGTATGTATGTATGTATGTATGTATGTATGTATGTATGTATGTATGTATGTATGTATGTATGTATGTATGTATGTATGTATGTATGTATTTTTTTTTTTTTTTTTTATTGTTAACATACAGCATGCCCCACTACTTAGTAATATTACATGCTTTTTGTTACATATGCATAGTTTTAGATATTACAATATGTTAATTAACAAAGTTACAATTGTTTATAAGTTAAACTATTTGGCTGATTATGTTATTTGCAATGTTCGTTATAGTTTGTCAAAATCTATATTGTTTATGAAATATATAAATTCCTTAAGATATTTGTTTCCCAGTTCATTGTTTGTTACCGGCCACTGTCCACCTTTGTTTATAATACTTTGTTTTAGTTTTTGTCTTTCTGTATTTAATAGAGAACACTCATATATTAAGTGGTTTACATTTTGGTTCTGATTTTGACACTTACACAAGGCACTTTCCGCTATCTTGAACCGATGATAGTATTCTCTGGTATGTATGTATGTATGTATGTATGTATGTATGTATGTATGTATGTATGTATGTATGTATGTATGTATGTATGTATGTATGTATGTATGTATGTATGTATGTATGTATGTACGTACGTTGTATGTATGTATGTATGTATGTATGTATGTATGTATGTATGCATGCATGTATGTATGTATGTATGTATGTATGTATGTATGTATGTATGTATGTATGTATGTATGTATGTATGTATGTATGTATGTATGTATGTATGTATGTATGTATGTATGTATGTATGTATGTATGTATGTATGTATGTATGTATGTATGTATGTATGTATGTATGTATGTATGTATGTATGTATGTATGTATGTATGTATGTATGTATGTATGTATGTATGTATGTATGTATGTATGTATGTATGTATGTATGTATGTATGTATGTATGTATGTATGTATGTATGTATGTATGTATGTATGTATGTATGTATGTATGTATGTATGTATGTATGTATGTATGTATGTATGTATGTATGTATGTATGTATGTATGTATGTATGTATGTATGTATGTATGTATGTATGTATGTATGTATGTATGTATGTATGTACGTACGTACGTTGTATGTATGTATGTATGTATGTATGTACGTACGTACGTACGTTGTATGTATGTATGTATGTATGTATGTATGTATGTATGTATGTATGTATGTATGTATGTATGTATGTATGTATGTATGTATGTATGTATGTATGTATGTATGTATGTATGTATGTATGTATGTATGTATGTATGTATGTATGTATGTATGTATGTATGTATGTATGTATGTATGTATGTACGTACGTACGTTGTATGTATGTATGTATGTATGTATGTATGTATGTATGTATGTATGTATGTATGTATGTATGTATGTATGTATGTATGTATGTATGTATGTATGTATGTATGTATGTATGTATGTACGTACGTTGTATGTATGTATGTATGTATGTATGTATGTATGTATGTATGTATGTATGTATGTATGTATGTATGTATGTATGTATGTATGTATGTATGTACGTATGTATTTTTTTTTTATTGATAATTAACAACATGCCCCATTACAGCTGTAACATTACATGTTTTCAAGACATAATATAAAATGTTGAATCATATAACATGCAAGTTACAAATTGGGATTTACATTGAGACATTTGTAGTTGACTTGTTACAAAACATTCTAGTGCTGCTTAAAGTCTATCTTTAACATAGAATTTTAGTTAGTTCACATATAACCTGGTCTATGTCATAATTTGAAGATTACAATCTTTATAAAAATCTTAAAAGCGTTTAGGATTATAAAATAGGACCATTCCTTTGAATGGTACGTTTTATGTCTGTTTTGTGGCTAACCTATAATTTAAGTGAGAGAACAAACTTGTGAAATGCTCTTAAATGTTTTGATAACAATTCACTGTTCGTAGCTGGCCAGGTTCCTCCGTTCTTCCTTAATTCATTTATGAGTGTCGACCTTTCTTGTTTGATGTCTGGACATTCATAGATTAAGTGGTTTACAGTTTGAGGGCCTCTGTTACAAGTACAGGTGGGATCTTCTATAATGTGAAATCTATAGAAGTAATATTTAGTTTTGCCATGTCCTGAAATTATTGCTGTAAGTTCCGATGATGTAGGTAGCTTTATGCAATGTCTTCCTTTAACTGAGGGAATAAAGGATTTTGTTAAAAGACCTTTTGTAGTCTTATTCCATCTGTCTTGCCATTGTTGTAAACATTTTTCCCTAATTTCAGCTATGATGGTCGATTTTGGTACTTTGTTGTAGATGATTGCACTTCGTTGGTCCAGCGCAGATTCTTTAGCTAATTTATGAGCTAACTCATTGCCTGGTATTCCTACATGTGCTTTCACCCAGCTGAAGTGTACTGTCCACTTGTTTTGGTTTAGAGTTGACATAGTGTTTAATATCATTTGTGCAATGGAATTATGTTTCTTATTGTTCTTCAGTAAACACAGTGTTACTTTGCTATCAGTGAAGATGACAACGTTTTTGTCCTCATCTTTAAGTTCTTGCAAAGTGGAAATTACTTGAAGAGCTTTCAGGATTGCCAACTGCTCCACTTGGTTATCACCGTTGAGAGGGTGTCTCTTCCTTGTTATTAATAGTACTTGAGACTTTGTTTCATTGAAATTAATTTTGTTGTCTTTAGCCCAGAACTCTATTTTCTTGATATCCTGATTTGCGAAGTTTTCAGCGTCCATTATGCTGCTGCCTTTGGTCATTACTAGTAAGTCATCAGCAAAGGCTAAGACTTCGGTCCTTTCAGTAAATTCCAGGTTAAGTAGGGAATTATATAATATATTCCAGTAACCTGGTCCACAGCTCGATCCTTGGGGGACGCCTTTTGTAACTTCTCTCTCTGATTTATATGAATTGAAGCATAAACTAGCTTTCCTATCATGAAAGTAGTTCTCCGATAGTTTATATAGATTTCTAGGGCAGCTGAGCTTTTTCAAGTTATTAAGGATGCTGGGCCACCATGCTGCGTCAAATGCTCCTCTGACATCCAGACTAGTTAATATGATGTACTTATATTTTTGTAGATTCTGTTGTACAAACGCTTTCATCGCCATTCCTGCGTCCACTGTGCTTTTTTGAGGCATAAAACCAAACTGGTTTGAGTTGAAGAGGTTTCTTGAATTTATGTGATGAAGGATTCTCTCTATCATCAATTTCTCCAAAACTTTGCCAGCAGTGTTAAGCAGACTTATGGGGCGGTATTTTGAAACTTCTTCACTATCAATTTTCCCTGGTTTAACTATTGGAATTATTTTTGCGTTCTTCCATTTTTTGGGAAATATACCATTTTTCAGGCATCCATTGTACAGTGCAGTAAAGAAACGAGGGAAAAGCTTAAATGCCCTTAAGAATATTTTACTGGTAATGCCGTCTTCTCCTGGTGCCTTTTTAGGATTGAATGTTTCCAATGCGCACATAACTTCTGTCTGTGTAAATTCGACATCATCCGGGTTATAAATTTCTTCAGCCAGCTGTCTTCTATATTGTTTGTGTTGCTCACTGTCATCCTCTAAACTGTCTTTCGGAATGAAGTAGTCCATCATATAATTAAGTGTACTTGATGAATCAATTGTGTATGTTCCGTCTTCTTTTTTAAGTGTAGTCAGTGGTGTTTGGTCTCTCAATTTGCCGGCTGCAATTTTATAAATTATATTCCATGGGTTAGATCCATCAGTGATGCTACAATATTCCTTCCATGATATTATTTTTGCTGCATTAATTTTAGATTGATATTCACGATTGCCTTCTTGATACTGAAGTCTCCTCACTTGTCTTAATTTTTCATTATTTCTTGTTCTCTGGTATCGCCTTCTGAGTGCGTTCACCTTTTTTCTGAGTATCGTGAGCTCAGGTGACCACCATGGGACAGTTCTCCCATTGATCTCTTTTGTTTTCCCAGTGGTTCGAAATGATCCCTTACATGCATAATTTATTCCTGCAAAACACTTTTCGACTAGTTGTTCTATATCTGTCGATTCATTTGTTATGTTGTAAAGTTCTGTGTCAAGCTCACCGTCATTCAAATCTGTATTAAGAAATTCTGTGAAATTTGTTATTAGGAGTTTATCAAATGTATTAAAGTTATCATCTTTAATAATATATCTGGAGCCTTTGTGTATAATTTCTCTGCTTCGATTTATTTTGCCTATCTTGAATGTAATTAATTTGTGGTCTGAGCAGCTTTCTTCTTCACTATTCTTCCATTCAATGATAAACTTCAATAATTTAGTGTTCACGATGGTGAGATCTATGCAGCTTCGACCTTGTGCACTTTCGAAAGTTGCCTCTCCAGTGTCTTCGTTGATAATATGTAAATCACAAGAAGTTGTAAGGTCTACAAGTTTCTGTCCTCATTCGTTATTAATTGTGTCGAACCACATTTTATTTCTGGCATTCGTGTCTGCTGAAATAACTAATCCGTGGTCTTTAATAACATTCAAAAATCTTTCAATTTTTTGTAGGTCTACTTCAATATCTCTAGTTATGTCGAAGTACATGCTTGCAGCGAAAAAGTTTTTGTCCCCATATTTAACTTCTATAACTACACAATCTTCATCAGATACCTGGGCTAATTTAATGACATCAATGCTTTTGTTGTTGATTATTATAGCTGCTCTTTTCCTCAGGTTACCACTTGTATATGTTCTTAATTTATTGGGAATTCCAGCAAGTTTGTTATTTAGCGTATATGGTTCCTGAACGAATATTAAATCAATATTGAATTCATTAATAATTTGAACTAAATTGCTCGTGGCTATCCTCGAATGTTTGACGTTTACTTGATAACATTTCAGAATATAACTATCCATATTTGGATTACTTTTCACCGCACGCTTATGTTGCAGGTAATTTATGGATCTCATATTTATTTTTCTGTGAGTTTCTGCCATGTCAGTAGTCAATTTTCTCTGTATTTCTTTTTATCATATTCATGTAGCATATACAACTTCTGTCCAAGGATGAGTGATTTTCATTCAATGATTTTTCATTGTACCTATTGAAATTAACGCAATTGATGCATCGATAGCTGTCTTTGCTGGCCTTACATTCGCTAATCTTATGTTTCATTGCGCAGTGAGGGCATGTCAACTCTCCTTTGCAATCTTCTGCTTTATGATTGAATTTAGAACATTTATAGCATCTTAGAATTGAAATATAATCATCAGTATTGCAGATGTGCCATCCAATTTTTAACTTTTTACCTTGAAGTCGTTTCCTAAGTTCAGAGTTGACTTCTATGATCAAATTCTTGCGTTTCTTTCTGTCCTCAAATATGAATTTAGGAATAACATCTCCTTCATTGAGTTCTGCTTCCGAATTTTGCGATACAATCACTTCTACCGCGTTTTCCATTGTTATATCTTCTGGGACATTAAAAATAATCAATCTAGGGTTTCTAACTTTCGGTAGGTGACTCTCCAATTCAAGCCCACAAACGCTGTTTATTTCACTACATACCTTCTCTAAATCGCATTTTTTATCAGACTCTATTAATATTTGTCCATTCTTCAATGATTTCATAGCAGTTACTCCAACTTTCATCTTAGCTGGATTCAGCTTTGTTTTGAGTAAAGTTTTGGTGTACTCTGTACTTTGATCAGTTTTGGATTTAACAAATAATTTGTAGATCTTCTTTTCTTTGTTCTTATTCAATTCAGAATCATATTCTCTACTGGTTAGAATATCAGAATATTGTTTCTTCCCTCTACCACCATAGGTTACTTTCGTCCACTCACCACTGTCACAGCCTTCCCCAGTGCTTAATCCGCCAGTGACACACTTAACACCTTGATGTAATTGGTTATGATCTGCCGAGACCCCAACCGCGGCGTCAACATATAATTTTTTCTGGCTGGTAGTTGCTTTCTTCATTTCTAAGCGCAATTCGTTCAATTCTCTATCCTTTTCCTTGGAATCAGTCTTAAGCTTACAAATTACTTTCCTTAGTACATTTACCGATTTTACCAAACTTTCCTTTAAATCAAATCTCAAATTTTTGCTCACTTCGGTAACTTTTATTATTTTTTCAAGAGCACTTTCGATGCACTGATCGACTGTGTCAGACATCTTATCTCGATCTCTTATATGTGTATGTGATGCCTGTGATAATTTTAGTCTATCCTTCTTTAAATCCTTCTTTGAACTCTTTTCTTCTGTCACACTCTCCAACAAATTAAGTGCATCCTCTAAATCATCTGAATTAATCTGGGTCATTATGATTGTATAATAAGTAATCTGCTTTATTTAGAGTTACTATGAACATAACCTCCTGAGCTTGGGCAAATATGCTAACGTCACTTCCGGTTTGTCTCAGCCAACACTAATCGTTAATTCAAAATCAAGGCCTTATGGAGGCTTTATAACCCAATCCTTATGAAAACACAAAAAGAAATTCTAATTAAACACACACACACGTCGATCCCCTTAACTGCCTACAATAACACAACAACTGAACACTAAAACGAACTAAATGGAAAGTCAGTTTATACAAAACACGCAGTACAAACGCTAAAAGAGTCTAATTTCTTGACGCACACAAACTTAAACGTACCATCTAAGTCGTATACCTCAACAATATCATGTGTGTGTGTGTGGTGTGTGTGCGTGTGCGTGTGCGTGTGCGTGTGCGTGTGTGTGTGTGTGTGTGTGTGTGTGTGTTGTGTGTGTGTGTATGTATTTTTTTTTTTTTTTTACAACAACATTTTATTCCTGCATGTTCCATTACAGAAATGTAATACTACATGCATATGGTTTTACATAATTGAACATATGAGATTACAGTGGAATCGTTATTGGTTTCGTACAATTATGAAATGGTAGTTATTTTTAAAAGTTCAAAGTCTATATTGTTCACATACTTGTGGAATAGTTTCATATGTTTTTCCACTAATTCTTGATTTGTGATAGGCCACTTTGCACCTTTAAGTGTCACGGCTTTCTTGAAATTGTTTCTTTCACGGTTAAGTAGTTCACACTCCCATAGGATGTGGTGCACCGTTTGTGTTTCCTTTTTACACACACATGTTGGATCATTCGTTAATTTGAATCGATGGAAGTATTCAGCAAACTTCCCATGACCAGTAGTTACTGCTGTGAAGTTGTGGGTAAGCTTAAAATTCATTTTTAGTCTTTTTTCAATGCTGGGGAAATAGGTCTTTGTAAGTGCAGCATTTTGTGTGGTTTTCCACTCGTTTTCCCATCGTTTCAGACTCTCTTGTTTCAGCTCACTTTTCATGGTGCTAATGGGCTTTAAATCGTACACTATTGCTGTAGCTGTGTTGTTTGCTGCTTCTTTAGCTAGTGTATCAGCAAGCTCATTTCCTTGAATTCCTATATGCCCTTTAACCCATGTAAAGTTTATCTTCCATTCTTTGGATTTTAGGATTGATAGGTTGATTCTTATTTCCTCTATCAGAGGATAATGTTTTCGGTTATTCCGTAGAAGATCTAATGTTATCTGGCTATCAGTGTGCACTGCTGCAGATTTATCTTTAATTTCTATGGCATTAAGAATTTTAAGAGCTTGTAATATAGCGATTTGTTCCGCTTGGTTGTTGGAGCACCTGTTGTGTAATTTAAAATGATATTTTTGTATTGATTGATCTAGATAGATTATAACAACTCCAGATCCTACACCCGTGTGAGTTTTGCTACCATCGGTGTATATTTGAATTGCATATGCCTCTGTTTCGTTCTTTTGTTCAATGATTATATTATCAGCAGGATGGGGCCATCTTTCGTAGCTTATTGGGATGTCAAGTTGGGCTGTTGTTTTTGCTCTTCCCTTTATAATATTGTGGTAATTGGCTATTTCCGTTAGTTTAATGATGATTGGAGTTGTTCCGGCCAGAGTACATAGGGCTTCGTGTGAAGTGGTCCTGAATGCTTTTGTAATTTTAATATTTACTAATCTTTGTACCTGTCTTATTTTCTGGGCATTATATTGTGTTTTTAAAGCATCTATCCAAACAGGCACTCCATAGGAGATCAGTGGCAAGATTGCTCCTTTGTAGATTATGCTAATTACTTCAGAACGCAGTCCCCAGTTGATTTTTGCCGATTTTGCTAATGCATATATTAGTTTCTTTGACTTTTCCACTATATGATCAATATGCTGACGGAATCTGAATCTGTTGTCTACTATTATTCCTAGATATTTTATAGTCTCTGTCTGTTCTATTTTGCCATTGTCAAGGTATACGCTTAACCGTTGTTTAGTTTTTGGTTTCCTTCGAGATATTAGCATTACTTGACTTTTGCTTCTATTGAATGTTATCTTGTTTGTTGCGGCCCATGTTGTAATTTTTTGGATTTCTATATTTGCTTGATTCTCTAATTCCAATGTGCTTTTTCCTTTGATAAGAACCAGAACATCATCGGCAAAGACGATAAGTTTAGTACATGGTTTGAAGTTTAGTTTCAGTAAGGAGTCATAATAGATGTTCCATAGCCCAGGCCCACAGCAGGATCCCTGTGGGCATCCCTTAGTTGCTTTCCTTTCTACCGAGATACTGTTTGTTGTGAGTGTGCATCGTCTCTCACTTAAGTAGCTTTGTGTTAACCTGTACAAATTCTTCGGACATTGGAAGTTTTTTAAGGCATTGAGTATACCAGGCCACCAGGCACTATCAAATGCCCCTTTAACGTCTAAGCTGATTGCCGCTACACTGCTGTTGTTTTGTAAACTTTCTTCAATGAAATCCTTGGCCGACATGATTGCATCTAGTGTACTTGTTTGTGGTGTGAAACCGTATTGATTTTTACTTAATTTACCATTCGAATATAAATAGTACATAATTCGGTTTATAAAAAGTTTCTCTAGTACTTTGGCAGCAACCTTCAATAGACTTATTGGTCTGTATTTGGTGACTTCTTCAGTACTTTCTTTACCAGGCTTTATAATAGGTATTATTTTAGCTGTTTTCCAGACTTTTGGAAAGTTTCCTCCTTCTAGACATTTGTTATATAATGCTTTTATATACAGTGGCGTTGAATCAAATGCTAGATTGAGTATATTGCTAGTTATACCATCATCTCCTGGGGCTTTTTGGCTGTTCATGTTTTCTATAACGTCTCTGATTTCATTGATAGTGAATGGTCTGTCATCCTCTGTGGTTGGGGGTTGTAGTATATTACTCCTTATTTCCCTATGTTGCACATTGTCAGTTCCTTCCTCATCAGTTGGAACAAAGTGATCCATTATGTAATTCACTGTGTCAAATGTGTCAATGGTATATGTGCCATCTGATTTCTTAAGGGTTGAAAGGATGTGGTTTTTCCGAATTTTGCCAGATGCCAGTTGGTATACGGCGTTCCATGGGTTTGAGTTCGTAGTTATGGTGCAAAACTCCTTCCAGGACTTTATTTTCTCTCGTCGGATAGTTCTTTGGTACATAGTTTTTGTTTCGTGGTATTGTAGCTTTCGTTGCATTCGCAGTTCTTCATTAGTTGTCCGCTGGTATCTTCTCCTCTGCGCATTTGACTTTTTCCTCAAAATTGTAAGTTCTGTGGTCCACCATGGAACTGTTTTGTTGCTGAGAACTTTAGTGTTTTGCGTACGGGTCTTGAAGGATCTTTTGCAGGCTGCAGTGAGAATGTCTTGGAACTTCCTTATACTCTCTTCAACATCTGGCTGCTCTAATACCTGACGTTCCATGTCCTGATCCAGTTGGTGAAAGTCAGCATCTTCTAATTCAAAATATTCTTTCAAAACTTGTTTGAAATGTTTTTGAAAGTTTTCTAAGCCTTTCTTTGTGACTATGTATTTGATGCCCTGGTAACTGAATTCTAATTTACTCTTGCATTGCCCTATTTCATAAGTTATTAAGCTGTGATCTGAGCAGGTTTCTTCATTACTACAAGTCCAATTATTGAGTCTTTTCAGAAAATTGTCATTACTGATGGTTAAATCAATATTGCTCGCTCCTGTGTTTGACTCAAATGTAGTATTTGTAACATTGTTATTCATTATATGGAGATTGTTTAATATAACGAATTCTTCAATTGCTTTTCCTCTATTATTTGTTACTTTATCATTCCATAATTTTGATCTTGCATTGCTATCCATGGCTAGCAGCAATCCCTTACCCTTGGCGAAAAGAATTATTTCCTGAATTTGTAAAAGATCTCTGTTTATGTCATTTGTAATGTCTAGGTATATGCTGGCGGCTATAAACTTCAGTTCGCCGAATGTAAATTCAATTACTATTGTATAAATTCAATTACTATTGTATCTTCATGAGACAGTTGATTTATTTGGAGAGCCTCAATTTGCTTGTTGTTTATAACAATTGCAGCTCGCTTTCTACCGCTTCCGGAAGAATATAATCTATAATGTTTTGATATTCCAACTATCTTGTTCTGGTAGAGGTATGGTTCTTGAATAAAGAAAATATCTAATGATTTTTCGATTATAAGTTGACACATAATGTTAGTTGCTGCCTTGGAGTGCTGTAAGTTGACTTGTGCGCTGTTTAGTGAGACACTTCTATTTATAAATTTCTTGTAATTAACAGCCATATCAATAATTGATGTTCTGCTTGCGTTTCTCAATGGCAGCAATTAAAGTTGGGCAAGTCCTATCCATGGCAGAATGGTTCTCATTTCTGTGGTCACGCTCATTGTATTTGTTCCAGTTTCTGCAGTTTGGGCATTTCATGTCACTTTGAGCAGTTACTGTACATTCCGATATTTTGTGTGCCCCTGCACATTTAGGACATGTTTCTGCAGCTGCTCTACAATCGCTTGCCTTGTGATTAAATCGGCAGCATTTATAGCACCGATTAATTCTCACGTAGTCCTTGGCATAGCAAATGAGCCATCCAATTTTTATTCTACTCTGTAAGAGACGCTTCCTGTTCTGGGAATTCACTTCGATGACTAAGTTTCTGCATTTCTTCTTAGAAGTAAAAACAAATTTTGACTTTATGTCTCCTGTATTTAGGTTCAATTGAGGGTTTTGTGCCATAATTACTTCCTCGGCATTCTGAACTGTTACATTATCCGGGATATTGTATATTACTAAGTTTGGATTCCAAGGTTTAGGGATAGAAGTTTCTAAACGTTGGCTACACTTTTCATTGATCTCATAATGCAGCTTTTCTGCCTCCTCTTTACTTTCCGTTTCAATAAAGACCCTTCCGTCTCTCAAAGCTTTCATAGCTACAATTCCAATTTTCATATTTGTAGGGTTCACACTTGATTTAACTAAGCTCTTTGTTTCTTCCCCGGACAGGTTACTTGTACTTTTGGGTTTAACCAAAACCTTAAATCGTTTCTCAATTCGGACATTTTTCACAACATTAGCATAAGGCTTACTGCTTTCAACCATAGATGTTGCTGATGTTTGAGACCTTGCTGTTCCACACAAGTTCTCGTCAAAAGTTGGCACCCTCTTTTCCCCACTTGATCGTGGCCTGCTATGCTCTAGTTCTTCCTTAAGTCTCCTTACCTCCTTCGTTAAATTATCATTCTCAGCCTTCGTATCAATGACATCATTTTTCAGTTGAGCAAATGCACTCCTTATTGTGCTCACAGAAAGAAGAATTTTTCCTTTCAATTCACCTTTAAGGTTCTTACTCAGTTCAGTAACACTAACTAGTGTTTCCAAAGCAATATTTAATTCACTGTCACTAACCCTCATCATTTACCGTCACTTCCGGTTTTATCACAGCCGGCTATATGTATGTCCTTAACCTAAGCACGGCCTCCTTAAGGCTTTATAATCTCAATTCTTTTTAAAACACGAATACAAATTCAACTTAATAACGCCAATGGGTCCATCCTCTATGACACCAACACTAACACAAGAATCTAACACTATAAAGATTTAAATGGAATACCAGTTTATACCACAAACACAACCAAAACACCACAATATTGCAATATCCTGATGCACACAACTTCCAGTAAACCATCCACGTCGTATACATCAACAATGTCCATGTATGTATGTATGTATGTATGTATGTATGTATGTATGTATGTATGTATGTATGTATGTATGTATGTATGTATGTATGTATGTATGTATGTATGTATGTATGTATGTATGTATGTATGTATGTATGTATGTATGTATGTATGTATGTATGTATGTATGTATGTATGTATGTATGTATGTATGTATGTATGTATGTATGTATGTATGTATGTATGTATGTATGTATGTATGTATGTATGTATGTATGTATGTATGTATGTATGTATGTATGTATGTATGTATGTATGTATGTATGTATGTATGTATGTATGTATGTATGTATGTATGTATGTATGTATGTATGTATGTATGTATGTATGTATGTATGTATGTATGTATGTATGTATGTATGTATGTATGTATGTATGTATGTATGTATGTATGTATGTATGTATGTATGTATGTATGTATGTATGTATGTATGTATGTATGTATGTATGTATGTATGTATGTATGTATGTATGTATGTATGTATGTATGTATGTATGTATGTATGTATGTATGTATGTATGTATGTATGTATGTATGTATGTATGTATGTATGTATGTATGTATGTATGTATGTATGTATGTATGTATGTATGTATGTATGTATGTATGTATGTATGTATGTATGTATGTATGTATGTATGTATGTATGTATGTATGTATGTATGTATGTATGTATGTATGTATGTATGTATGTATGTATGTATGTATGTATGTATGTATGTATGTATGTATGTATGTATGTATGTATGTATGTATGTATGTATGTATGTATGTATGTATGTATGTATGTATGTATGTATGTATGTATGTATGTATGTATGTATGTATGTATGTATGTATGTATGTATGTATGTATGTATGTATGTATGTATGTATGTATGTATGTATGTATGTATGTATGTATGTATGTATGTATGTATGTATGTATGTATGTATGTATGTATGTATGTATGTATGTATGTATGTATGTATGTATGTATGTATGTATGTATGTATGTATGTATGTATGTATGTATGTATGTATGTATGTATGTATGTATGTATGTATGTATGTATGTATGTATGTATGTATGTATGTATGTATGTATGTATGTATGTATGTATGTATGTATGTATGTATGTATGTATGTATGTATGTATGTATGTATGTATGTATGTATGTATGTATGTATGTATGTATGTATGTATGTATGTATGTATGTATGTATGTATGTATGTATGTATGTATGTATGTATGTATGTATGTATGTATGTATGTATGTATGTATGTATGTATGTATGTATGTATGTATGTATGTATGTATGTATGTATGTATGTATGTATGTATGTATGTATGTATGTATGTATGTATGTATGTATGTATGTATGTATGTATGTATGTATGTATGTATGTATGTATGTATGTATGTATGTATGTATGTATGTATGTATGTATGTATGTATGTATGTATGTATGTATGTATGTATGTATGTATGTATGTATGTATGTATGTATGTATGTATGTATGTATGTATGTATGTATGTATGTATGTATGTATGTATGTATGTATGTATGTATGTATGTATGTATGTATGTATGTATGTATGTATGTATGTATGTATGTATGTATGTATGTATGTATGTATGTATGTATGTATGTATGTATGTATGTATGTATGTATGTATGTATGTATGTATGTATGTATGTATGTATGTATGTATGTATGTATGTATGTATGTATGTATGTATGTATGTATGTATGTATGTATGTATGTATGTATGTATGTATGTATGTATGTATGTATGTATGTATGTATGTATGTATGTATGTATGTATGTATGTATGTATGTATGTATGTATGTATGTATGTATGTATGTATGTATGTATGTATGTATGTATGTATGTATGTATGTATGTATGTATGTATGTATGTATGTATGTATGTATGTATGTATGTATGTATGTATGTATGTATGTATGTATGTATGTATGTATGTATGTATGTATGTATGTATGTATGTATGTATGTATGTATGTATGTATGTATGTATGTATGTATGTATGTATGTATGTATGTATGTATGTATGTATGTATGTATGTATGTATGTATGTATGTATGTATGTATGTATGTATGTATGTATGTATGTATGTATGTATGTATGTATGTATGTATGTATGTATGTATGTATGTATGTATGTATGTATGTATGTATGTATGTATGTATGTATGTATGTATGTATGTATGTATGTATGTATGTATGTATGTATGTATGTATGTATGTATGTATGTATGTATGTATGTATGTATGTATGTATGTATGTATGTATGTATGTATGTATGTATGTATGTATGTATGTATGTATGTATGTATGTATGTATGTATGTATGTATGTATGTATGTATGTATGTATGTATGTATGTATGTATGTATGTATGTATGTATGTATGTATGTATGTATGTATGTATGTATGTATGTATGTATGTATGTATGTATGTATGTATGTATGTATGTATGTATGTATGTATGTATGTATGTATGTATGTATGTATGTATGTATGTATGTATGTATGTATGTATGTATGTATGTATGTATGTATGTATGTATGTATGTATGTATGTATGTATGTATGTATGTATGTATGTATGTATGTATGTATGTATGTATGTATGTATGTATGTATGTATGTATGTATGTATGTATGTATGTATGTATGTATGTATGTATGTATGTATGTATGTATGTATGTATGTATGTATGTATGTATGTATGTATGTATGTATGTATGTATGTATGTATGTATGTATGTATGTATGTATGTATGTATGTATGTATGTATGTATGTATGTATGTATGTATGTATGTATGTATGTATGTATGTATGTATGTATGTATGTATGTATGTATGTATGTATGTATGTATGTATGTATGTATGTATGTATGTATGTATGTATGTATGTATGTATGTATGTATGTATGTATGTATGTATGTATGTATGTATGTATGTATGTATGTATGTATGTATGTATGTATGTATGTATGTATGTATGTATGTATGTATGTATGTATGTATGTATGTATGTATGTATGTATGTATGTATGTATGTATGTATGTATGTATGTATGTATGTATGTATGTATGTATGTATGTATGTATGTATGTATGTATGTATGTATGTATGTATGTATGTATGTATGTATGTATGTATGTATGTATGTATGTATGTATGTATGTATGTATGTATGTATGTATGTATGTATGTATGTATGTATGTATGTATGTATGTATGTATGTATGTATGTATGTATGTATGTATGTATGTATGTATGTATGTATGTATGTATGTATGTATGTATGTATGTATGTATGTATGTATGTATGTATGTATGTATGTATGTATGTATGTATGTATGTATGTATGTATGTATGTATGTATGTATGTATGTATGTATGTATGTATGTATGTATGTATGTATGTATGTATGTATGTATGTATGTATGTATGTATGTATGTATGTATGTATGTATGTATGTATGTATGTATGTATGTATGTATGTATGTATGTATGTATGTATGTATGTATGTATGTATGTATGTATGTATGTATGTATGTATGTATGTATGTATGTATGTATGTATGTATGTATGTATGTATGTATGTATGTATGTATGTATGTATGTATGTATGTATGTATGTATGTATGTATGTATGTATGTATGTATGTATGTATGTATGTATGTATGTATGTATGTATGTATGTATGTATGTATGTATGTATGTATGTATGTATGTATGTATGTATGTATGTATGTATGTATGTATGTATGTATGTATGTATGTATGTATGTATGTATGTATGTATGTATGTATGTATGTATGTATGTATGTATGTATGTATGTATGTATGTATGTATGTATGTATGTATGTATGTATGTATGTATGTATGTATGTATGTATGTATGTATGTATGTATGTATGTATGTATGTATGTATGTATGTATGTATGTATGTATGTATGTATGTATGTATGTATGTATGTATGTATGTATGTATGTATGTATGTATGTATGTATGTATGTATGTATGTATGTATGTATGTATGTATGTATGTATGTATGTATGTATGTATGTATGTATGTATGTATGTATGTATGTATGTATGTATGTATGTATGTATGTATGTATGTATGTATGTATGTATGTATGTATGTATGTATGTATGTATGTATGTATGTATGTATGTATGTATGTATGTATGTATGTATGTATGTATGTATGTATGTATGTATGTATGTATGTATGTATGTATGTATGTATGTATGTATGTATGTATGTATGTATGTATGTATGTATGTATGTATGTATGTATGTATGTATGTATGTATGTATGTATGTATGTATGTATGTATGTATGTATGTATGTATGTATGTATGTATGTATGTATGTATGTATGTATGTATGTATGTATGTATGTATGTATGTATGTATGTATGTATGTATGTATGTATGTATGTATGTATGTATGTATGTATGTATGTATGTATGTATGTATGTATGTATGTATGTATGTATGTATGTATGTATGTATGTATGTATGTATGTATGTATGTATGTATGTATGTATGTATGTATGTATGTATGTATGTATGTATGTATGTATGTATGTATGTATGTATGTATGTATGTATGTATGTATGTATGTATGTATGTATGTATGTATGTATGTATGTATGTATGTATGTATGTATGTATGTATGTATGTATGTATGTATGTATGTATGTATGTATGTATGTATGTATGTATGTATGTATGTATGTATGTATGTATGTATGTATGTATGTATGTATGTATGTATGTATGTATGTATGTATGTATGTATGTATGTATGTATGTATGTATGTATGTATGTATGTATGTATGTATGTATGTATGTATGTATGTATGTATGTATGTATGTATGTATGTATGTATGTATGTATGTATGTATGTATGTATGTATGTATGTATGTATGTATGTATGTATGTATGTATGTATGTATGTATGTATGTATGTATGTATGTATGTATGTATGTATGTATGTATGTATGTATGTATGTATGTATGTATGTATGTATGTATGTATGTATGTATGTATGTATGTATGTATGTATGTATTTTTTTTTTTTTTTTTTTTTTTTATTGATAATTAACAACATGCCCCATTACAGCTGTAACATTACATGTTTTCAAGACATATTATAAAATGTTGAATCATATAACATGCAAGTTACAAATTGGGATTTACATTGAGACATTTGTAGTTGACTTGTTACAAAACATTCTAGTGCTGCTTAAAGTCTATCTTTAACATAGAATTTTAGTTAGTTCACGTATAACCTGGTCTATGTCATAATTTGACGATTACAATCTTTATAAAAATCTTAAAAGCGTTTAGGATTATAAAGTAGGACCATTCCTTTGAATGGTACGTTTTATGTCTGTTTTGTGGCTAACCTATAATTTAAGTGAGAGAACAAACTTGTGAAATGCTCTTAAATGTTTTGATAACAATTCACTGTTCGTAGCTGGCCAGGTTCCTCCGTTCTTCCTTAGTTCATTTATGAGTGACGACCTTTCTTGTTTGATGTCTGGACATTCATAGATTAAGTGGTTTACAGTTTGAGGGCCTCTGTTACAAGTACAGGTGGGATCTTCTATAATGTGAAATCTATAGAAGTAATATTTAGTTTTGCCATGTCCTGAAATTATTGCTGTAAGTTCCGATGATGTAGGTAGCTTTATGCAATGTCTTCCTTTAACTGAGGGAATAAAGGATTTTGTTAAAAGACCTTTTGTAGTCTTATTCCATCTGTCTTGCCATTGTTGTAAACATTTTTCCCTAATTTCAGCTATGATGGTCGATTTTGGTACTTTGTTGTAGATTATTGCACTTCGTTGGTCCAGCGCAGATTCTTTAGCTAATTTATCAGCTAACTCATTGCCTGGAATTCCTACATGTGCTTTCACCCAGCTGAAGTGTACTGTCCACTTGTTTTGGTTTAGAGTTGACATAGTGTTTAATATCATTTGTGCAATGGAATTATGTTTCTTATTGTTCTTCAGTAAACACAGTGTTACTTTGCTATCAGTGAAGATGGCAACGTTTTTGTCCTCATCTTTAAGTTCTTGCAAAGTGGAAATTACTTGAAGAGCTTTCAGGATTGCCAACTGCTCCGCTTGGTTATTAGAACAGCGATTGCCTAATTTGTACTTAAGTTGTCGTATTAGTTCTTCCTTCTGAAATACCGCAGCTGCAGCTCCCACTTTCTCTGCTATTTTGCTCCCATCTGTATAAATCTGAAACGTATATTGTAATTTGGGATTGATTTCCTCTATACAAATACGTTTCGCAGGGTGAACCCAGTAGTTTGTTTTCAGGGGTGCGTCGTAATCTCTGTCACCATGTAATGATTTATACTTATTTATTTCTCCCATAATAGTCAGATCTATTGGTTGGATTCCAGCTATAATACAAGATGCTTCATAAGAGATGGTCCTATATGCCTTTGCAATTTTTATATTGCATAATCTTTGAACTCTTTGGAGTTTCTTTAGATTTTTCTTATTTTTTATAGCTTCTTCCCATATCGGAGCTCCATAGGTTATTATCGGTTCGATGGCTCCCTTATAAATTGTATGGAAAGCTTTGCATCCAAGACCCCAGTTCAGTTTTGCAGATTTGGATAAGGCGTGTAAGAGAGCTAATGCTTTTTCTTGAATGTAATCTATATGTTTGTCGAATTTAAATTTTGAGTCTATATATATTCCTAAATATTTTAGTTCTTTTTTCTGTGTCAATTTTGTATCATTCAAGTAGATATGGATATCACCGTTGTGAGGGTGTCTCTTCCTTGTTATTAATAGTACTTGAGACTTTGTTTCACTGAAATTAATTTTGTTGTCTTTAGCCCAGAACTCTATTTTTTTGATATCCTGATTTGCGAAGTTTTCAGCGTCCATTATGCTGCTGCCTTTGGTCATTACTAGTAAGTCATCAGCAAAGGCTAAGACTTCGGTCCTTTCAGTAAATTCCAGGTTAAGTAGGGAATTATATAATATATTCCAGTAACCTGGTCCACAGCTCGATCCTTGGGGGACGCCTTTTGTAACTTCTCTCTCTGATTTATATGAATTGAAGCATAAACTAGCTTTCCTATCATGAAAGTAGTTCTCCGATAGTTTATATAGATTTCTAGGACAGCTGAGCTTTTTCAAGTTATTAAGGATGCTGGGCCACCATGCTGCGTCAAATGCTCCTCTGACATCCAGACTAGTTAATATGATGTACTTATATTTTTGTAGATTCTGTTGTACAAACGCTTTCATCGCCATTCCTGCGTCCACTGTGCTTTTTTTGAGGCATAAAACCAAACTGGTTTGAGTTGAAGAGGTTTCTTGAATTTATGTGATGAAGGATTCTCTCTATCATCAATTTCTCCAAAACTTTGCCAGCAGTGTTAAGCAGACTTATGGGGCGGTATTTTGAAACTTCTTCACTATCAATTTTCCCTGGTTTAACTATTGGAATTATTTTTGCGTTCTTCCATTTTTTGGGAAATATACCATTTTTCAGGCATCCATTGTACAGTGCAGTAAAGAAACGAGGGAAAAGCTTAAATGCCCTTAAGAATATTTTACTGGTAATGCCGTCTTCTCCTGGTGCCTTTTTAGGATTGAATGTTTCCAATGCGCACATAACTTCTGTCTGTGTAAATTCGACATCATCCGGGTTATAAATTTCTTCAGCCAGCTGTCTTCTATATTGTTTGTGTTGCTCACTGTCATCCTCTAAACTGTCTTTCGGAATGAAGTAGTCCATCATATAATCAAGTGTACTTGATGAATCAATTGTGTATGTTCCGTCTTCTTTTTTAAGTGTAGTCAGTGGTGTTTGGTCTCTCAATTTGCCGGCTACAATTTTATAAATTATATTCCATGGGTTAGATCCATCAGTGATGCTACAATATTTCTTCCATGATATTATTTTTGCTGCATTAATTTTAGATTGATATTCACGATTGCCTTCTTGATATTGAAGTCTCCTCACTTGTCTTAATTTTTCATTATTTCTTGTTCTCTGGTATCGCCTTCTGAGTGCGTTCACCTTTTTTCTGAGTATCGTGAGCTCAGGTGACCACCATGGGACAGTTCTCCCATTGATCTCTTTTGTTTTCCCAGTGGTTCGAAATGATCCCTTACATGCATAATTTATTCCTGCAAAACACTTTTCGACTAGTTGTTCTATATCTGTCGATTCATTTGTTATGTTGTAAAGTTCTGTGTCAAGCTCACCGTCATTCAAATCTGTATTAAGAAATTCTGTGAAATTTGTTATTAGGAGTTTATCAAATGTATTAAAGTTATCATCTTTAATAATATATCTGGAGCCTTTGTGTGTAATTTCTCTGCTTCGATTTATTTTGCCTATCTTGAATGTAATTAATTTGTGGTCTGAGCAGCTTTCTTCTTCACTATTCTTCCATTCAATGATAAACTTCAATAATTTAGTGTTCACGATGGTGAGATCTATGCAGCTTCGACCTTGTGCACTTTCGAAAGTTGCCTCTCCAGTGTCTTCGTTGATAATATGTAAATCACAAGAAGTTATAAGGTCTACAAGTTTCTGTCCTCGTTCGTTATTAATTGTGTCGAACCACATTTTATTTCTGGCATTCGTGTCTGCTGAAATAAGTAATCCGTGGTCTTTAATAACATTAAAAAATCTTTCAATTTTTTGTAGGTCTACTTCAATATCTCTAGTTATGTCGAAGTACATGCTTGCAGCGAAAAAGTTTTTGTCTCCATATTTAACTTCTATAACTACACAATCTTCATCAGATACCTGGGCTAATTTAATGACATCAATGCTTTTGTTGTTGATTATTATAGCTGCTCTTTTCCTCAGGTTACCACATTGTATATGTTCTTAATTTATTGGGAATTCCAGCAAGTTTGTTATTTAGCGTATATGGTTCCTGAACGAATATTAAATCAATATTGAATTCATTAATAATTTGAACTAAATTGCTCGTGGCTATCCTCGAATGTTTGACGTTTACTTGATAACATTTCAGAATATAACTATCCATATTTGGATTACTTTTCACCGCATCCTTATGTTGCAGGTAATTTATGGATCTCATATTTATTTTTCTGTGAGTTTCTGCCATGTCAGTAGTCAATTTTCTCTGTATTTCTTTTTATCATATTCATGTAGCATATACAACTTTTGTCCAAGGATGAGTGATTTTCATTCAATGATTTTTCATTGTACCTATTGAAATTAACGCAATTGATGCATCGATAGCTGTCTTTGCTGGCCTTACATTCGCTAATCTTATGTTTCATTGCGCAGTGAGGGCATGTCAACTCTCCTTTGCAATCTTCTGCTTTATGATTGAATTTAGAACATTTATAGCATCTTAGAATTGAAATATAATCATCAGTATTGCAGATGTGCCATCCAATTTTTAACTTTTTACCTTGAAGTCGTTTCCTAAGTTCAGAGTTGACTTCTATGATCAAATTCTTGCGTTTCTTTCTGTCCTCAAATATGAATTTAGGAATAACATCTCCTTCATTGAGTTCTGCTTCCGAATTTTGCGATACAATCACTTCTACCGCGTTTTCCATTGTTATATCTTCTGGGACATTAAAAATAATCAATCTAGGGTTTCTAACTTTCGGTAGGTGACTCTCCAATTCAAGCCCACAAACGCTGTTTATTTCACTACATACCTTCTCTAAATCGCATTTTTTATCAGACTCTATTAATATTTGTCCATTCTTCAATGATTTCATAGCAGTTACTCCAACTTTCATCTTAGCTGGATTCAGCTTTGTTTTGAGTAAAGTTTTGGTGTACTCTGTACTTTGATCACTTTTGGATTTAACAAATAATTTGTAGATCTTCTTTTCTTTGTTCTTATTCAATTCAGAATCATATTCTCTACTGGTTAGAATATCAGAATATTGTTTCTTCCCTCTACCACCATAGGTTACTTTCGTCCACTCACCACTGTCACAGCCTTCCCCAGTGCTTAATCCGCCAGTGATACACTTAACACCTTGATGTAATTGGTTATGATCTGCCGAGACCCCAACCGCGGCGTCAACATATAATTTTTTCTGGCTAGTAGTTGCTTTCTTCATTTCTAAACGCAATTCGTTCAATTCTCTATCCTTTTCCTTGGAATCAGTCTTAAGCTTACAAATTACTTTCCTTAGTACATTTACCGATTTTACCAAACTTTCCTTTAAATCAAATCTCAAATTTTTGCTCACTTCGGTAACTTTTATTATTTTTTCAAGAGCACTTTCGATGCACTGATCGACTGTGTCAGACATCTTATCTCGATCTCTTATATGTGTATGTGATGCCTGTGATAATTTTAGTCTATCCTTCCTTAAATCCTTCTTTGAACTCTTTTCTTCTGTCACACTCTCCAACAAATTAAGTGCATCCTCTAAATCATCTGAATTAATCTGGGTCATTATGATTGTATAATAAGTAATCTGCTTTATTTAGAGTTACTATATGTATGTATGTATGTATGTATGTATGTATGTATGTATGTATGTATGTATGTATGTATGTATGTATGTATGTATGTATGTATGTATGTATGTATGTATGTATGTATGTATGTATGTATGTATGTATGTATGTATGTATGTATGTATGTATGTATGTATGTATGTATGTATGTATGTATGTATGTATGTATGTATGTATGTATGTATGTATGTATGTATGTATGTATGTATGTATGTATGTATGTATGTATGTATGTATGTATGTATGTATGTATGTATGTATGTATGTATGTATGTATGTATGTATGTATGTATGTATGTATGTATGTATGTATGTATGTATGTATGTATGTATGTATGTATGTATGTATGTATGTATGTATGTATGTATGTATGTATGTATGTATGTATGTATGTATGTATGTATGTATGTATGTATGTATGTATGTATGTATGTATGTATGTATGTATGTATGTATGTATGTATGTATGTATGTATGTATGTATGTATGTATGTATGTATGTATGTATGTATGTATGTATGTATGTATGTATGTATGTATGTATGTATGTATGTATGTATGTATGTATGTATGTATGTATGTATGTATGTATGTATGTATGTATGTATGTATGTATGTATGTATGTATGTATGTATGTATGTATGTATGTATGTATGTATGTATGTATGTATGTATGTATGTATGTATGTATGTATGTATGTATGTATGTATGTATGTATGTATGTATGTATGTATGTATGTATGTATGTATGTATGTATGTATGTATGTATGTATGTATGTATGTATGTATGTATGTATGTATGTATGTATGTATGTATGTATGTATGTATGTATGTATGTATGTATGTATGTATGTATGTATGTATGTATGTATGTATGTATGTATGTATGTATGTATGTATGTATGTATGTATGTATGTATGTATGTATGTATGTATGTATGTATGTATGTATGTATGTATGTATGTATGTATGTATGTATGTATGTATGTATGTATGTATGTATGTATGTATGTATGTATGTATGTATGTATGTATGTATGTATGTATGTATGTATGTATGTATGTATGTATGTATGTATGTATGTATGTATGTATGTATGTATGTATGTATGTATGTATGTATGTATGTATGTATGTATGTATGTATGTATGTATGTATGTATGTATGTATGTATGTATGTATGTATGTATGTATGTATGTATGTATGTATGTATGTATGTATGTATGTATGTATGTATGTATGTATGTATGTATGTATGTATGTATGTATGTATGTATGTATGTATGTATGTATGTATGTATGTATGTATGTATGTATGTATGTATGTATGTATGTATGTATGTATGTATGTATGTATGTATGTATGTATGTATGTATGTATGTATGTATGTATGTATGTATGTATGTATGTATGTATGTATGTATGTATGTATGTATGTATGTATGTATGTATGTATGTATGTATGTATGTATGTATGTATGTATGTATGTATGTATGTATGTATGTATGTATGTATGTATGTATGTATGTATGTATGTATGTATGTATGTATGTATGTATGTATGTATGTATGTATGTATGTATGTATGTATGTATGTATGTATGTATGTATGTATGTATGTATGTATGTATGTATGTATGTATGTATGTATGTATGTATGTATGTATGTATGTATGTATGTATGTATGTATGTATGTATGTATGTATGTATGTATGTATGTATGTATGTATGTATGTATGTATGTATGTATGTATGTATGTATGTATGTATGTATGTATGTATGGATGTATGTATGTATGGATGTATGGATGTATGGATGTATGGATGTATGGATGTATGGATGTATGGATGTATGGATGTATGGATGTATGGATGTATGGATGTATGGATGTATGGATGTATGGATGTATGGATGTATGGATGTATGGATGTATGGATGTATGGATGTATGGATGTATGGATGTATGGATGTATGGATGTATGGATGTATGGATGTATGGATGTATGGATGTATGGATGTATGGATGGATGGATGGATGGATGGATGGATGGATGGATGGATGGATGGATGGATGTATGGATGTATGGATGTATGTATGTATGTATGTATGTATGTATGTATGTATGTATGTATGTATGTATTTTTTTTTTTTTTTTTTAATATAAACATTCTTTATTTTCGGCATGTTCCATTACAAAAAACGTAATACTACATGCCTATATAGTACATGCTTAATAAATATACTAATACATAGTTTTACTTATGGGATATCGTTAGTTGCACTCTAGAGTTTATCCAGTTCTATTGTGTTTAGATATTCAATAAATTCAGTTGTGTATTCCGTTACTAATTTATGTTGTTGGAATGTCCATTTTCCATATTTGTTTAACATAGCTTTCTTGAATTTGATTCTTTCTCTGTCAAGTTTTGGACATTCAAATAAAACGTGTACTACGGTCTGTTCTGCTGTTCCACAGGAGCACATTGGAGAGTCCTTTATCTTAAATCTGTAAAAGTAAGAATTAAGTCTGCCATGTCCGGTTAGGAAAGTTGTGACTTTACCAGTAAGTGGAAATTTAAGTCGTAATCTATCTGCCACTGTAGGGAAATAAGATTTAGTCACTGCTCCATTTTTGGTGTTTCGCCACTCACTTTCCCACTGATTCACACTTTCTTCATGTAGCTTTCGCATGATGTCACTCACGGGTATCCTGTCGAAACTAACTGGTAGGTCCTTGTTGTTCGCTGCCTGTTTCGCCAGTTGGTCAGCCAGCTCGTTCCCTTCAATTCCGACGTGAGCCTTGACCCATGTGAAGTAGATAATCCAGCTGTGTGCTTCTAGTTGCCTTATTTGTTTTCTTATTTGTTCAATAAGGTGAAGATGGTTGTTAGAGTTCCGTAATGAATCAAGAGTGATTCTGCTGTCAGTGTGTAAAGCAGCTGTTTTTTGAACATGCTGTAGTTGGAGATGTTCAAGGTGTTCAAGGGCTTTGAGAATTGCGAACTGCTCTGCTTGATTGTTAGAACATCTACTGTGTAATTTATATTGTAGTTGGTGGACTAGTACTTTGTCTATGAATATAGCAATTCCGGATCCAACTGCCGAATCTTCCTTACTTCCATCAGTGAAAATGTCTACTAAATGGGTTTGATCATTGGGTTTCTCTTTGATCTTGATTATTTCTGCTGGATGAGGCCACGTTGCGTAATGCTCTGCTGTATCAATTGTAATTCCTTCCTGGTTCCGTTTCTTGCTTTCATATAATCTCGCAATCTCCCGAATATGTATCCCTATGGGTGTGTTTTTTGACAGAATGCATAGTGCTTCAGATGACGTAGTGCGATATGCTTTAGTTATTTTTATGTTAATAAGTCTTTGGACTCTTTGTAGCTTGAGTTTGTTATATCTTTTGTTGATTGCTCCCCGTACGTCAGAATGGGCAATAAAGCCCCTTTATATATAATTCTCATCACATCACTATTTAGTCCCCAATTTATTTTTGCGGATTTGGCCAGTGCATGAATTAGTTTTATGCTTTTTTCGCTAACGTATTCTATATGCCGAGTAAAGTTGAGTCTATGGTCAATAATTATGCCCAAATATTTTAAGCTTTCTGTCTGTAGTAACTGCTTATTGTTTAAGTATATCTTGAGTACTCGCTCAGGCAATGGTCTTCTTCTCGAAATTACTAACACTGTAGACTTCTGCTCATTGAAGACGATTTTGTTGTCTCTGGCCCATCTCGATATTTTCTGCAATTCGATGTTAGCGTAATTTTCTATTTCAAGGCTGCTACTTCCTTTAATAACCAACATTACATCGTCTGCAAACGCGATGACCTTTGTGTTTTTACTATATTCTAAATTCAGAAGTGAGTTATAGTGTATATTCCAGAAACCCGGACCGCTACAGGAACCTTGTGGACATCCTTTGGTGATTGTCCTCTTTATGGATATGCTGTTAGCTGAAAAAGTAGCACTCCTTCCATTAAAATAGCTTTTGGAGAGATCATAGAGGTTCTGTGGGCAACTGAACTCTCTCAATGAAGCCAGGATGCTAGGCCACCATGCAGCATCAAACGCACCTTTAACATCTAAGCTGATAAGGGCAGCTTGTTGACCTTTCTTTAGGATGTCTAGGATTATTTGTTTGAGGTACATCAGAGCGTCGACTGTACTGGTTTGTGGTGTGAAACCAAATTGGTTATTGTTCATAAGGTTGTTACTATGTATGTGGTGCATTATCCGTTGTATTAGTAGTTTCTCTAACACTTTGGCTGGAACATTTAATAAGCTTATTGGCCTATATTTGCTTACCTCATCGGAGTTCTCTTTGCCGGCTTTAATAATTGGTATAATTTTAGCGTGTTTCCATGCACTGGGGAAATAGGTTCTTCTTAGACAGATGTATGTATGTATGTATGTATGTATGTATGTATGTATGTATGTATGTATGTATGTATGTATGTATGTATGTATGTATGTATGTATGTATGTATGTATGTATGTATGTATGTATGTATGTATGTATGTATGTATGTATGTATGTATGTATGTATGTATGTATGTATGTATGTATGTATGTATGTATGTATGTATGTATGTATGTATGTATGTATGTATGTATGTATGTATGTATGTATGTATGTATGTATGTATGTATGTATGTATGTATGTATGTATGTATGTATGTATGTATGTATGTATGTATGTATGTATGTATGTATGTATGTATGTATGTATGTATGTATGTATGTATGTATGTATGTATGTATGTATGTATGTATGTATGTATGTATGTATGTATGTATGTATGTATGTATGTATGTATGTATGTATGTATGTATGTATGTATGTATGTATGTATGTATGTATGTATGTATGTATGTATGTATGTATGTATGTATGTATGTATGTATGTATGTATGTATGTATGTATGTATGTATGTATGTATGTATGTATGTATGTATGTATGTATGTATGTATGTATGTATGTATGTATGTATGTATGTATGTATGTATGTATGTATGTATGTATGTATGTATGTATGTATGTATGTATGTATGTATGTATGTATGTATGTATGTATGTATGTATGTATGTATGTATGTATGTATGTATGTATGTATGTATGTATGTATGTATGTATGTATGTATGTATGTATGTATGTATGTATGTATGTATGTATGTATGTATGTATGTATGTATGTATGTATGTATGTATGTATGTATGTATGTATGTATGTATGTATGTATGTATGTATGTATGTATGTATGTATGTATGTATGTATGTATGTATGTATGTATGTATGTATGTATGTATGTATGTATGTATGTATGTATGTATGTATGTATGTATGTATGTATGTATGTATGTATGTATGTATGTATGTATGTATGTATGTATGTATGTATGTATGTATGTATGTATGTATGTATGTATGTATGTATGTATGTATGTATGTATGTATGTATGTATGTATGTATGTATGTATGTATGTATGTATGTATGTATGTATGTATGTATGTATGTATGTATGTATGTATGTATGTATGTATGTATGTATGTATGTATGTATGTATGTATGTATGTATGTATGTATGTATGTATGTATGTATGTATGTATGTATGTATGTATGTATGTATGTATGTATGTATGTATGTATGTATGTATGTATGTATGTATGTATGTATGTATGTATGTATGTATGTATGTATGTATGTATGTATGTATGTATGTATGTATGTATGTATGTATGTATGTATGTATGTATGTATGTATGTATGTATGTATGTATGTATGTATGTATGTATGTATGTATGTATGTATGTATGTATGTATGTATGTATGTATGTATGTATGTATGTATGTATGTATGTATGTATGTATGTATGTATGTATGTATGTATGTATGTATGTATGTATGTATGTATGTATGTATGTATGTATGTATGTATGTATGTATGTATGTATGTATGTATGTATGTATGTATGTATGTATGTATGTATGTATGTATGTATGTATGTATGTATGTATGTATGTATGTATGTATGTATGTATGTATGTATGTATGTATGTATGTATGTATGTATGTATGTATGTATGTATGTATGTATGTATGTATGTATGTATGTATGTATGTATGTATGTATGTATGTATGTATGTATGTATGTATGTATGTATGTATGTATGTATGTATGTATGTATGTATGTATGTATGTATGTATGTATGTATGTATGTATGTATGTATGTATGTATGTATGTATGTATGTATGTATGTATGTATGTATGTATGTATGTATGTATGTATGTATGTATGTATGTATGTATGTATGTATGTATGTATGTATGTATGTATGTATGTATGTATGTATGTATGTATGTATGTATGTATGTATGTATGTATGTATGTATGTATGTATGTATGTATGTATGTATGTATGTATGTATGTATGTATGTATGTATGTATGTATGTATGTATGTATGTATGTATGTATGTATGTATGTATGTATGTATGTATGTATGTATGTATGTATGTATGTATGTATGTATGTATGTATGTATGTATGTATGTATGTATGTATGTATGTATGTATGTATGTATGTATGTATGTATGTATGTATGTATGTATGTATGTATGTATGTATGTATGTATGTATGTATGTATGTATGTATGTATGTATGTATGTATGTATGTATGTATGTATGTATGTATGTATGTATGTATGTATGTATGTATGTATGTATGTATGTATGTATGTATGTATGTATGTATGTATGTATGTATGTATGTATGTATGTATGTATGTATGTATGTATGTATGTATGTATGTATGTATGTATGTATGTATGTATGTATGTATGTATGTATGTATGTATGTATGTATGTATGTATGTATGTATGTATGTATGTATGTATGTATGTATGTATGTATGTATGTATGTATGTATGTATGTATGTATGTATGTATGTATGTATGTATGTATGTATGTATGTATGTATGTATGTATGTATGTATGTATGTATGTATGTATGTATGTATGTATGTATGTATGTATGTATGTATGTATGTATGTATGTATGTATGTATGTATGTATGTATGTATGTATGTATGTATGTATGTATGTATGTATGTATGTATGTATGTATGTATGTATGTATGTATGTATGTATGTATGTATGTATGTATGTATGTATGTATGTATGTATGTATGTATGTATGTATGTATGTATGTATGTATGTATGTATGTATGTATGTATGTATGTATGTATGTATGTATGTATGTATGTATGTATGTATGTATGTATGTATGTATGTATGTATGTATGTATGTATGTATGTATGTATGTATGTATGTATGTATGTATGTATGTATGTATGTATGTATGTATGTATGTATGTATGTATGTATGTATGTATGTATGTATGTATGTATGTATGTATGTATGTATGTATGTATGTATGTATGTATGTATGTATGTATGTATGTATGTATGTATGTATGTATGTATGTATGTATGTATGTATGTATGTATGTATGTATGTATGTATGTATGTATGTATGTATGTATGTATGTATGTATGTATGTATGTATGTATGTATGTATGTATGTATGTATGTATGTATGTATGTATGTATGTATGTATGTATGTATGTATGTATGTATGTATGTATGTATGTATGTATGTATGTATGTATGTATGTATGTATGTATGTATGTATGTATGTATGTATGTATGTATGTATGTATGTATGTATGTATGTATGTATGTATGTATGTATGTATGTATGTATGTATGTATGTATGTATGTATGTATGTATGTGTGTGTGTGTGTATGTATGTGTGTGTGTTGGTAGGTATGTGTGCAGGTAGGTAAGTGTGTAGTTAGGTAGGTATGTGTGTAGGTGGGTATGCACGTAGATAGGTAGGTAGGTATGTGTGTAGGTAGGTGGGGAGGTATTTAGGTAGGATAGGTAGGTAGTAATGTTTGTGTAGGTAGGTATGTGTGTAGGTGGGTAGGTAGGTAGGTTTGCTTAGGTAGGTATATGTGTAGGAGGTAAGTAGGTGTTTGTGTAGTTGGTAGGTAGATAGGTAGGTGTGTGTGTAGGTAGGTGGGGAGGTATATAGGTAGGTGGGTGGGTAGGTATGTGGGTATTTAAGGAAATCTTTCAATGGAATTTTCAACTACTTGGAGTGTCAGATTGAACTGAAAATTTCTACACATGTCAAGGACTGATGACAATACAATAATGTAACTTTTTCCCAAGTTCCTGACCAGGATCATCAGGATAAAAAAATTAGTCAGCTAATTTTATCAATGTAACTGAATCTTTGGATGTAATTTTCACCAACTTAGTGGTCTGTTTGACTTGAAAATGTGCACACATGTCAAGTACTGATGACAATACAATAACATCATAACTATGTCCTAATGTGCTGATCAGGATCTTCAGGATCAAAAGTGTCTTAGCTAAATGTATCAATGTCATGTGATGACATTTTCACCAACTTGTGTCGTCTGATTGACTAAAAAAGTTGCACACATATCAAGGACCGAAGACAATACAATGATATCATGAGTTTGTCCTAATGTCCTGACTGGCTTTATCAGGATAAAATTTGACTTGGCTTAACAATGCAACATAATTTTCACCAACTTGAGTCGTCTGATTGACCTGAAAATTTACACACATGTAAAGGATCGATAACAATACCGTAATATCATGACTTTGTCCTAATCTCCTGACCAAGATCACGAGGATAAAAAAGTGACAGCTAAATTTATCAGTGTAACATAATTTTCACCAACTTAGATTCGTCTGAGTGACTTGAAAATTTGCATGCATGTCAAGGATCGATAACAATACCATAATATCTTGAAGGTCTCCTAATGTACTGACTAGGATCTTCAGAATAAAAAGTGACTAAGCTAAATTTATCAACACAAAGGAATCTTTCGACATAATTTTCACCAACTTAAGAGTCATCTGATTGACTTCAAAATTTGCACACGTGTCGAGGACCAATGGCAATATAATATCATGACTTTGTCCTAAAAGCCTGACCAGGATCATCAGGATAAAAAAATTAGGTACATAAATTTATCAATGTAACAATATTTTGACGTAATTTTCACCAACTTTGAGTCGTCTGATTGACTTAAAAATTTGCACACATGTTAAAGACTGATGAGAACGCAGTAATATCATGACTTTGTCCTGATGTCCCGACCAGGATCATCAGGATAAAAAATGGCTAAGGTAAATTTATAGAAAATAGTATAATGACAACTTAAATGTCGCTAAGGCACATTTCTACATGCACCCTGTAAATTGTCTTAAATAAATACATCATATTGGATGATGTAGGTGCCCAGAGAGAGGACCTGAAAGGAACACGAGACCCAGGGGGAATATTGCAGACTGAAGTTCACACAGGGCCAAGACACCCACAACAGCTGGTAGTTTAGAAATTGACACAGGTTACACTGGACAAAGGAATTAAATCGCTTGAAAATATTGGAAGATGGAGATGCCTGGAGAAAGGACCTGAGAGGGACAGGAGATTTCGGGGGAAGGACTGTGGATTGAAGTTTACCCAGGGCCAGGAAGTCCACAACAGCTGATAGTGTAGCTAAAGCAGTAATTGTAATCTAATACTGTTCAAAAAAAAAAAAAAAGTGATTTCAAAATTTAAAGAAAACATTTGGAAGAAATTTCACATTCAGAAATTTTAAAAAGATTTGAAATTATAAATTTTGAAAAAGATTTGAATAGAAAAATTTAAGACTAAAAAATTAAAAATAAATTATAGTTTTGAACAGCTAAAAAAGGCATGCTTTTGTGACAAACCAAACTAAAAAGTAGAAAATAATTTTTAAGTATGAAGAGTTTGTTCTATAGTGATATAAACTCAACTAGTTCATTATTTCAAAAGTTTGTAATATGTTTAAAATAAAAACTCATTTATATTAACAAAATAATACATTTTATTGTCAAAAAGCGTGGGGTGTCTGTCATCAAATGTTATAAGTAGTTCATTGGTAGCTATTTATAAAGGTAAAGATGTGACAAAAATATCTAAAAAGCACTCTATGCTTTTTTTACAGTAAAATTTATTATTTTGTTAATATAAATGAGTTTTTATATTAAACGTAATACAAAATGTTGAAATATAATGAACTAGTTGACTTTATATTGCTACAGAACAAACTCTTCATACTTGAAAATTATTTTCTACTTTTTACATTGGTTTGTCACAAAAGCGTCTGTTTTTTAGTTTTTTAAAATTACAATTTATTTATTGTTCCATTTATAACCCTGCCTTTAACTTCAATGGTCATGACCACTCCTTTGAAGCATACTGCCTATCAGCAATGGTGTTGACTCGTGTACAGTGTGCTTTGAGTCTTTGGGGCTTTTGTACTTCAGATCACACATATATTCACACTCTCCTTCATACTTCCAGACTCTGGGGAGGATAAGGAATAATTTTCGCTAGAGAAAAATTCCCATCCCCTAGCCAGGAATCAAACATGGGACCCTTCGCACAAAGCAGGCAGGTACTCCTCTGACTGAGTTACGGGGCCTGCCAAACATGTTTTAAAATGCCATTATCATGAGGAACTGCAGTTGAATAAAGCAGTCTATCTGTTGGAACTTCAAATCACATGGGATAAAATAGAAATAAAGGAGCATTTCTCCAGATAAAGAAAACTATGAAAGCATGCATAGTTATCTCTTTGATGGAATTCCATCTAAACTGATGCTTGCTCTATGTCATAACTTGTATGCTGTAGGATTACCCACTAATAAATACTCCAATACATACCTACCCTAAATCATTAATGAAGAATGTTTCGTGTTAATCTGGCTTCTCTGGCGCAAAAATTATATTGAGTACAGCTGAAATAAGTTTCCTCTCTCACACTGCTGATAAATGTTTTAAACGAATTACATCATTAACATTATTCTTATTCTTAGTGGTTTTAGATAACGTTAACACAACATATATTTTGGTTAATAGTCTATAACAGTCTGGTCAGTTGCATCAAGAATGTGAAAAGTTTGAAGTGCAAATCTATGACCCATGTGATGCAATGGACATGTTCCTTTAAATCAGGAGGTAAAACTAAAGCAAAGCCAAGAACAATTTTTTTAACTTTTACTGTACTATGCTTTTATAGTGTGGATGCATGCACCTTTCTTCATACAGCATTACTTTTTAACATACAGTTGACTGTTTGTCAAAAGGTGAAAGTTGTATTGTTTTACATGGAAACACAGTATGTGGTGGAGAGACATGTTTTCACGCTAATTTTGGAACAAGATGGGTTTCTTGCACACAGCCAACTGAATCTGATTCTTTGTTAGAGAAAAAACAACTGTACCCCTCTGGTAGCTGTACACTTGAAACACTGAGGCAGTTTGCATGGTCTTGACTTGAAATCCTGGTAAATCAACAAGGAGAGATTCTGCTTTGTTGGGGATCTTTCATTGTTAATTCACAGAATTCTACGTACATATCTTACTGGTTCTGATGACCATTATATAGACTCAATGAATTGTGATTTTTATTTAGGTGATGCTTGTTATTCTGTATGAGTAATATAAGCCAATGCACTGTTTATTATAGCTAATTTCTTTTATAGTGACAATGCTTAAAACTTGTGATGTCAAGTATACAAGTAATAAAGAATTTATTTTATTATTACACAATATGGAGCTTTGATGTTCACACCTGAATCTAATGAATATCTGTAGAATGTTAAGGTTATGAAGTTCATGTGTTTATTTATATTTGCATGTAGTAAGACATACTTTATGATTCACAGAAGTTACAAGAAGTAATACAAAAAGGTAAATCTCTGTCACAATGGAAATTCTTGGTACTCTGTTCTACGTGAGACTCTAGCTATTGACTTTTGTGTTCAGCTAGCTTGCAAAAAGTACAATCCAAACAGAAATAAATTATCTAAGAAGCTTCTCTGCATATTATGCCCAAATTAGCCACTTAAGTTTTCAGGGGAGGGGGAATTCTTTTGCCAATATCAAATACAACCAAAATTAATACTTGCCATTAGTAGATTTATCCATATTATTTTCAATTTCAGTAAATATGTGTGTTTTGTTTCTTTCAACTATCTTAAAATATAATAATTTGCATTTTTAGCCATTGTCTAGAGTCAAATTGCAGGCTGGGATTTAAACTCATATTGGCTGATGTGCAGTGGTCAGATGTGCTTTAAATGGCTGATGGTGAATGGACTAATCATCATGAAGTAGTGAGCATACTTAAAATCTAATTTATCATTAAGAGAGAGAAGCTTATGTTATGAAAGAAATATAATGGGAATTACCTGGCTGTAGATTTTCTGCCAGAGTCAAAGTCATCCAACATGGCTGCCAGCAGATGGTGATATCGAGGTACCACAAACTCATTCCAGCCAAGTAATGCAATGTTATGTACTCTTCCTGCAGTCCTCAGCAAACAGTCCATCTCTAAGATAGCTTTGGTTGCAGGGCTAGTTCTAGCAGGAGGGAAAGGGAAATTCCAAGGCAGCAGTTCCACTGAAACAGAAGGGATGGTCTTGAGGCCAGCCCTTACTGTGGCTGGAAGTCCTCCTTCATACACTACATACTGAGTTACTCCTACAAGTACATGATAACTGAGGAACTCAGTCAATGTTGCTTTGCCCATCCCAGGAGTATCACCTGGAGCCACACAAATGGCTGTGCTATTACTAGCATGGGGTACACCAACACCTTCACCCCATTCTTTTACTTGGTGCACTGGGACATAGGCTCTAGAAGGCACTAAATCATCAGTCTTGTGAAACGTGACTCCATATGGTATATTATTACCAACATCCTTGTTTCTACACATCAGATAATACATTATTGTCTTTATGGCATTTGCATCAGGTGCTCTTATATCACCACTTTTGATATCAACCTTGGTAAAGCTGAATCGTCCAGGAATTGGCATATTCCGGTCTTCCAACCAGAGGCTACACCCAAACTGGGGAATTGTCTCTCCAAACTCAAGTGACAGTGCCTTCACTTGCTGTCTGCCTTCTGCTGCTTCCCAAAATGCTGAGTATACATAATGAGTACTGGTTAACCTTTGCCATGATGGCAAAACTTCTGAGATGCCTATAGATGAAGCACCATGTGAGACATTTGGGAAAATACAATCTGCAGCTGGTGGAGGAAGAACTCCTGGCTTGCCAAAAAAGCTAAGCACTTCCATTACATAGCGTAGGCGATTGTATTCATGGCGGTAGAACAGCAGTGTCACCACACTCACCAATGACACAATAACAAGTGCAAGTTGATAGTATTTCCTCATGATTGGTGCAGGAGCACGATTGCTGTTCTCCTTGAGCATTTCCTCAATGATGTAAAATTCATACTGCACATCCAGATGTATGTATCTATTAACAAAACACAAGAAGTTGGCTCAGTGACTAATTACATTAGATTAGTAAAATAAACACAAAGGGATCCTAAAACATATATTACACAGTCTTCAAAGTTATCTGTGATTTACACTATGTGTGCTATATTTTTAAAACCTAACCTGAATTTTAAATGAGTAATATAATGTCTCTGGGGTCATCAGTTATAAGATTACCATGAATAAATTACAGTCCGTCTGGTCTAAGTTGGAACATGACCTACTTAGCACTACCCCTCCCTGTGATAGGGGAGGGATAACAACACATCGCTGCAGCTATCCGCGACTGCCTAGTCTGCGTCCGTCGGTAATAGGTGTTTCGACGAGTGTACGGGCTGCTTATGTATATATAGCCCTTAATATTGACAGGGAAATATGGAAATGCTGGTGATGTGTTTAGTCCTGCTCATTGTGTTGGCAATCGTATTGTTCCAAGCTGGTGTTGGAAAAAAGGGGAAACCTCTTCAATCTGATGCACGGGAAATTGTATGTTTGGTACATCAGTTTTTTGTTGATGAACTGGAGGCGTTAACATCGGGTAAACTAACAATATCCGTGACACAGGTCATGGACACAGCTACTGGTGTATCTCACACTTCAATATACAAAATTTTGCAAGAAAAGAAGAAGCAGACAAAAACAGGACCGTTGTTAGAACACCAGGAAGGAAACGACCAAACAGACAACCAACAAACACAGCAGTCGATTCATTTACAAAAGGTGGCTATTCGTAGTACAATTTATAGGTTGTACACATCACATTTCTTGCCCAGTTTAAATGACACTCTGCAAGCATTAAAAGAGGCATATATTTTCAGTGGAAGTAGGTGGGCTCTACGTGAGATAATGAAGAGCATGGGATTTTGTTATGCAAGGAACAATCTAGGATACAAATTCTTGATGGAGAAAGCCGATGTCTTGGTGAAACGATTTCAGTTTTTACAGCAAATGCAGCATCTGCAAAATACTGGGCGGCCCTTTATCTACTTGGGTGAACATCAATCAGCCAAAAGGGAAAATATGGATTTCTGCAATTAACGAACTGGAACACCCTTTGCGTGTGCCACTGGGAAAGGATTCTAGATTCATTGTTGTGCATGTTGGAACATCTAGTGGATTTATCCCTAATGCCCTACTAATGTTTAAATCGAAATCCACTAAGGATTACCACGAGGAAATGGATGGAGATGTATTCAAGCAATGGTTTACTAACCAGCTCTGCCGAACATCTCAGAACAGAGTGTTATTATAATGGATAATGCACCCTATCATTCCGTGGAAATAAACAAAGCACCAGTGTCAAATTCCCTAAAGTGTGTAATGTAAGAATGGTTGAAGAATCGTGGAATTGACTACGATGAACGAGCAACAAAACCAGTGTTGTACGACATAATTAAGAGAAAAAAAGAGAAGTTCAAACGGTACACAATAGACTACATAGCAGAATTAAATGGACATAGCGTAGTTCGCCTGCCTCCTTATCATTGTGATATGAATGCTATCGAGCTAATATGGGCACAGATCAAAGCAGATGTGATGAAACGTAATGTGACATTCAAAGAACGAGACGTAAGTGAGATCTTCCACAATGCAGTACAAAATGTTACTCCTGAAAATTGGAAAGCTACCTGTGAGCATGTGAAGCACATAGAAGAAATGTATCAGGAAAAAGACGGATTAATGGATGATATGTTGGACAGCTTCATCATAAATTTAGAAGACAGTGACTCTGAATCGGAAGATGTGCGTGAAGAATGCGGATGTGATCCAGCATCCGATATCCATGAAGCCGAAGATCTTACCAGCTTACCGGGACCCTCCAAGGAATCCTTCATGGACGGAATCTCTACACTGCCGCTGTCTAACAGCAGTTCTTAAAGCGCTGCTCTCTGATAGCTACGATATAGTCAGGCAGTCAATCACACCGTTGCATGTTGCATGGAACCGATGCGAAATGGGATAAGGCAGTCTTCGAGTACCCACAACAGCGCGGGCAGTAGTGCGTTCTCTAATTCCCATGTTTCAATATAAACCAAACAAACTGTAATGCACTATTCTACTTTACTAATTAAATGTTTTATTGGAACTATTTACTTTTAACAAGTAATATACCAGAGCTTAACTGATATCAGATGAAGTAATCTGTTCTCATCATCACAAGAAGAATACAAAAATAAAATGTACCATTGTACCTGTTGCTCTTAATTTCTGATGATCAAAAAGGTGAAATATCACATATAAGCAGAGCACACTTAAGATAAAGGGTCTCCATTTAGCAGTGGCGGCTCGCAGTCAAAATTTTAGGGTAGGCAAAGTGTAACAGTAACAAACAACAACAACAACAACAACAACAACAACAACAATAATAATAATAATAATAATAATAATAATAATAATAATAATAATAATAATAATAATAATAATAATAAACCCCGTTTATCCGAAATATAGGGGGCGAAGTCATTGCGGATAACGCAAACAATATATTGTTTGGTTGTTTAATAAGAGCAGAGTGAATGAGTGTGACTTTACGGACGAATTACTGCCGAAACTAAAATCACGAGTGTCGGCAGACTTTTTTCCAGGGGGGGGGGGCACATGTTGGAAATTTGCAATCATATAATATTAAATCATTATTTTACTGTCAAAATTTATAGTATTTGTTGCAGATAACCGTATTAATTTGTGCTAAACAAAAATTGTTCTTTACATCAAAATTAAAGTAATATATAAGAGGTAGAACTGGAACTTAAAAATTCAATGCCACAACTGGGATTTGAACCACAGACCTTCCGCTTACCGGGCGGATGCTCTAACCACTGAGCTATTGTGACAAACTACCAGAATGGCATTAAATTCACAAACCAGTTCGTATTTCTCCTGGTAAACCACAAAGGCAGTCTCACATCAGAGACAATTACCCCAATGGTGACTTACTATTGTAAGTACTTTATATCCCAGGATTAAATAAACTTCACATGGAATTTATTTATGCCAACAAACTTACTGTTGGTGTTTTTAAACACACAAGCCGTGTGTGGGCAAAGTTTAAGAGGTAGAACTGGAACTTAAAAATTCAATGCCACAAGTGGGATTTGAACCACAGACCTTCCGCTTACCGGGCGGACGCTCTAACCACTGAGCTATTGTGACAAACTGCCAGAATGGCCCACACACGGCTTGTGTGTTTAAAAACACCAACAGTAAGTTTGTTGGCATAAATAAATAATTAAAATAATAGTTTAAAAGTCAGTAACTGACTGCACATTAAGTTCACCAACTTCCAAGGGGGGGCCGTGGCCCCCCTTGCCCCCGTTTCGCGACGCCCATGACTAAAATAGATTAAGAAATTGAAAAATTGTCTGACTGCAGCTTTGTGTTAAATAGCTAAAACACTCCTCTTTTCATTGTCAGTGCGCCGCGAAAGCGAAATTTGTAATAGTTCACTAATTAAGTCGGTCATACTGGTATTACACAGAGATAACGACAGATGCAGATCTCTGAGATCTTCGTTCGTGGAGTATGGCTGCACAGAACACCTATATGGCTGTTCGGAAAATGTCGCATAAATTCGGATTTGGGCAGGCAAGTGTTCGTACTGCTGGCAGACGCGTCTACGCATGCTCGGAGTGCATATACAGACCAAATGTTTCCTTATCCCTGTTCAAGGGCCTCGTACTGAGGAAATGGGGCCGGGCAGGCAGAGGTTAAGCTAGCCTGCTCTCCACTACCCAGGTTCCATGCGTATCATTTCTGCCACGCGTTTCAAACACGCAGCGCAGTTTTGATGAATCGGAATTGAGATTAAAGGATTTGACCATGCGCTGGTCATTGTAACCGAGAAAACTTTTCTTGAACTGCAATTTAGGAGAAAATGACGGTTCAAATGATAAAATGCAGAATCATAGTTAAACATTATTTGTTGATGTATTACGATAGGGTAGGCAGTGCCTACCCTGCCTACCCTGAGGAGCCGCGCCTGCCATTTAGTAGTACAAATGTTGAACAATAGTGTTTTGCGTATGAACAACTGAAACATAACCCTGAATACTGCCCAAATTACAGTTACAAAATGCAAGGGCTATTTTTTTCAAGGTCTGATATGTCAGGACACCAAAACTACAGTGAAAATCAGTGAAGCTTTGTGCAGATGTGTTGTGCAGTTTCTCTAGTATGTCTGTCGATCGTGTCACATCACTCTTGTCAGTTCTGAGTGCACAGTGAGTGTGTAAAAGCTGTTTTACACTATGCAAAAGCTCTAGCTCAAATTGTTTCTCAGATAAAAGAATTAAAACATTTGTCTAATTAGCAAAAAAATGCATTTTTAACTGCCTTGCGCATTCACATTTTTTAGAGAAGTATGATAGTGGCATTTCCTGATACATGAATAAAGTAAAAATAAATGAAAATATTTTATTCAAGTTGATGTTATTACTTGCCGAGGAATATATTCTTGTCTTTACGAAGTTCTTGTATTTCACTGAAAATTAATATTTAGTGACCCAATGAATAAAGCAATCATAAAATGCATATTTCAATCCTTAGATAGCATGTATGAGATAATGCATGCAAATTTACATACAAATCAGAGTAAAACTGAAATATAAAGAATAAATTTTATACCCAAGAATACAAAGCTGGGGATGCGGGGGAGGGGGGAGGGGAGGAAATACCTAAAGGGGAAAAATGGAGCACTTGGGTGGCTTAAACATGTTGCTGGACTTTTAAAAATGGAGGGTCAGGAGAAGTTTTTGAGCAAAATGACTCACAGGTGCCTATAGAATATATATGATTAATTAAAAAACTGAAAATGTAATTTTTAAAAAACTTAGTCTTAGGGTACTTAATATACATCACTGCTTGGTTGAACAACCAAAGCAGAACGCTCCACACCACCCCTTGCATGTATGCAAACTTTGGTAAAATGCCACCCGAGGTTGTAGGGACGGCCAAGTGTACATACACAATGACCTTATATTGTTTCACAAAGATCACTCCAACTTACAACTAAGTTATAAACTACTGACATTAGAAATCATAGAGGAACCTTTGAAAGTGAATTGTACATTAATACTTAGTTCATTGTCTAAATTTTAGGATTGGATTGAAACATACACCTGGAAGATTTGAAGTATAGATAAAAGGGTGATCACAGCATTGGAGGGTACACTACTAAGATTACAAAACAAAAACAAATTTTCTCTAGTTGAGTTGTTGCTTAGAAACTTGCAAAATCACTAAAACCATTTAATGATGCAGAAGATGTTAAAGAATGCGTGGCCAAAATCAGTGAAATAACATCCACAAAACAGTTAGAACAGTATAATAGATTGTTTTGACAAACTATAGGGAGAAGAATAAAAGACATTTTTACATTAATTGATGAGCTGAAGTCTAATATTTTGAATGTGTGGCCTACTCCATTGCTTTAGATAAGACCACAGACATTAACGACACTGCACAGTTGGCAGTGTTTATGCAAAGTGTGAAACAAGACTTCTCAGTTTATGAATATTTGCTCGATTCAATTCCTATAAAAGGACAAATAACAAGTAAAGATTCTTTTGAAGTGCTGAAACAATTAATCGGAAAACATAATTTGGATCTCAATAAACTTGAGTCGCTTTAAACAGATGGGGCACCTGCCATTGTTGGAGTAAACAGAGGTTTCATGGGAAGACTAAATTGTTATTTGAAAAAAAATAGGAATGTGTGAAGCTATAAAGATGTTTTACTGCATAGTACACCAGAAAGAACTTTGTGCTAAAGTAGTGAACATGAAAACCATGACGGATGTGCTGACAAGCACTATAACCAAAATAAAATCAAAATCGCTTAAGCACAGACTTTCTGAAAATTAATTTGACCACAGTGATTACTAAAGTTCACACCATCAACATTGATGGCAAACTCATTGGGAGTATAAACTGTTCAGGATATTCAGCTAGGTAATTACTCTTGAAGAGTGCATATATGAGGAGCCTAGTATCAAACATGGACAAAAACCACAAACCACATTTTACAGGAAATTCATTTTTCTAGATTATACATTTGTAATTATTCATGGATTTTGATATCATCATAAGTGATGACAGTATGACTTCAAATAACACAAATAATTCCTTTACCACTAAAAATCTGGCAGCATTGTAGAGTAAATTGACTTTTAATAATCAGGATGTCCACTTTTGAAACAGAGATGGTTCATGTACAGTTTTGAAACAAAATTAACTTACTGACACATTTTTCTGCAAATAAGTGAAATTAACATAAAACAATAATGATAAACACATTATATATCACATTTTTATAATAACAGAAACATTTTACAGAATTTTCATTGCAACAACGTCATGGTCTTTAGTTTTAGAATGCTGGCATTCACACTCAGCACTATTAGTAGGAACATCAGTGTCATTTCCATCTATAACTTTCTTATACCATTTCAGGGACACAATGTTCTTCCAATCAGACCCATAGTGCTTGCACAGTAACTTTCCAACATCTATTTTGGCTTGCTTCACTTTAACCGCTATGGAGATTTCCTTGGGATTCACTTCTGCTAATGACTTTCCTTTTTTTACGATTGGAGATTCTACACCAATGTCAACATTGTAAACCATTTCCTCCCGAATTCGCACATTGCTTTTACTAGTGCGCCTAAGTATAATCCTTTTGCATTGGCTTTTTGAGAATGTAATAGAGCTGTAGATTTTGCATATTTTGATGCCTCTCCTTTCCAGTCATGAGGCATCCAGTCACTCTCAATCACCTTAATAGTACCGTATTTGGAAAAAACAGCATGATACTTGAGTAATAGTCTTCTATGATCTCTCTCTATTAGACTGAACACTCTGTCTGATGGCAAAAATGAATGTCCTGTAACAGGAAAGATAATTTCTAATTTATTTAAGCATGGCAGTGCACAGCTCTTAAGTCATTTTGCATTCATTAAGAGAACATTGACATTCTTATTTTGTCCACCACACACTATTAAACAAGCTGAAGTTACACCATCAAGGCTCTTGCTAATCAATTTACTATACACAATTGAAGCTACCTCATTTGACGACTTTTTTACTTCATTTTCAGTCCAAGTGCAGATACATTCTCAGGTTTGAGAATCCTGTTACAACGGTTAAGCTGTAGCAGTAGAGTTGTCTTGAATAGCAAGCTGATCAGTCACCGAGTTCTGCAAGTACTAAATTTTTTTGACAGTCAAAAGAGAGCAATATACAGTCATCATCTTTCTTTTTTAAATGTTCAAAAAAACAGTTTGCTTTCCTTTTGTGTACAGCATTTTTTAATAGTAAGTCTGCTTTCTCATCTTAATTGTTTATCACTCTGAGATGTTCATTGATTTCCAAACAAGTGCTACATTCATCTGTGGCAGGGGAAGCCAAACTAAAATTGAAATGTGTTTTGAAAATGTTTCTAAAATACCATTCCTTCACTTTCAGATCTTCCAGGATGCTACTATTGTACATGGACCAAAGTTTAGCAGTATTGAGTTCAGATGAAAGATATTTCCGTTCGGTTTTTCCCCTCTGGTAATGTGATTCAACTGCTTGTATGCTTCTAATGAAATTTAATACTAACTCCTTCTTATCATTGAATAATTTTTCTTTCCTAGAACCATCTCTAGCTTCCATAGGCACTGATACACCATATTTCTTGAATCGATTAAATACTCCTAACACCCTGTGTTTTGTATATTTAAAACCGATAGGAACATATCCCTGCAAACCTTCAAATTTACACCTGCAGCATTTGAAATTGTGCATTCAATTGTCGAGTTTTTACACTTCTGTGGATCTTGCTTCCGGCACCTTTTAGGATTGTTTGAATGGCAATATTTTAAAATAAAAGCACCTTGTCTCAGTTTTTCTGGCACAGAATAAAATGCACAATGAAAATCTTTTATGTCATTCATTGTCTGCAGTCTGCATTGCAGAACTCCTCTTGTTGGCAGCATGGATATTGAGGCAAACTCTTTGCTGTATACTTACAGTATATAAAATAAAAAGGCAATATTACCTAAGTAATAGCAGAAAACATAATGTCACCGCGCCCGCCGCATCTAATTGCCGACAACAGCAGTGTCACCCATCGCATTATTGTCGGCACTACCGCAAAGGAGCCGAAGGAAAGAGATAGAGAATGACCGCATTGTTGGGGCGCTTGCCGAAAGAGAGAAAAGGATAGAGGCTACTGGAATCTTCTACTTTGTATCTCACCGCAATAAGTGAACGTTCCTGAAGCTTCCAGAATAGTGCCTGGGAGATATAAATAGCGGTAAAATGTGAGAAGAGTCAGTCAGACGTATGTGAAGGTCGAGGAGTCGTGCCGACGGAGAAGAGTTAGTTCTTTGTGTTACGAGTTCAGAGCCGTGCTGTTGGAGAGTCGGAAAAGACTTTCTTGTTGTTGCAACGAGTGTACAAAGTTACTGTTTACGGAAATAAAAGTGTTTCTTTATCTCGACTACATCTGTCTTCTTTACTTCACAACAACCAACAAAAGTCACACTGGTGTCAGGAGTGGGATCCGTCGAATTGCTTCTAGTTTCGTTACATCGTCGTTAGAAGTTGCAACGTTAGAACCAAGATGGAGGGAGATTCGGAAACCAGGATGATGGCAATGATGAAAGAATTATTCGCCGAAATGAAGACAGAAATGTCCAAGATGAAGACGGCAAACGACAACCTCGTTGCCGAAATGAAGAGGAGAAACAACCTCGCTGCCGAGCTGAAAGAGATGAAGACGGCAAACGACAACCTCGCTGCCAAAATGGAAACGTCAAACGACAACCTCGCTGCCAAAATGGAAACGAGAAACGACAACCTCGTTGCCGAGCTGAAAGAGATGAAGACGGCAAACGACAACCTCGCTGCCAAAATGGAAACGTCAAACAACAACCTCGCTGCCGAGCTGAAAGAGATGAAGACGGAGCTATCGGCGAAAATTGATGGCGAACTGATTGGCGTGACGGAAGACGTGGAAGAACTCGGCGAAAAGGTGGTAGACCTCTGCCAGCACGTAGACGTCGTGGAGGACGACGGGGAACGTCTTGGCGCCCTGGTAGTAAGAGTTGACGAGAGCGTCAACGTACTGGATGCCAGGGGCAGACGGAATAGCGCGGAGCCGGGGAGGGAGCACCTAGTGGCCGAGGCGACAGTTGCGCCCGTTTCAGATGATGTGAGGGAAGACGTGAAACAACTCGGCGAACTGATTGGCGTGACGGAAGACGTGGAACAACTCGGCGAACTGATTGGCGTGACGGAAGACGTGGAACAACTCGGCGAAAAGGTGGAAGACCTCTGCCAGCATGTGGACGTCGTGGAGGACGACGGGGAACGTCTTGGCGCTCTGGTAGTAAGAGTTGACGAGAGCGTCAAAGTACTGGATGCCAGGGGCAGACGGAATAGCGCGGACCCGGGGAGGGAGCACCTAGTGGCCGAGGCGACAGTTGCGCCCGTTTCAGATAACGAAAGTGTACGTCTCGGGGAAGACAAAGGGGCAGTTCAGGGACGTCGTCGAGGATCCTCTGGAGGAGTGTGTCGGGTACGTAACCAACCAGGATACGACGTGGAGGACGATCAGCAAGGAAGCGCACAAGCAGACGAGCATCACGCGAGAACCGACTTGGCGTGTGGCATGGGGGGACCGTCAGAGCCATCCAATCACCTGACGCATAGTGCCGTGAACGGAAGAATGGTGGACATCATCGTGGACGGCAGGATACAGGAGAGGCCGTGCCGAGCACGAGTGAACACGAGTGCAGCGGTGGACGCGACTCGCGTGGATGTGGTGGGGTTTGTTGCCGGACCCATCGGAAGCAAGGTGGCTGCGAAGGTGCGCCAGAGAGGTCGGCGGACATGGTACCCAGTGAGCCGTTTCCAAGTGCGCAGGATAACCCGTCAACACACCAGGAAGAAGGGCAACTGGACGAGGGACCGTCAAGACCGGCGGTACTGTTGCAGAATTTCGAAGCAGGATGGCATACGTCGTCCTACCCAGACCAAGGGGCACTATCCAACAGCGATACCTAGGATCGTGCCTCCTGGAGAAGAGGTTCGATGGGTTAGTCCACCGGGGCGCAAGGGAGATGCCGCAGTGATAGTGCTGGTCGGGACGACCAGCTCTGAGGAGGGAGCAGTGTCGCCGCGCCCGCCGCATCTAATTGCCGACAACAGCAGTGTCACCCATCGCATTATTGTCGGCACTACCGCAAAGGAGCCGAAGGAAAGAGATAGAGAATGACCGCATTGTTGGGGCGCTTGCCGAAAGAGAGAAAAGGATAGAGGCTACTGGAATCTTCTACTTTGTATCTCACCGCAATAAGTGAACGTTCCTGAAGCTTCCAGAATAGTGCCTGGGAGATATAAATAGCGGTAAAATGTGAGAAGAGTCAGTCAGACGTATGTGAAGGTCGAGGAGTCGTGCCGACGGAGAAGAGTTAGTTCTTTGTGTTACGAGTTCGGAGCCGTGCTGTTGGAGAATCGGAAAAGACTTTCTTGTTGTTGCAACGAGTGTACAAAGTTACTGTTTACGGAAATAAAAGTGTTTCTTTATCTCGACTACATCTGTCTACTTTACTTCACACCCACACCAAAAAGTCACAATAATATTAAATCTATGTGCTTATAAATATTTGATATTTTAGGCTAAGCCTAGGTCATTGTTCATATGAAGATTTCTACTTTTACTGCAGCTCTTTTCAGTCTAATTTCACTGTAAATATTTCTCAACAATATAACAAACAATATAAAATAAAATGATTTCTATGAGCCCTTAACAAATTACAACACTTCTACCTAAAAGTCTACCATAACGTTAAGATGAAAGTGATCATATGCCTACTTTATTTTATTTTCTTTCGATCGTTTCCATGTTTCAGGGTGGCTCTCACGTTTCCTATCTTTTCCAGGTGGAGATTCATTTATATTTTGTTCCATGTAAACTTCTTTTGTTGCTAGTAATAAGCAAAATTAAATTAAATTACCTAGAAATGGGTTTCAACAGCTATATCAACAGCACATTCACCGCCATATTGAAAATTACGAATATTAAGCTTCCTGATTTGCTGAAAAGTCTATGTCTGCGTTTGAAACAAAATGGTATAAGACATGTCTGTTTATGATACAAACCTCATGCTTTGGATGCAAAAAAGTGCAATTTCTGGCTGTTTTGACAAAAATTGAGTTGAGGCTTATGGAAAGTTGTACTAGAATCAAGTTGTAACTAATTTTCAATTAAGGTGGCATATGTCCCATTTTGATACTAGGCTCCTCATGTAATCATATTGGTATTAAATAGTAAGGAGAAATGATGGAATGTGAGGGCAGCAACCGAATGTGAAACAGTCTATCATGGAGTTAGTTATGGAACTGGCTATTCTTTAAGGGGTAGCTTCAGATGGTGTGATATGTTTTATATACACAGAAAAGCAAACATTCAGAGGCTGAATTCATCCAGTGGTTCCAGGTAGTATGAATTGCAATGTCACATACTTTTTAGGAGGGATAGTCTGCTCTAAAGGAGAATGATTTTGGGATACCTACAGTTCCACCATCCCTTCTTGCCATTAGCATTATGGTGGCATGGTAGCATGGTGGCATGGGGGGATTCAAATGCTGCTAATACTATTGGCCAATTTTGACCTTGCACTTAACCTCTTGAGTGATAGCCATTTAAAAGCTCCACAGGCCGAGAACGGATACCCAATATCCAGCGCAGGGCATTTAAATTGTTAAATGCGCTAAAAGTGCTTTGTAAATACACAGCTGTATTTTGCGTAAATTTTAAGTTATTTTAATGAAACAAAAACTGGTATAAAACTCGTTATATGCAGTATACATGCACGTCATCAGCAAAGTGGGCTGCATTAACAAATTGTTGAAATGGCACTATTTTGTTTCACTGTGGTGAAAAGTTAACTTTGCTCTGTCGAACGCATCTAATATAAGTTCTCTGAAAGAAACAGTAGTCGACTCATTGTATGTCTGACCTATGCGTCAGCAAATCACAGCATAATGTGAAATAAAGCACTACTGTATGCGTGGTTTATGAGTCATCAGAATAAAGCATGTTTGCAATTTTTCCTGGCGCGTGTTTCATAACTTGGATATAGCAGACTCCGTTTGTTTCTTTCTTGAAATACATACATATACTTTCCTGCTTGTAGCTGAAGTGAGCAGCTTTTGAGTGTTACATCTCAGAGCTAAACCATGGCATCAACAAGCAGTGTTGTAAAAAGGTTAGCGAGTGGTGGAAGTGTACAGGCTTCTGAAATTACACAAGATAATGTGGAGGACTTCTTGCTGTGTGACAGCGATTTGGATATTGATGGCAAATTTTCTGAATTTGAGGGGGGTGTGGAGGATATAGGTACGAGTAGCAGTGAGGAAGAACGTGACCAACTTCCTTCAGGTGTTCGTGAAGAGTCAACATTGTGGAGTGCTGAAAACAATTGCAATACAAATAGGCACATCTTCACGAGCACAGGCTCTGGTGTTCAACCCCAGGCTCAGCTGACTTCTGACAGCCAACTAATTGACATTTTCACAAAATGTTTTACTACTGACTTAGTGTCTCTCATTGTTTCAGAAACAAATGTATATGCGAGTAAGGCAAAGGAAGACCTCTCTAAAGGTAAATTAGGGCCTAAGAGCAGAATTCAAAGGTGGACAGAAGCAACACTCAATGAGATTTACAGGCTACTTGGTCTAATTATACTTATGGGTGTTATTCGTAAACCTGCATTATACATGTACTGGTCCACAGATGACATGCTAGCTATTCCTTTTTTTGGAAAATGCATGTCCAATAACAGGTTTACTTCAATTTTGCGGTTCCTTCATTTCACCTGCACAGAGAATGTAAATGACAAACTGCACAAAATTAGGCCTGTTTTCGATTATATTATTTCAAAATTCAAAGAAAATTTTGTGCCTGGTGAAAAGGTCACTGTTGATGAAAGCCTAATGCTTTGGAAGGGCCGCTTAGGTTGGAAGCAATACATCAAAACAAAAAGGGCTAGATTTGGCATAAAGAGTTTTGATGTTTGTGAAAGTAAAACGGGATATCTTTACAATAGCTGCATTTACACTGGTCAAGGGACTGATAATACTGGAGACAAAGATTTGGGCTTATCTGGCTCCATAGTAATGCACCTAATGGAACCTGTGCTTGATCAGGGTAGGACTGTATACTTAGATAACTGGTATAGCTCTCCTAAATTATACATGGCCTTATGCAAAAGAAAGACTAATGCAATTGGAACAGTACGTTCAAATCGTATTGGTTTGCCAAAAGATGTGAATACGAAGGCTCTAAGGAGAAGGGAAATGGAGGTGCGTCAGCTCCCACCTTTGACCTACTTTGCCTGGCAGGACAGGAGGGTAGTTACGGCATTATCCAATTGCAGTTCTAAGATTTCAATGATTGACACTGGAAAAACAGATGCCCATACCAAAATGTGCATTTTCAAGCCTGACGTTATCCAGGAATACAATATGCATATGGGCAGTGTCGATCTAGTAGATCAGGTATTGCAAGCATATCCCTCTTTACGAAAAACAGTTAAATGGTATAAAAAGGTATTTTTGCACCAGCTGGATATAACCATATACAATTGTTTGGTAATTTGGAGAGCTCCAAACCCACACAAGACAATGACCTACCTGGACTTTCGACTATCAATAGCTCACAGCCTAATTGAACAATACCAAGTTGAGAGGCCTCTTCATACTGGGGGTAGAAAATCCAGAACCCCTGCACCCCTCAGACTTCAAGGAAAACATTATCCTAAAAGGATACCGCCAACATTCAAGAAGTCCCGCCCATCTTGAAAGTGTTTTGTGTGCTGCAAGAAGGGAATTTGCAAGGAAACTGGGATGATGTGTTGCGAATGTGGAGATGTGCCCTTGTGTGTTTATCCCTGTTTTGAGGCATATCACTGCAGAAGGAACATATAAAGGTAAGGCAGTAAAGTATATAGAATTTAATTAAATGTTTCATAACGGGGGAAAATTAAAATAAGTTGAGTTAGATAGGGGATAAATAAGGGTTAAATGCAAAAAAATGCACAGGACGTGTATACACGCCCATATCGCTTGTCTGTCATTTTAAATGGACGTGATTTCACGTCCATATCCCTGAAGAGCTTAAGGGGTTCTTTGTACGAAATGGCACATGAGGCACATGAAAACGGTGAAACACAACAAACTGAATGATACAGCATCATATTTATGTTTATTGGTCCTAATTCATGTGGACAAAGCAGTAAGTTTACCAGAGCCCAATGCCAATGTGGACTGTCAACCAGCAGCTTAATTGGACCATTCTTAAGACAGTCACTGATTGTTACATACTTCATGCATACCCAAAGTTGGCCACTTGTACCCTTTATGGGGGACTGGAAGTTTACTTCCAGCAAGATCTTGCACGCTGCTGCTACTACTAATACTTCAAGTGCTTCAACAACAACACCACCATTAATATAGACACACTGCAAGATTAAACATTTTTGGGTCATCTTGTATAACTGAAATGTTCTCTATGTTATTATTATACACTATGTTGTTTTAATAGCTTATCAAATGCTAAAGATTTTCCTTGTCCAAGAAAGTAAATTAAAAGACCAATCAAATTTGATTCTTCTCTCTGATATTTGCCTTATGAATGGCTACTAAGGAAGAACAATTTCAGTAACAAAATTAACCTCTAAATAATTTTTTGCAGTTACACTGTCTCAGTAAAACAACACATAGCCCCAGTGTTGGATTTATTATCATCTGATGCTGAGATAATGTTAGGTCACAGAACATAAAAAATCACAGTGAGAAAAGCTTGTGGTTAGATTTACAGCCATTTCCTTCATAACAATTTGAACCCTCCGTCAGGTGCAATACCTATTGTTATGTGTTCGGGCGCAATATATCTGAGAGATACCATGTACATATCTGCCTCTGTGCTGTCTGAAATTCCTCCTAAATGTGAAATATTTGTACTACATTGTGTTTTAATTATGTTATTTTTATATACCAAATTTTATTTTCAAAGTATCACAATACATCATACTACATTTCAAAAACATGAGTTATGTAAGTTGCAGAAAATAAACTAATACTGAGAATGTACAAAATGTGAAAGGGTAATTATTCTTATATTTGAACATAAAGTTAACAGTAAACATCGTCAGTTTTTATGAAATTATAAACATTATTACAATTAATCAGTTATTTGAACTAAATTGTATGTGCGTGTGTCTGTAATATACTTGAGAGTTTTCACTGCAAATTCCCAGCACACTTCTTGCAAACCTGTCCGGCATGCTCTAAACAATAATACATTTCACATTTCTTGCAGCAATATCTTGAAAGTCGCTTCTTTTTTGAGTCTACAAGGCAAGTCTTGCAAACTTTGCACTTATTTTCAGCAGAAGGATCTGAAGAATCTTCATTAATTTCTATAGGCCGAAATCTTTTAAGACTTTCTTGAAGCCCACTACCTTCCCCCTTGTAAGCATGCTCCTTTTAGATAGGTGATCAAAATATAGTTTTTGGGATAACTTCTTCAAAAATAACCTCCTGCTCTTGATTTCACTTCCATTGCCTAGGAAGAGAATTTGCACATATATTGCAGATATGTTGGGCATAGCAAAAAATATCACTAAAGGCCATTTGCAACAGTTTCTGGCAACATCATATGTGGCACACAGTTTGTCTACCACATCCACCCCGGATTTTGTTTCATTATAAAACGTTATCATCTCTGGTGTTTGCTTTTCACTGGAGTTTTTATCAATGACATCGTCAAAATGTTGACTTGATATCACAAGGACGTTCTTGCCTTTCTTAGGTATGTAAGAAACAAGGGTAGCCTCTTCTCTAAATGCAAACACAATGGAATACTGAGCTCTGCCTTTTATATTGACTAACTCAAGTGGAAGCTGTGGTTTATTTTTCTTCAGTGTTCCGACAAAGGACAATCTCTCCTTCTGCAGATCTTTCACCAAATTGTAGTCACTGAACCAATTATCTGCAGTAATGTTTCTTCCACTTCTGTAAGTCGGTTGTGCCAATTGTTTCACAACGTCTGAGGGTTTGTTGCTGGTGCAGAATGGACCATCAGGTTGCTTCCCGGCATAAATTTTAAGATTGTGAGTGTAGAATATTTTAGCATCAGCCAGAACATAGATTTTAATTCCATATTTATTAGGCTTAGATGGAATATACTGTTTGAAACTGCATCTGCCTCTAAAGCCTACCAGCATCTCATCAATTGTGACATTTTCTCCCAGAGAGTAGCATTTCTGGCAATTGCCGACGAATGCTGTGAAAATGTCTCTCACAGCTGCAAGGCGATCCAATTTCTTTCTTTCTTTGTGAGAAGATCTGTCATCAAATCTAAGGCAGCGAAAAAGAAACTTAAAACGCTTCAAATTCATTACCAATAGAAATATCTCTACGCCATCTCCAGCTGTACCCCATAACTCTTCTAAAGATTGTCTGCTGCTATGTAAGGCTCCTGCCAAATACAGAAGACCTATGAATGCTTTCATCTCTTCTTTCATTGTCAAATTAGCGTCTCTTTCATGACTGAATTTGTTTTGTGTAAGCCCAATATGCTGGTTTGCATATGTCACGATTATTTCTAATATGTCATCTGTAATAAGGCAGCTCCAACAATCTGTAGCCGTTCTGGCAGCTCTAGCTTGACCTCTAACTCCAGGTAGATGAATAAGCAAATTCTGTGATCTGGTTCTTCTTTGCTGTAGAGGCCTTGTCTTTTTCCATCTAATGATCCCATCTTTTCCAGTAAACTGAGCATTAATATCTGTATGGTCCTCTTCATCTGTGCCACTTTGAGAGGAATGAGAATCTTCCTCACGGACTTCTGTCGCAGCTTCGCAATCTGTGTCACTTTCATAATCAACAAAATCTTCATTATTATCTTCATTTTCATCCCAGAGTATTGCCAGGGCTTTCTGTAGGTCGTTAAGTTTACACAGATTGAACACTTCTTGCTTCTTAGACATTATGGTATGTAAAAACGTGACCAGCAGAAAAGAAGGCTACAGAAACAATGAGGTACGTGAGTGGGCGCAATGTGTCTCACAGATACTTTTGCTTGATAATCGAACGAAACAACAAGCAGCTGGCCAATAATGAACCAGGAAGTGCTACAGTGTGTTTAAGGAAGCTGCAATGACTTGCATTAATTTCGCATAAACAGTTGCGTCATATTGTTTAAAAAAGCGGGAGAGGTATCTCTCAGATATATTGCGCCCGACGGAGGGTTAAGAGTACTGCTATGATCAGTGATTTCAATTCCAATGCTGACCCAGTTCTTTAATTTTGATCTATGTTCCCAAAATGCATAATTTTGCAACACAAGTAAGATTTGAAAAGCTTCTAACTTATCCAGATAATAGAAATTTATTTATTAAATAAATAAATAAACAAACAAACAAATAAATAAATAATTATTAATAATGATAATAATAATAATAACAACAACAACAACAACAACAATAATAATAATAATAATAATAATAATAATAATAATAATAATAATGATAATAATAATAATAGTAATAATAATATTGTCAATAACTACAGGATAATTTTGTTTAAAAGAAAATTGCTCGGGTCAGGCCCGGGCCATGGCCTACACACTATTCTCGGGCTCGGGCCCGGGCTTGGTTGGTACCGGGCCGGGCCGGGCCGGGCCGGGCCTAAGAAAGTCGGTCTGTGCAGACCTCTACTCTGTAATGCATGGGCTAAACATGTGAATTAAATTTGAATAAAAGGTTTTCAGGAGAACTGAAGCAGCAACTATGTAAGATGCAGCATTGGTACATTGGTACATCGGTATATAGAAGAACTGGAATCATCAATTCCATTTGGGAAAAGTAACTGCAGAATCTTATTAACAAAATAAGCAATTGTTTCACTGTTGACTATCTAGCTGTTTTGAACAGAGCAGATACTGGGATGAGGGTTCATGTGGATCCATTTTATCAACAATTATATTTCCCATATGTGTCCTGTGTAACGATCCAGCAGAAATGAACGAAGACCACTTGAAAACCTGTGAAGCATTAAGATCAGAAGAAACTACAGTCCAAAAGTATTGGAAAGCACGAATGCTAATGGCTTCATTGCCAGATGCAAGGCACTAGAAAACAACAACAACAAAATATTTCCCATATACCTCCCCATCACATTAGTGGTTTCGTCTACACACAACCAAATGCAGGAATCCCCTATACTTTCACAAATTGCCTGCAGAGTGGTCTCATATGTAGAATTTAGACAATTTTTTCATAAAGTGGATTCCAAAGGAATGGAATAATTACACTACTTCTGTAAGAATCCTTTGAAAATTGGATTTTGTACTACATTCCAAGGGATGTTAGCAGCTACCAAAGCTTTGCATAGATTCATATTAAAACTAGTTTCGCTTGTAGATGGAGGAAGCTTGGTCAACAAAGTTTGTTTCTTTAGTGCAGTCTGAGAAGCTCCAGCTTTATGGTCACTACCACTAATATGCTGGTCAATATGAGATTTCTTTTCATGTGAAACCTGCACAAAAGAAATGGAGGATGGTTTTAGAGTTACAGTAAACGAGAATTTTGTGCCAAATACTGAAACACAATTTTGTTAGATGTTTCTACAGGTTGGTTAAGTATGAAAATTAGATTACCTGTTTATTGCAGGAAACGATTTTCCCATCACTGCTTAGTCCCAATATGTTCTGAATCCATTGCTGTATCAGAGCACTTTTGGAAGATTTCACTTTAGGCATTTTGACGCTTTACATTTTAGCTTTTACACATGCTCATTCATACACACATAGATGGCTAACATTGTACGTTGGCAATGTAGAAGGTCCACAGCAAGGAAAACTTCTTAAGAGAGTTGTTACAAACTCCTTTTGTATTACAAGGTGCTGCTTTTATTATGATTTTCCTTTTAAGTTGAAACATAGAAAGAGATAGTGCTATATTCCACAGGAAATTGGTAATTCACCTAATCTCTTCCATATTTCACAGTAAAAGGCGCAATGAAGGCTGACTGTGACAGTGTTTCTAAAGACTTGGACCATCATTAGCACAACCCCTTCGAGAGTGGTCAGGTAGTAGCAAAATGGTCATTTACTAGCTAAAGCTTGTTATGAATTGTACGGTTTATACAAATTCACAAGCTGTTAACCCAATATTTCACTCATGCTTAATGCTCAAGGTCAGCCCATTATCCCATTTTAAACCCTGTTTTGTGTGCAAGAATGCTGCACTTCCTTGCAGTCAAATTTGTAGGCCCAACTCTCAGCTTTTAGAAAGGCAATTTCAAAATACCCTTCTCGAAGTATGTCCAGGGATTTCTTATTTAGGGATGTACAGTGCTCCAAACTCCGGCTCAAATCTAAATTGACAATATATCGTGATTTTATAACTTCTGTTTGTTATAATTAGGTATTTTTAAGCTTAAAACCCATGAAATAGGCACACTGGGGTAAAATAGGCACTTTTGGGTACAATAAAACTTCCACAGAAAGTGTGATTTTGCATGAAACGTGTACATATATGATTGGGTTTTGATTATTTCTTCAGGAAAAAATAGGCATAAAACCTAAAATCCGAAATCTAGCGATGACCATAGTGTTATTACTTAAAACATTTTTTTTTTGTAACGTCCTCCAACGTAATGTCATATCGGACAGTGAGTGAATGAAATGGGTGAAATGATGCTCAAATGAGCCCAAGGTCCATGGAGCTAAAACACTTTTGAATATAACCTTCAGAATTCTAGACAGTTGTAATTCCAAATCTAAAAATGTCATAGGCACACATTCATATTACAACATTGAATAATGAATCAAAAATCGAAGAAAATATTTATGAAATTTGTAAAATTAGGTCTATAGCAATGCTTGTTGTAGAATATATTTTGAGACACATGATCAATTTTCTGCCATTCCAGAATTCCTCATATGTTTATCATTCTGGCCTATACTTTGATGTTTATGAGCAAGTTACTCTTTCCAGGGATGGGTTACCAGCCCACTGCACAACCACTAACCTTAGAAGGAGGGATTTGTCTTAAGAGTTTCTTCTAGCTATGCTACCTTTAGAGCTCTTTAGTCATGGCTATCTAGGTTTGTCTTGCAAGTGGAGTCGGAACAGGTTAACAGCCTAAATCAGGGGTGCACACACTAATTTAGACCAAGGAACATTCTATTCTAAACCTATTAATAGAGGGCCGCAGTGATACATCATCCAACCCTCCATTGTACACCTAATAGTAAGATATATCTTATTTCTCAATTAGGACTTCTCTTTCTTTAATTTAATATTTTTATCAATTTAACAATACATCAATAGTAATGACAGTCTTTTTATGTTATGCCTATTAACTTAATTACTGGCCATGACAGAACAGGTCACAAATGTTATTCACCTTAATAAGAAACGACACTGCTCAAGTTTTGTTAACTATTCAATATCCAGTTCAATGTTTGATATTGCAATGCACATGCTTCTTTCCAAATGTTCATCTGTAAGTCTGGATTGAGTTTTGGATTTCAACTGTTTCATCGCCAAAAATGACTTCACAGACATATGTGCTACCAAATAGTTGCCATTATCAATGCATAGTCATGCAGATTGTGCACCTCTTTAGGCAAGTACAGCTTGTAGAAATTAAGGAGTGATACATCATCAAATTTTGCTTTCAATTCTGTGTTACTCTGGACATCAATTAATTCCATCTGAAAAATTGCAGGCACTGTCTGAATATCAACATGAAAGGATGTTAAAAATAATTCAAGTGATTTTTCCAACTTTCAAACATCTTGAAAATGGGCATTGAATTCCTCTGTGAGATTTTTTCCCAAAATTAGATCAGTTCACAGATTCCATCATTTTGCTCATTGTCGGAAAATTCACAATGCTCCACTTTTTATTTGCATTCCAAACTACAAGCTTTCTTTCAAAACATTTGATTAGGTAGGACAGATGATGGTTCACATGGTTTTTACCTTGCATTTTGGTACCATATGAACCAGAAACACATAACCATTCACTGCGTCCAGTACTTCCACTAAGTTTTGATTTGTCAAAAACAACCTAATTTCTTCCCGAAGTTCATATACTCATATCATCATATTTACTGCACTTAGCCATTGAGCTAGTGTAAAACATATGACATTGTCATTATCTGCACCTGAATCAGCCAAAAAGTTTTTGAATTTACAATGAATCAGTCCCCATGACTAATGTAGTTCTCCAACTTAAACACTGGCTTCATTACGTGTTCTATTTGAAGCAATTTTGCACAAAGATGTTCCTGATGTAAGGCACAGTTGCAGACAATAATCTTGTGTTCAAAATGAGCAGAATCTTTTTTCACAAAGGACAAAAGTTGTTTTTCCCAACCATAGATGGAGCTCCATCTGCTGAAATGCCAATCAACTTGTCTAACGTCAATTCAGATTTACTCAATGTCTCCATTACTTTTCGATAAATATCCACCCCTTTAGTTGTGCCTTTCATTGGGCTTAGGTACAAGTTTTCTTCTGTTAGGCTAAAACTGCTGTCAATGCCACAAATAAATATGCAGAGCTGGGCTGAGTCAGAAACATCCATGCTCTTGTTAATAGCTAATGAAAACCAGTTAATTCACAACATCCCTTCTTTAGATTTTCTTCAATGTCAACTACCACGTTTTCAACACTTCTGCTTATTGTCATATGATTAAGACTTACTTTAGCAACCAAGGATTTTTTATCAAGAAATAATATGTTTGCAACCCTCTCCAAACTTTCTTTCATCAGTTTGACATCTTTGAATAACTTCATTCTTTTGGTTAACATCTGGGAAACAACATAACTTAACTTAACAGCTAGTTCTGAATCACCATTAACTTTCTTACTTTACTTACAAATTAAACACTGCTTTGCCTCCATATTCAGAAGAAAAATACAAATATGTCCACCTCTCCTGAGAGGACTGATTTTCCTCCATAATCTTCCATGTTTTATTTGATGTTGGTGCTGTTTTTATAATTTATACGGTGATGTTGATGAGCTTTTGACTCTTTCGTTATCTTGGGTCGTGGTACTGGATGGAATGAACATACACTCGGGCTTAACTTTAGTGAAATATTTTATTCGCACCTTCTTGTTCACAGTATTTAAATTGTATTACAGTAGTAAGTCTTTTATTTCAGTGGATCAACTTCCCTAGCATCACCGAGATTTAATGTCTGAAAATTTAGCGATATTTTGCTAAATGTGTTTTCTATCACTTTACACTTCGTCTATTTTACGTCCTTTTATTTAATTGCACACTTCGTATTAACTAACTTATTAAAGTTAGCTAATGTTTCACTTATTTTACACAAATTAACGGTCTTTAAACACTTAGTAAATTTACTTTCACTATTTTATGACGCACACACATAAAAATGCGTCCATCTACACCAAAGACATAGACGCTAATCCCAATTCTTTTGGTTGCGAGTCTAGCATTCTGACTGCCATGTGTACATCCGCGTATGCGTTCATCAAATAGTTCCCGCATTGCTAGGAAAGCGATCTTTAGCTATCCTCCTTTCAGTTTTAATATTGAACACATATAATTCTTTTATTTATAATATATATTAAAATTAAATATGGAAATATTTATGACATCTTTAAACAAACTTAATTGTTTGTAACAATGAACATTAGTAACACGTTTTCGTCATTTAACCAATTCATACCAACATCAAAAACAAATTACACTCTTAACAAATATTCACATAAACGATTTTCTTTTGGGGTCTTACAATATCCTGTCTCACATGCCCCTTGTTTTGTTTTTCAAGTTGTCACCTACATTTGCAATCTTGAAACACAATACAACACTTCTCCCTATTTCTCTAATACTTAATACTTTGTACAATACCCTTTTTTCTTTACAGTCTTCTTTACTGTATGTTTTTGTCTTTTGTTTTGGCATGACACAGCATGTCTTTATAAATTTTACATATTCAGTTACCACACAATACCACACCTAGAATATTCCTAAGTTTTTACATTTGACATTGACACAAACATTATTTAAGTGTATTATGGTTTATTGTGTGCCTTTTGACTTATGTTCCTTGTTATGAGGAGAGAAAAATAGGATACAAATCTTGAGCTAATGATTATGATCACATTTATGGCAATTTTATTCATTTCTTTGTCTTGCAAGCTTATTATGTGTAGGCAGGTCATTGAGTCAATTCTTAAACTCTGATGTTACTAATGATGCTATTGTGACATGAGGTTCTTATTCACTAGTTTAGTTCGGCATTTCTTCAAGCTTAACATTGGCTATATCCATCTTAATTCATGGGCATTGCTTTTCTGACTATGGTTTTTCTTACTTCACTAATTGTCACCTCTTTATCTCTATAAGAGAAAACTTCTATATTTATAATTATTCTGCATCTATATTATTTTTCATCTTAATTCACCCTTGACACCCTTGTGTCAAAAATATTTTCTCTTTGTCATCACAATTGATTCCTTTTTATTTTTGTCCCTGACATTCTTATGACAAAAACACATTTTTTCGTCGTTATAATTCACTTCTCTAATGACAATCAGTATTTTCAGCTGTCCTTGTTGACAATGCTCTCAGTGGTCATTATAGCCAATGACTATGTTGATGGCGGCGCCGTGGCCGAACGGTTAGCGCGCTCGCCTATCACCTAGGCGGCCCTGGTTCCATCCCAGGGACCCGCATGTGGTATTCGTAGTGGACGAAGCGGCGTCTGGGCGGGTTTTCTCCAGGTGCTCCAGTTTCCCCCACCATCTCATTCCACCGGTGCTCCATCTTCATTCCATGTGTCATCAGTGTCACCGCCTGCGGTGCCGTAGAAGTAAAAGCGGGCGTTAAACACTACAACAACAACAACAACAACTATGTTGATTTCCTTTCTCGTTGTACTTTCCAACATGTATATAATTTTCTATAAGAAACCCATTAAAAATTATTATTTTTCATCATCTCTACTGTTCCTGCCTTACATGTTTGTTGGCAAAGACTATTTGGTCCTTTCTTTGTATGGTTTTAATTTGTTCTTATGGTATCTCCCTACCAACTTGCCATTTGTATTCTGTAGCTCATATGTATGGTCGCCCAGCTGTTTTGTTATGACCAGCTGTCCAGTATACAGTAGTTCCATTTTCTCTTTGTGTGGCCATCATGGTGTCGATGTCAATTGTCGATCGCTTAGGGTTTGTGTTGGTCATCTACTCGATTGGGGCAAACTTAGTTGTGGTAATTTCCCTGAGTGTTGGTGGTGGTTGTTGTTTCTGTATTCTGTGCAACATCTGCCCTATTTGGCACATTTTCATCCTGTTCCTGTTGTCTTATGTTGCCGGTGTTCCATTGGTCTCCACCCCTTTGGTGTGGACCCCTGCTGCATGGCAGTCTTTGGTTGTTCCAGTATTCTCTACAGAATCGTATGTGGTTCACTTGATGGGTACAGTCTCCTGGTCTTCCACGATCATATGTATATGTTTGGTGTCTCGATTCACTCCTTGGGTTCGTGTCGTGGTACCGCTGTCTCGTGTTCTCCATCCTTTCGCCATGATTGTGTAGTTGTGGGAAATGGTGTGCCCCTCTCCCCCTGTCATGGGTGCTCCTAGTATTTCTATCTTCTCTCTCATTCTGGTTGTCTGTAGTCGCGCTCCTGTTTAAGATAGGTGAGTTTGGGTGACCGTTCCTATGTCTATGCTCATTAGGCTGACCATTTTGCGTTTCGAAGGCTGTTAGTAATTCTATCATGTCTGCAAAATCTACTGGCCTCGCAACAATTAACACTGTTCTCACTGTGTCTGGGAAATGTCTTGTTATGCTGGTAATTAACTCTGCTTCCAACAGGTTAGGGTCTAATAGCTTTTCTTGGCTACCTTCATAAAATAATCGACTAGCGATAACCCTTTGGTCGGATCATATCTACCTGTCGCTAGCTCTACCCTGGTCTGGTTTTGCTTAGTTGGGCCCCAATACCTTGATAGGAATAAATTTCTGAATGAGCTATACGATTCATGACCAGCTAGTGTTAACCTTAGCCATTCTAATGCTTTGTTTTTTAGGCTTTTCTTGACTATCATCATCCTAAGCTCATTTGGTATCCTTTTCACTTTAAAATACTCTTCCATCTCTTTAACAAAGAGTTTTGGATCGTCTCCCTTCTCCTCGTCAAATGTAGGTGGTGTGATTTCATGTAATATGCTGTTGGTGTAGCATGTGTTGTGTGTTGTGTCATTGTTTAATTGTGAACCTCTTTCTCTATATGGTGAGTCAACATTTTGTACATCATTCAAATAACTTTCATCTTGTACATCATTTACATCTAAATCATCATTTTGCCTTTGTAGTGTATTCACAACATCATTTACATTAGCCAAGCTTTCTTTTCCTTTTCTCATTTCTTCACAAAATGATTTTAAATCATTCTTTATTTCTAAGTGACTTTGTTTCATATCATTCATAGCATCTTGTTGTGGTTGTACTACATCAGCCATAGTCTTAATTTTAGGAATTACAATTTGTTCTACAGTTTCATTAATTATTCCTTTCTTCACTACCTCAATTTCTTTCCTTAATTCCTCAGTTATTTCTACTTTTACATTTGTAATCTTAGTCTACACTTGCATTACATTCTGTTATTTCATCTCTACATCTACTAATTTCCCCTTCTAATACAATCTTATTTTCTCTCATTTCCGATTCTATTTTTCCCATCCTATTTCCTATGATTTCTATCCTAGCTTCTATAGCTTCCTTTGTCTCATTTATGTTTTTATGTACTAATTTCAAATTAGTTTCCATTACTTTCATATTTTCTTTACATTCCTGTCTTCCTAATTCTATTTTCTTTTCTAAGTCCTTTCTCACTTCCTCTATTTTCTGACCTATCTCTTCCTTATTCTGTTCCAGTTTCTGACCTATCTCTTCCCTATTCTGTTCCATTTTCTGACCTATTTCCTTCATATTCTGTTCTAGTCTTTCAAACATGATCATTAGTAATGTCGCCCATCGCATTATCGGCACTACCGCAAAGGAGCCGAAGGGAAGAGAAAGAGAATGGCCGCATTGTTGGGGCGCTTGCCGAAAGAGAGAAAGGGATAGAGACTTCTGGAACTTTCTGCTTTGTATTTCACCGCAATAATAACTGAACTTTCCAGAAGTTTCTAGAATAGTGCCTGGGAGATATAAATAGCGGTAAAATGTGAGAAGGGACAGTTTTGGTGTTACGAATTCGGAGCCGTGCTTTTGGTGAATCGGAAAAGACTTTCTTGCTGTTGCAACGAGTGTACAAAGTTACTGTTTACGGAAATAAAAGTGTTTCTTTATCTCGACTACATCTGTCTTCTTTACTTTACACCCACCAAAGTCACACTGGTGTCAGAAGTGGGACACGACGATGGAGGCTACATTGGTGAGCTTTTTACAAGAGCTGAAAGCAGAGATGAGGACGGCAAACGACAAACTCGCTGCCGAGCTGAAAGAGATGAAGACGGCGAAAATTGACGAGCAACTGGCTGGCGTAAGGAAGGATGTGAAAGAGCTCGGTGGAAAGGTGGAAGAGCTCGGTGGAAAGATGGAGGACCTCGGCCAACGCGTTGACGCCCTGGAGAATGTCGGGGAACGGCTTAGCGTTCTCGAAGACAGGGTCGACGGTAGCGCCAAGGAGCTAAATGCAATGGTGGAAGGGATGCTTAGTGAAAAGCTCAAGAACTACAAGGCCGAGGCTCCAGCACGCGACACAACATCGACGCGCATCAAACCACCGAAGTACGATGGCACGTCAACGTTTGAGGTCTTCCGCCGTCAATTCCACACAGTGGCCAAGCACAACAAATGGTCGCCAGAAGAAGAGGCCGCGCAGCTGATAGCCAGCCTCCAGGGACGAGCCGCAGAGGTGCTGAACGCAGTCCAGACGGCGGCGGCGCCCAAGGACATCTGGGAGGCCCTGGAGAACCGGTTCGGAAACCACCGCTTAGCCGCAGCCTACCGCAGCCAACTGAAATCTAGGATGCAACTGCCAGTGGAGACGCTGCAGGAGTTCGCCCTGGCAATCGAACAGCTGGCCAGCAAAGCCTTGGTCGACCTCCCCTCCGAATTCGTATCCCGAGAAGCCGCCTATACCTTCGTCGACGGGGTACGCGATGCCGAGTTACGTCAACGCCTGATGCTCGGCGACTACAAGACCATCCACGAGCCACTAACGGCCGCTTTTAAGGATGGAAGCGGCCAAAGTGACGGCTACCCCGACCTCGAAGACAAGGAGTGTCCGCTACGATGAAGACCGCAGACCAGTCCAGGGACGCCGACGAAGACCAGGTGGCGTGTGTTGGGGGTGTGGCCAGCCGGGACACCTGATGAGAGACTGCCGGCACCAAGAAGAGCAGCCGGAAAACGAGTAATGGCCGGCGTGGCGAGGGGCACGTCGGCGCCATCACCATCATCCCCTCGAGTGACACTGCGCGCCGTCAGCCGACGGATGGATGACAGCCTCATCGCGGACGGTTAGGTGAGCGGGAAGCCGTGCCGCGTGCTTCTTGACACTGGAGAAGCCGTGACTGTCATCAGACCTGACGTAGCCAGGGGCTTGCCGTCGAGAAAACCGAGCCGACCGTAACAACTAGTGACGGCATCGGGTGACACCTTGCCTGTGGAGAGGGAGGCCCTGCTGCAGTTGACCCTGGGGCGAAGTGTCTTGCGTTTGTGGGTGTTAGTCGCGGAGGTGGCTGAGGAGGTGATACTGGGACTGGATGCCCTCAGGATTGACGACACCCTGGACACGCTTGCTGGTGCGCAGTGGTTCTCAACCCTGGACCTGAAATCGGGTTACTGGCAGGTGGCTCTAGACCCGAGAGACAAGGAGAAGACCGCATTCTCGACAGGCCAAGGGCTTTGGCAGTTCACATTTATGCCCTTTGGTCTCTGCAACGCACCAGCTACCTTCCAACGCCTCATGGAGTCAGTAATGAGAGGATTGACTTATGACGCCTGCCTGTTATACCTGGACGACATCATCGTCGGCAAGACATTCGAAGACCATCTTGACAAACTGACCAAGGTGCTACAGAGACTGCAGGCGACCGGCTTGAAGCTGAACGCCAAGAAGTGCCAGCTCTTCCGCAGGGAAGTCAACTACTTGGGCCACATATTCTCACCAACCGGAGTGGCCACGGATCCGGAGAAGACACAGGCCGTGAGAGACTGGCCTTGCCCAAAGGATAAGCGAGAACTGCGCAGTTTCCTTGGATTGTGCAGTTATTACCGCCGCTTCATAAAGGGTTTCTCCAGCATCGCCAAACCCCTCACTCGCCTGACGGAAGAACATCGACCTTATGTGTGGACGGAGGACGCCGAAAGCGCTTTCCGGCAGCTGAAGAGGACGCTCTGCAGTGCTATTTTGGGGTTCCCACAACCAGGCGACGCCTTCATTGTGGACACCGACGCCAGCGACCACTGCATTGGAGGCGTCCTATCCCAAGTCCAGAACGGCCACGAGCGGGTGATAGCCTACTACAGCAAGACGTTGTCCAAGGCAGAGAAGAACTACTGTGTCACCCGACGAGAGCTACTGGCGGTAGTGAAGACCTTGGAGCACTTCCACAAGTACCTGTACGGTCAGCCATTCCACCTGAGGACAGACCACTCCGCCCTAACCTGGCTACTTAGCTTTAGAAACCTGGAGGGCCAGACAGCCCGTTGGGTCCAGAGGTTGCAGGAGTACGACTTCACCTCCGAACATCGCAGAGGGAAGAGCCACGGCAACGCAGACGCCATGTCCCGAAGACCCTGCCCAGAAGAGTGCGGCCAATGCGCAAGAGTGGAAGAGAAGGAGCGTACCACAGCTGTCAGAGTGTTCACGGCAGTGCCTGCGGATGGATGGGATAGCGCGGGCCTGAGGAGGGAGCAGCTGGCGGACGCCGACTTGAGGCCACTCTTGAGAGAAGTGCAGGCAGGGACGAGACCAACCTGGGAGGACATCGCACCCAGAAGCGCTACATACAAGTCGTACTGGGCCCAATGGGACTCGTTGACCAGAGGGCGTGCTGTTCCGTGTATGGGAATCACCTGATGGGAAGACCCAGAAAGAGCAATTGGTACTTCCCCGAAGTAAGGTCCCGGAAGTCTTGGAGGAAGTGCACGCCGGTACCTCGGGTGGACACCTAGGAGCAAACCGGACGATCGACAAACTCCGACAGCGCTACTACTGGCTGAGGCTCCGAGCAGACGCTGAGAACTGGTGCCGTCAATGTCACGTGTGCGCGGCGAGTCGCGGCCCCCAGACTAGGAGCCGGGGTCGCATGCAGCAGTACAACCTCGGAGCGCCCTTCGAACGCATCGCCGTCGACATAGCTGGACCATTCCCAGTGTCCGATCGAGGCAACAAGTACCTGATGGTAGCTGTGGACTACTTCACCAAGTGGCCGGAGGTGTATGCCATCCCGAACCAAGAGGCGAAGACGATTACAGACTGCCTCGTGGAACAGCTGTTCTGCCGTTTTGGGGTCCCGTTAGAGCTCCACAGCGACCAGGGCACCAATTTTGAGTCGCACCTAATGAAGGAGGCATTGGAAAGACTTGGGGTGAACAAGACCCACACAACACCCCTACATCCACAGTCGGACGGCATGGTCGAGAGATACATCAAGACCTTAGAGGAGCACCTGAGGAAGGTCGTGGCTAGCCATCAGCGAGACTGGGACCTCAAGGTACCACTGTTCTTGCTGGCCTACCGTTCGTCGACACACGACACCACTGGGATGACACCAGCAAGCCTAATGTTCGGCCGAGAGCTACGCCTCCCTTGTGACCTGGCTTTTGGGAGCCCCCCGGAAGCGAAACAACCGGCAACCGAGTATGTGGAGAATCTAGTAGACCATCTCCACGACATGCACGAGATGGCTCGTCAGATCATCCAGATGGCGAGCGACCGCATGAAGACCCGGTACGACAGGCAAGCCAACAGCCGAGGATTCCAGCAAGGTGACATGGTCTGGTTGTACCGCCCTACCCGGACCAAGGGACGCTGCCCAAAACTTCAACAACCGTGGCAAGGACCGTACCGAGTGGTGAAGAGGATTAACAACGTAGTCTACCGCATCCAGAGGGTGCCCCGAGGAAAGATGTTGGTGGTACACCTGGATCGTCTGGCCCGTTACGATGGTGCTGTTCGGGACGACCAGCCTTGAGGAGGGAGCAGTGTCGCCCATCGCATTATCGGCACTACCGCAAAGGAGCCGAAGGGAAGAGACAGAGAATGGCCGCATTGTTGGGGCGCTTGCCGAAAGAGAGAAAGGGATAGAGACTTCTGGAACTTTCTGCTTTGTATTTCACCGCAATAATAACTGAACTTTCCCGAAGTTTCTAGAATAGTGCCTGGGAGATATAAATAGCGGTAAAATGTGAGAAGGGACAGTTTTGGTGTTACGAATTCGGAGCCGTGCTGTTGGTGAATCGGAAAAGGCTTTCTTGCTGTTGCAACGAGCGTACAAAGTTACTGTTTACGGAAATAAGAGTGTTTCTTTATCTCGACTACATCTGTCTTCTTTACTTTACACCCACCAAAGTCACAGTAACCTTTGGTCTTTTCCTATTGCTACCTCATCCTCATTTTCTGCTTCTATCTGATCACTAGGCTTATCTGCCCCTTCTCCTATTCCTACCGCTCTCTCTTTTCGCGACATTCTCGTTTTTTTTATTTAGTTCACTTTGGTTTAAAAGTCCTAGTATTTTGCCACTTCGCAGTAACATAAAAATGAAATCAATATAAAATTAAAAATTTTTCGTCCTACTTTTTCTCGTTGATTGGTCTCGTTACGTGCATCCTCTGGGCGGTTGACTTCGCTAGACGATCTCTGATGTTTTCCCACGTGGATTATCCGTTCATCGGCGTTTTTAGGCACTGTGTCGTTGATTTCCAATTTGGTAACGTCTCCGAAGTCGAGAATCTCGAAGGATTGTCTAATGGCGTCTTCTTCCTTTTTGGCGCGAAGATTTGGCGTCACTTGGTATTTCACGTAAGTTCATTTCCGTAGATTTTCATTCCACCTGAAATTCGTGCCCCACGTTGGGCGCCATTTGGTGCTGTTTTTATAATTTATAGGGTGATGTTGATGAGCTTTTGACTCTTTCGTTATCTCGGGTCGTGGTACTGGATGGAATGAACATACACTCGGGGTTAACTTTAGTGAAATATTTTATCCGCACCTTCTTGCTCACAGTATTTAAATCGTATTACAGTAGTAAGTCTTTTATTTCAGTGGATCGACTTCCCTAGCATCACCGAGATTTAATGTCTGAAAATTTAGCGATATTTCGCTAAATGTGTTTTCTATCACTTTACACTTCGTCTATTTTACGTCCTTTTATTTAATCGCACACTTCGTATTAACTAACTTATTAAAGTTAGCTAATGTTTCACTTATTTTACACAAATTAAAACGGTCTTTAAACACTTAGTAAATTTACTTTCACTATTTTATGACGCACACACATAAAAATGCATCCATCTACACCAAAGACATAGACGCTAATCCCAATTCTTTTGGTTGCGAGTCTAGCATTCCGACTGCCATGTGTACATCCGCGTATGCGTTCATCAAATAGTTCCCGCATTGTTAGGGAAGCGATCTTTAGCTATCCTCCTTTCGCTTTTAATATTGAACACATATAATTCTTTTATTTATAATATATATTAAAATTAAATATGGAAATATTTATGACATCTTTAAACAAACTTAATTGTTTGTAACAATGAACATTAGTAACACGTTTTCGTCATTTAACCAACTCATACCAACATCAAAAACAAATTACACTCTTAACAAATATTCACATAAACGATTTTCTTTTGGGGTCTTACAATATTCTGTCTCACTGTCATGATCATTAAATTGCTTCTTTAGCCTCAAGTACTTATTTAACACAACTAAACGGCGTACGGTTTTAGAAGGCACATGAGCTGAGCCAATGCGTGCACACGGTGGCTGCACTGCTGCCAAGTGTTGCGCCAAAGAGCGTGGGGAGGGAAAGTAACATTTGTCGTGTCACAAATTGTCAGAACGTAAACTTACGCAGCAAAGGATAATGATGATAATAATATAAACTGTAACACTCAATACTAACGTACTTATTTACTGAAAATAACATACCTGGATTTTTGAAAGCGACTTATTGTAAAGGAGTTGCTAGCTCGTCATCCTCCTCATCTTCCTTCTCGTCTTCTTCCTCATCCTCACTTAATTTGGAATCAGATTTTCAAAGATTTATAACTAAACTCTGTACTGTGTTATCTCGAGTCACTTCCTTATGGAAATCTTCTTCTTGCAATTTCTCACAGTGCGCAACACGACTAGCCCAGTCTTCTTTTGTAACTCTGTCAAGTGCAGCATGCATAAGCCTTTCAACGTCCGCGAGACAAAAAGTGATGTTTTCTTTAGTAACTTCCCCCTTTACCTTAGTCCAAATTAATTCTATGGGGTTGTATTGGCAGTGATAAAGAGGTAAATGAATAATTTGGTGCCGGTTTTCTAATGCAATTTGATCCAGGTGGTACCTCTTCTCTTGGGTTTTATGTTGATTTACTTTTTGTAATAATTCTGCCCTAGTTTCAGAAGGATGGAATGTTATTTTATTATGTGCCAGCCAGTCCTGAATATCTTGTTTTTTGGAATTAGTAGAGAGAGGTTTATCTAAGACTTTAGAATGGTAGCTTGCAGTATCCATAATGATGATGGACCCCTCTTCTAAAAAAATTATGAATTTGTTTGTGAACCAATCTGTGGTGGAATCTGCATTCATTTCAGAATGGTAGTTAACATATTTATTCCCTGGTCTGGAACGGAAAACCCACTTGCTTTCAGAAATGAATCCTGTTTGTGCAGAACCTGTATGGCAAATTATAAGTCTGTTCCCTTTCCCTACAGGTATCTTGAGACCGCCTCTTCCCATCTAATCTTGCCATATGTTTTGTTTGCAATGGTTCTGATTTACCCACATCTCATCAGTATAAAAAAATGGGGCGCGAATCTCCAGATACGCTAAGCATGTGCATAGTTCTTAAAAACTGTATTCTTGCAGCAACTATATCACTTCTTTCGAGTAAGAATTTACGGCCATCTTTAGTTTTTCTGCATTTGAAGCCCAAATTCTTAGGTATTAATCCCATTGAAGTAGAGGAACCCATATCGTCTATTTTTTCCTTCATAACATGAACCAGCATTTTAATGGTGGGTTATTCACCATTGTCATACATTTCATATATATTGTGTGGCAAAGTACGTCTTTTTCAAAATCATCTAAATTGGAAATGGTTTTTTGTTTTCTGACATGCTTTCCTGGAGATTTAAATAAAGGTTCACCAATTTGTGGGCTAATAGTTTTGCCTTGTTTCACAATACGCGATACAGTATGCACACTCACATTGCACGCTCTGGCTGCGAGATCCCGGCTTTGTGAAAAATTGATCCAGTCATGCATTTCCTCAGATGCCAATTCCTTAAAAAAACTGTACACCTTAAAAATAATATTTCTGGCCTGAGAGTGCAGTACCTTACCCTTAGTACCAACGCCACTGGTACCAGGCTTTGAAAGTGACATTGTTAACACTTCACTAAGCACAATGTAAACTTGTCAATTTTCTGCTTACTGTCACAGTTACACAAAGCATAGTTTGAACAATTTGAACCGAACTAAAGAATTCGCACGCAACTGCAGTGATCCGTGGTCAGGTAATTTATTAACTAAATATAAGCAGTTCCTAACGACTGAAGCTGTCCGGCAAAATGAGGGTAGAACTATTTCACCCCAGGCCATTAGCACACAGTCTCGGCTTGGTGAACGACTTCGGAACAGGTAAGCAAACATAACAGTTGAAAGAGACACAACTCACTTGGACGTCGCTGAAGAGAGATTGTGTGAGGAGACAGGGCAGAATAAACAACATTTTTTCGGCGTGCTAATGCAAACACCTTCTTGTATACACGTAAACCCGGTGGCGAGTGAACTTAGATAGTTTTGAGAATAAAGATATTAAAATACGCAGTCGTGTGTTTTCCTAAAATAAACATACCAGAACGTCTCACATCCTGATATAGATAAGAGTCAACATGCAATAGTGGCACACGGAAAACCTCGACATCACCCTTCCATTCTACATAAATTGTGAGGTACTGAGAGGGGTGACTAAGTAACAACGGGCAGCATCATAAATCGGCGCCCAATGCAACAGCCTCACGACACTTCATAATGTGTTACTCCATAACTGCGTAATGAAAAGGAATAAAACACCCAGGCAAGATTGGTAGTTGCATACATGAGCATAAACACGGAAGTCAGTTGTTTATTCTCGAAGCGATAACTCGAGAACTATACGTCGTAGAAAAATGACCTTTGTACAGGCTGCTTCAAAAATTCTCGCCGCATACACCAAAGCATATTAGAATGTCGAATTTCCAGTAATAATTTTGGGCGCATGAAAAAGAGAAATCTCTGTTGCTCATGCTTGTGCTGTGTGTTCCGAACTAGGCAACGCTGCATGACTGAGACAGGACAGTTGCTTTAGGCGAGCCCCCTCGAGCTCCGCCTCATGTGCCTTCTAATACCGTATGCCTTATGGTAGGCTCACACCTGGACGTGCAGAGGCGAAGCAAGGCACGTCGAACAGAAGCAACTCGTTCACACATATCGGAAGCGAGACGTGCCGAAGAGTGGATGTGCCAAGTTCAGTCACTGTCAGTCAGCACAATGGATCACTTGGCTGTACTAGCTCGAATTTGTGAAGAGGCAGAAAAGGATGAACGTAGGCAAAACAGAAGATTCTTGGTGAATGATATGAACTTATCCAGGAATATAAAGCATGAATTTTCTTACACTGTTTGATTGTCTGTAGCGTGAAGATAAGTTCAAACTGTACTGATCCCACGGTCGCAGGTTCAAATCTGGCCCAGACTCATGGTTTTTAAGTGTGCTTAAAAACGACAGCTCCATGTCAGTAGATTTACTGGCATGTAAAAGAACTCCTGCAAGACAAAATTCCGGCACACCGGTGATGCTGATGTGATCCTGGCAATTGACAGTGTTGTTAAAACAACAAAATAAAAAAACATAGTTCAAAGTGCACTTTAGAATGAGCGTAACGAAGTTTCAGCAGGTATCTCATCTTACTGTATTACAATACAATACATTTCATGTTAAACTACAATTTTACAGGGCCATTTTCCAAATTCAAGTATGTGTGTGTTATTGTTAGAAAGGTTAACTATTGTTTCCCTCGCAAGATATTTTGTGCCAACCCCACCACCACCGCCACTAATTATTATTATTATTATTATTATTATTATTATTATTATTATTATTATTATTATTATTATTATTATTATTATTATTGTTGTTGTTGTTGTTGTTGTTATTTCTATTATTATTATTATTATTATTATTATTATTATTATTATTATTATTATTATTATTATTTCTATTATTATTATTTCTATTATTATTATTATTTCTATTATTATTATTATTTCTATTATTATTATTATTATTATTTCTATTATTATTATTTCTATTATTATTATTATTATTATTATTATTATTATTATTATTATTATTATTATTATTATTATTATTATTATTATTTGGCATTTAATATTTGTTATGATTTGAAACAATAACACTATTTTAAACCATATTAGATAAATTAGCTATTCTTATTTTTTAACTGGATGCCCAATTAAATAAACATACTTAGATACTTTTTAAACGTTTTCATTATAAAGTAATTTAGAATTACAGAGGTGTAAAAATGATTAGACTCAAAGTAAGGTTTTATTTATGTAATACTACATATTGATCTAGGCTTATGTTTTAAACATTGGTGGTTACTATAATAAAAAGCTTACAGCATTTTCGACAATTCAGAGGTTGTTTTGTCTATATTAAAAAATAAAGTAAAACTATAGACTGTCAAATTTAAACTTGTAAAGTATACTTTTGATGACCATTGTCAGTCATGCATCAACTCAGTATTATCTGTAAATAATCCAGACCACACCATATATAGAAATTAAATAACATATAAAATATTTGTTCATCATGGGTATCCATTTCTTTTATAGGGCTTTAAGCCTAGGAAGAGCTACCCATAACAAAAATTACCACTTGGAGTTGTTAATGGAGGAAAATAAATACTTACAGTGAGCAACAGTGGATGCATATTTACAGAAAGTGTTTTATTTTACCTTAAAGAGTTGTAAACTATTTTCAAGTTCAGATCTCGCATCCATTTTACCATAAGAAATGAATTTGAGTATAATAATTTTCACACGTGTGTGTGTATGACCAACACACTGCACAATCCCTTACGAAGTTTGTTCTAGTATGACTATAGTTTTTCTTGTATTACTGTTTAATAGGAATGCGCAATACAGGGCTATTCAAAAAGAAAGAACAGATTTCAAACATTTATTTCTTCCAAACTACAAAAGATAGAAACATGATTCCAATGTTCATGGACAGAGAAAGGCTTACAATTGAAATAGCGGGGATAGAAGTTCCAACCACGGCCACATTGGCTCAATTTCTCTTGTGATTTGATCATTGTTATGATAACGATAACAATGAGTGGTGTCGCTGCCATTTCACTACAGACAAACAACAATGTTTTAAAATACTCAGTGTAATTTTTATCTACGGGGTTACGTAAAAGATTGTGTTTATATCCCTCCTATGCCTGACACTCTTGAAGATCTACGACATTGAATTGTTGAAGCTGTGAATTTGATAACTGGAGACCAGCTGATTCGTGTGTGGCAAGGAAAGAGCCACCGTTTTGACATTTGTCAAAACACGGTGCTCATATTGAATGCATAATATAAAATTGTAAACTTTTCCCTCTCCATAAGCATTGGAATCATGTTTCTATCTTTTGTAGTTTGGAAGAAACAAATGTTTGAAATCTGTTCTTTCTTTTTGAATAGCCCTTTATAACATCAAATATGTAGTAATTCCATGCAGCTGTTCCTTAAATTAGAGGGTTTATATTCATTTTCCCAGAACATTTCCAATTTCCGCAGGTATTTGTTCCCAAACATTATCCCTTGCATTGTTGTTACTGTATAATTTGTGGCTTTTATCGAACAAAAAGGTATATTGTTGAACCAAAGTGATAAGCTTTTCCTCATCTATTACTGCAAATAAAGGTATATCAAGCACAATGAATGATTTACTGTTGCTGAATACAAATGTCACAGAGTTAGAGATGACCTTGATTAGCACGAAGACTCCAGACAAAGACATGATTGATACTGATTGTGAAACCACACCCGCGGAAGAAGAAATATTCTCTACGAGCGGAAGCGAGAAATTCTGCTCACCGCGCCGCGTACAGGTGAGAGCCCTTCCATTTATTAACATGGAAAATATATTTTTTGGTGCGCCGCACTTCGCCTCTGCGAGTCCAAGTATGATCCCCCCTTTATAACTACATCCAAATTACAGACAACTGAAGTTAAGAATATTACAAACTGGTTTGACTCATTGACTAGCACCAGCTCAATTGCTAAATCAGGTTGCAGATCTAATATGCCCCGAATATTGTGACCACGGCCAGCTTGATCAAAAGCTGTGCTGACTTCAGATTAACATGGCAGTGATACTGACACATTTAGTATGGAATTAGTATGTAAATACATATTCTGAAACCAAAGCATGCTCAATATTTGTTAATTTTAAACTTATCTTCAACGGACCACAGTTTATTATCCACAAGGCCACAAGTTGTGGAAGACTGACCTGCACCATGATGGAGAAGGAAAAGGAGGAGACAGAGAAGACAAAGACGATGGAGGAGCAGAAGAAGCAGAAGGAGCAGAATAAGCAGGAGGAGAATGAGGGGAGGAGGAGGGGAGAAGGAGGGTGGGGAAGGAGGAGGAGGGAGAAGGAGGAGAAGAAGGAGGAGGAGGGAGGAGAATAAGGAGCAGGAGAAGAAGGAGAAGGAGAAGAAGAAGGAGGAGGAGAAGACGAAGGAGAAGTAGAAGAAGGAGAAGAAGGTGAAGGAGGAGAAGGAGGAGGAGGAGGAGGAGGAGGAGGAGGAGGAGGAGGAGGAGGAGAAGAAGAAGAAGAAGAAGAAGAAGAAGAAGAAGAAGAAGAAGAAGAAGAAGGGAGAAGGGCAAAAAGACTTCATTTCTCTACCTATTCCTTTCAAGAAATATTTTTTGTCTATCCTTCTACCATTATTTACAAGTATCATATCCCTCTGCCCATCCATCTGTCCACGGCAATGTGTGATGTTTCAAAAGATTTACTATTACATTTATAGACTTCTGCTACTTCTCTCACTTCTATTGCCATCATTGTCATTATCATCATGAGGAGGAGATAGGAGCCTGTCACTGCATTCTGGAAAACCTAACATTCATCAAAATTCTAAGGGTTTCACTGCCGGTGTCAATACTAGATACAGTGAGATCCGGTCTTGTGGGCGATGGTCTACTGGCTCCTTCTTCCCAGACATTTCACCTGTGACTGCAGCCGACATCTTCAGTGGTGCAAGGTCCAAGTATCCAGGTGGAGATTTCAACAGCGACTGTGCTGGTTGACGACGACGAGCTACTGGCAGGCTGAGGTTCAGCCCAACGACTTTTGCTGCGTGCCTACCCCTATTGGGGCTTAACCGCAGGTAGGAAATTAGGATAAGAGGTTTTGTAGGGTGGCTTGTTTTTGTTTAGGTTGGTGTGGGTTAGAAGGGAGAACTAAAGCCCCTTGACAGCTGTCCTGCAGGATGCAACAATGTTTGCATTCTGACGTTAAAGAATGGTTTTTAAAATGTTTTAAAATTGGTGTTTTTGAATTTTGAATTTAGGATTTTGAATGGGGAAGAAATTTTGGAGGGGATCAACTCTCTGTAGGGATCTTTGGAGATCAGCTTTAGCTGCTGGTGGATGTGCTGGTTGCTCCGTCGGCTGTAGTATTTATATCAGTGGCTGGAGGGAGGTGTGTTGCCAATCAGACGCCAGCAGACAGCAGCGCACCGCCAACACAAGTTGGCCAGACCTATCACACACAACTGTTCTGGTGGCCCAATTCATAATGCCGAAAACTGTTGTTCCAGAGGTCATTGGTTCGGTTACTGTCATGTGGTTAATTTAGCTTAAGTTAATTAATGACTATGCTCCTTATTTCAGGACTGCACAAGCGCATTCACTGCTAAAATCTTCTATCAGATAAATAACCACTGACTTTGTTTTTAATTTCAGGAATGTATTAGTACATCAACTGCATGGAGTGACGTCAGACCTCACGGGTCCTGTGTAAACCAACAAATCTTCTATCAGATGAATAACCATTGACTTTGTTCCTAATTTCAGGAATGCATAAACGCATCAACTACATGAACCAGCAAAAAGTTCTATCACATTTCTATCAGACTAATAACCACTGACTCTGTTCCTAATTTCAGGAATGTATAAGCACATCAACTGCATGGGGTGACGTCAGACCTCACGGGGGCTGTTTAAACCAGATCTTACACTATAACTTGTACTTTTATTCCAGGGCCACTTCAAGTCGTCTCCATCCGGAGACACAATTTACCTAATATCTCCTCACACAAATTCCCAAGGGCATGTCCAGGGCCTCGGCAATGTTCACGTCCTGGCGATCTCTCACCTGGCTTAGGCCCCTGTGACCGGTCAACAAACCCACACCCTCAATCCACAGGTGCATTAGAGGTACTGTCGGATTTCCACTCCTGACTTCACCGGTGGAGGTGTTTTAGTGGGTAGTACCTTTGGGTGAGGCCCACAGTCCCCCTCTGTACCATCCCAGCACATGGGGCTCCGTAAATGGATTTTTCCTCCACTTGGGGAAAAAAAAGCAACCAGCACAGTCGCTGTTGAAATCTCCACCACGATACTTGGACCTTGCCGCCACTGAAGATGTCTGTCGCAGTCACAGATGAAACGTCTGGGAAGAAGTAGCCCAGTAGACCACGGCCCACAAGCTCAGATCACATTAAATCTAACATTGAAGAAGTTTTATTCTGAGAACAAAATATAATTTACCCAGAGAAATGGCTCAAGTAATAGCTTCTGTATCTGACATCCTGTGCACTGGCTAACACAGATGGGGTTTTCTCATGGTTTATCTCAGTTGATTGATAAATACTGGATTGGCTATTTCAATACCGTGAACCAAGCTTCACCCACAAATAAAAGAAATTTAAATAAAACAGATGGTAGAAAATGGCAATGATGCAACTACAGCTATCAACAAGCAATAAACACCATCTGTCTGGCATCACATTATATATGTACTGAAACAAAGCTGGCAATTTCACAATCTCAATGTCCACATTTTTATTAAATCAATAACAGGAGGCAATGTCACAACCAGTCATCTATCTGGCACAATACTCGTAAGAATCAATGCACCTACAGTAATTATAAAATGTTTATTATAGTTACTGCAGTGCTAAATAAGGGAAAGAAACACATGCTTATGCGCACACGCACAGATACACATAATATTCCACCATGAGCTCTGCAAATACAGTTCTTTCTGCAGATCAGAGAAGCTGCAAGATACCAAACTTAATAGATGTTTAATTTTTTTCTTTCTTTGTTAAATGTGCTCTATCAGTTGAGTTGTGGAATTAATAAAGGATCAAATCAATTATTTCATATCCTCTTAAAAATCACCATATGGGTACAACTTTATCAGTTTAATGTTTACTGTTCTATTTAAATAAAAACAGCTAAACAAGAACTAAGTAAATGGAGGTGTCCTTTACCTTATTTTTACATCATGTTTTTATTGCATTTATAGCTGAAAAGATTATTTCTGTTGACAGATTTGTTGCTCATAAAGTAATATTCAAAATTCTGCAAATCACATTTCTGCTTAATTAGATGAATGAAATGGCTGGTTAACGCTTTAAATTTCCTTACTGGCACTACTCTTGTTAAGTAAAAGGTAGACATGCCAATTTTAAGTGTAAGGGACTTGAGGAATTTGCCTATGTTCACATTAATATTTAATGCACACAATTTTTATGCATATTTTTCACCCTATTAGAGTTAATCATACTGCAAACAGTATAAATACTTCAAATACTTAATACCTTTCTCAAGTAGTAAGTTGCTATCATATTTTCTTGTGGTCATGCAAACAGCATGGAATTTCAAAGTCAATGCACGGCAAACTGCCTTTTAAAGGTTGGCTATTACTTTATCTTTTAATTAACTACAACAAAATGTGTAAATGTCTAATGGAAGTTTATCTTGCTTAACAAGATGCAGACAGAAGTATAAGCTTTTGTAGCAATGGTTCATAGAAGAGTGAGTAGAAAAGGTAACATGAATGGAACACATCAGACATTTGTTTACCTCTTAGTTCTGTAATTTCGCTGTTGACATTTACATTCTCTTGAACATTAACAACATTTACATCTTAAACTGTTTAACTTTAAACTCTTCATTCATCAACCTGAAGAAAGAGTGAGGTGACTGAAATGCTCTTTTGCACTTTGCATGCAGGTCATATTTGCTGCTAACCATCAATTAGATATTAATAATTGCTTTTGGGTGGTGCAAAACTGCTGAGGTTATCAGCACGCTCTGGCTATATATTTATTCATATCTGAGACAAAAATACATATTAAAAGCAATTACAGGAATAAACAACTGTGATCACAAAAGTGGAAATATTAAATAAAAAAAACACAAAACTTTTAACAATTAAAATCTCACAGTTCATGATAAAAAGGAACTAACCCATAGCAAACACAAGCAGTTAATACAGTTTTGGCATGCTAACCACTGACCGTAAAATTTTATTTGTGTTATCTAAATCAATTATTGTTAGCCCTAATATCTTCTTCTTCACTCCATGGATTAGGCATATTGCCTGTTCTGTCTTACTTTGTTAAGCTCCATCTCTTCCTTGGGCGTCTACATCTCTTCTTCCTTGTGGTTTGTGTTAGTATAGAGCAATTCCGCCTGTGACTAACTGACATTTACACTACATTTTCTTCTTAAAATGTCTGTCTAATGGCCAATATAGGTGTAAAAATGTGATTTTAACGACATACGATGACAGAGAATACATTGGCGGTTGTGATAGGAAAGATGAAAACCTTAAAAAAGTGAAACAATTATTTAATAATGAGCGCTAAACATTTCGTGACTGACATTTTTGTCAACTGCAGTTCCAACTTCAAACGTTTGTCCTCCGTTTTCTCTGAAAGTTTTCTTATTTGATTTGTTCTGAAAAATCACTTGAGAGAGGAACTTCTAAGCTTTCAAATGACCTGAAAAAAGGTTTGGCATGTTATTCTCATCTGGAGATATTTATTCAAAGGTCAGCGTGACTAACTGACATGCGTTTGTGACTAACTGACACTTGCGAAAATTGTAATACCTTCTCTTTGTTTTACATGGTATAAGATGTGGTAAATCATAGTGACACGTATTATACGTTACATACATGTAATACACACAGGTGTGTAATTGTATTTATCGTTTTGACAATAATCATATCCTTTGGAGAAGCATTAATGTCATGCAACATAAACAGAATAAACATATGTTGGCAGTTCTCATTTCTTATCATAGTTACGTCATTGCAAGTATAAAAAGCTGACTCAAAACCATAACAAAGACGACACATGAGAGCACACAGCACATACTTGCAACACACCTTGGATTGGACTCCTTATCAGTGGCGGCTCGTGACTTTTTAATCCTATGTGCTACTACGCAGTGGCGGCTCGTACCTTACAAACTAGCTGAAGTAGTTCACTTAAGCGTACTGAAAATACAATGCAAAGCGGGTGTCCCCCGGTCCAACATTTTTGTAACCAATAGAATTTCACACAATACCATTTGGTCCAATACAAATTACAGTTCACGTAGCAAGCGAGAGAAATAAATATGACAGATACAAATATTAATTTAGCGATTGCTATATTAAGTATAGGTTTGGGATATATTTCCACAAGTCTCAGTGGGAATAAAAGGTATTAGAAGTAAAAGATGTTGGTGGACACGCACCAGCTATATTTCTGAAGTCTGGTCGGGAATATAACACACTTAGCTCTGTTTTAAGCCTTCTTTTGTCAAATGAGGGATAAGACTGCATCATTCATCAATGAGATTATCTGGGAATTGCTTTAAGAATGCCAAAAAATTCTCACAATTAAGAATTTTTTTGCAATTTAAGTGATCGAGAGATTGAAAACGAGTGCGAGCCTCTTCTATGATTCGATCGCATATTTCCTTTGCATCATTGGCCATTGAAGAGTTTCTTCGACGTTTGGCAGGTCTTTCAATTGTTTCTTCATTGTCGCGATCTTCCAGAGTGCCAGATATTATGCATCGCCTGAATGAATGTCGTCACATTGCTTTTAACTTTAATCACGTCGACATTTCTGGCTTGTATCTGATTGTACAGAATGTCCACGTGCGGCATAACTTTGTGAAAATAAAATGAGCATGTAATTAAATTCGGGACATTCCAAATTAAGCCTAAGCCCTCGAGCCCCTTGAATACTGAGTTTTGAGGAAAGAGATTGCTCCAATTCCGAGAAACATTCAGCAAGTCCATCTTTATTTTCGTAAATAACATTTAAGGTTCTAGATTTAAAATTCCACCGTGTTGATGATCCACTGGGAATTCTCTTGGAAACGATACGGATAGATTCTAGAGCAGCAACTCGTTGGGGAGACCTAGAAAAATATGCTGGAAGTGCCGAAAGTGTACTGAAAAATATCCTAGCAGCTCGATTTTGCGACGCGGCACGTTCCATCACCAGATTTAATTGGTGCGCGTAGCAATGAATATAATGAGCATAAGGATATTGTTGCTTTATTTTAGCTTGAACGCCACCAGTTTTACCGCTCATAACAGATGCTCCGTCGTATGTCTGTGCAATCAATTTGCTTTTATTAACCTTCAAAATATTATCTACATCCCCTAAAATACATTGCGCAATGGCATTGGCGTTTTGTCCATTGGGGTTAAAAAATCCCCAAAATCGTTCTTCTGGACATCCATTAATTTCATACCTGAACACTAAAACTAATTGCGTGTGCTCAGAGGCCTCTGTTGCCTCATCTAACATTACTGAGACATAATCTGCATTGTCAATTTCCGTTGAAATTGCTTCACGGCAGACTTCGAGCATACAGTTTAACAACTCGTTCGGTATAGTTTTCGAAGTTCCTTTGAAAACTTTATTTGACTCCATATGATCCTTCACTGCATTGTCAATGCTGCTGATAAGATCTATGAGTCCTAAAAATACTCCAGGATTTTCTGATTCTGATGATTTATCATGCCCCCTGAGCGCAAGCTCGAAGGCACCGCAAAACTTAATACAGTCTATTATCCTAGATAAAATGTGTCTATTTTTTCTACCTGCTGGTTGTGTTTTATAATACTCTCTTGGTATGCTCTGCTTAATGTTGTGGCAATATTAACTGTTCCAAGCATGGACAAATCCAACGCATTGTTGATATGTTTCTTATTTTCACCATGCAATTTAATTAAATAGTTAAGATGGCCGAGATCTTTAACACCAGTTTTACTAAATGCATCACTATTTCCAAAAAGAAGGCAAGGAAAGCAGAACAGGGCATTTCTAATATCACAGCCACAAATCCAGTTACATGCTTCATATGCTTTCCTATTGAACTGGCGTGTATACTCCCGATTGCCGGTGCCTTTCGCTTTTTGTGTTAGGTTTAAGTTGGGGACTGGCCTACCTACTTGTTTAATTTGTATTTTATCTTCTAATGATTTAGAAGAAAATTATGTTTTAAATAAGTTATCAACCGAATTCATGTCTGTTCACTATTGTCTAAAACTGAAAAACACAACACTTAACTAGACATAAAAATACTGCATCCACCAAACAGATTTGAAAATCTCGTAACCAATATTATTTAGGCATGGCGGCTGGCGCTAATCTACGCTTGTATCAACGAATGGTCTGACCATGTGCGCTAACACTGGTTTTGAAATACTAGGCAATCCGCTATTATTGTGTATGCAGGTCATATTCACGTAATATTAGACGTGCCGTACTGTATATGTCTAATTTTATTTATTATAAGGATTGAAAATAGTTACTAATTACCACATTTTAACATGAGAAAAGTTTTCTAATTAAATACTGCACAATTTTAATACCCCAAGCTCTTTAGCACCAAGTACGAATGTTGGCAATTCTGGTTTTGTTCTTCTTCGTTGAGCACAGAAAGGCGCAGTTTGTAGAGGATTTCGGTGCATGTCGGGGAGGAAAATGGGTAACTGGCGCACGCGCACTTGCCTTTTCTTGACGGTGTCCTTGTGCTAAGCACATCTCACACTTCATTGGAAGTTGAATGCTGACGTGTAACTCAGCGGACGATTTAAATCATTTAACAATACACAACGGAGTGTCTGTTTCAAGATAACATTTTCTTGGTAGGGAAAAATAATAAAATGAAGCGATTTTCTCTCTCTTCTTTTAACTATGTGCTGTAGCACATAAGCACATTAGGGCCGGCCGCCACTGCTCCTTATAGTGCAGGAACGCTAAATGCAGTACTCTCGTAGTACACGCGCATATCACTACACTGTTTTTATTTCCGAAAGTTGTGCATCATTCTGACACTTTCCGCACATGAAAGAAAAGCATGTTCCACAACATTTAAACCTGATACTTTCACATAATGAACCCGCTGAGTGGATGGCATAGGTGAAATACGTTCAAATCTTTTGTCGAGAAATTCTTTTGCTTCTTCAACTTCAGGCAGAGAAACCTCAAAAAGACATAATTTGGTTTTCTTTCTAACAGTATTAACAAATTCTTCAGCACTCTGAATCCTGCTTCCTGCTTCCGCAGCTGCCCATGCCATCCTCTTCACTTGTCCTCCAATCGCATCTACTGCCCCCTTTCCGGGATAGGATTCGAAGAAGTGCCATTCAATTTGGATTCCAAATACTTCGGAAAGATATGTCTCATGACTCAATGTGTACTTCTGCTTAAAATGACTAGCAGCTCCATCAGAAAACACTTTCATAAGTTCAAGATTCAGAGCAATATCCAATATTTCCGAAAATATATTCCTTAAGCAAATATCAACTGCATATTTGTCATGCGATACATAATCAGACACCAAAGCAAAATATTGTTTCTGAATTTCACCAATATCTTCTTTCCTATACCAGGCAACAGCAGTAAATATTGAGATCTGTGTATTGTTCCAGTGGGCAGCTCCTTGCGTGTGTAGTTCTCAGAGAAGTCAATCTGTATCACAGCTTCACTAATTGCAACATTTTCCCGAGCCTTCTTAAAGGCCCCGGATTGCTGTCTTTTTACATAAACGTGATTTAGGAAACGTGGCAGGCAATTGGTCAGTTCTTCAATGCAGCCTTTTACAGATCCCTTTTTAACTTCTATTTCCATTCTTCCATTACGTGAACTCCACAGTTTTCATTCGCATGGAGAATTAGCGAGTTCATCCGAAATGTCTGCTCCACTCAATCCCGGGCACTTGGAGCATCCTCCCTGCATACACTTGCTCGATTTCTGATCACAAACCTTTTGTGCTATGAACTTACGAAATTCAGTATCAGTGAGTACGTGATTTTTACACAATGCTTTGAGAAGAAACTTCGTATTCTCATGTATAATGCATGTGCACACATTATGTGGATCTGACTTTGAAGACGCACGTGAGCAGGGCGTAATTCAGCAAATTTTGTCAACCCCACGGACATTTCTTCTCGGTCTTCTAGAAAGAGTGCATGTGCTTCTTTTAATGTTACCACTAGATACCTAATGCGAACTTCTTTTGTTTCTCCTTGAACACGGATTTCAATAAAGTCATCTCTTCCAGGAGCTTGATAAGATATTGAATCATCTTGACAGAACTTAATGATTCCACTTTTAAGTTCCTCTGATAGTTGTTTTCTTGATACCGGGATAGAATGCTTTGGTTTTACAACATGCAATCCCTCTTCAACTGCTAACTTACGAATCATTTCTTTTCTTTTGCGTGGAGATTGCGGCAATGCTTCCTCAACACGTTTTCTGCACTTTCCAAAATGCTGTCTGCTTTTGAAACCCGCTGATGTTGGAGTATCCTTATCAACGCAGAATCAAAAAGGATATTTTTTTCAGTCAATTACTTTTCCCTGCAGAGGACTTTATCCTCATTTACCGTGACTGACATCGACACACAGTAATAATTAAACAGGCTTTACGGATTATTTATAAATGCCGAAAATTATTAGCCATATACATGTTTTGAAGATGAAGTCATTGTGTGAGGTACACCGAAAAAAAATTAAAACAGTTGTACATAGCTCCTGAAATATTGATATGAAAATCACCGTTATTCACGCCTTTTGGAAATATGTGGGTAAGAAGTGAAATTTGAACCCATATTCACGTCAAAAACATTTCTTTTTCACTTCATAAGATACTTTGGAGTATCTAGCATCATCTTTCCTCAGTAAAAAGAGTGAAACATTGATTTCAAATTTTAACACTCGGTATGACATATTCGCGGAATTGCTCTATACGAGTATTTTCAGTGGTATTGTTTCGTCACTCCTTCTAGTCAGATGTTGTTTCCAGTTCTCTTTGGTCCCTTCCATTTTATCATTTATTTTATATATACATAGTTCTTCTTGGATATCCTCATTACAAAAGAGATCTCTTCTGGTACAACCTTTTACCCTTCTCAAAAATCTCATTTCTGCGGCTTGTAATTTAGTTTTTTCTTTCTCATTCATAATCTGGGACTCGATACCATAACACCAATACTGGTACTGCCATTGTTTTATAAAATTTGAGTTTTTTTATCTTTCCTGGTTTCATTGTGTAACATACTTTTTATTGCGCTGCATATTTCTTGGTATTTGCTTATTTTGTTTTCTATGCCTTTATCTCTGTTGAAACTTGTTACAGCCCAAATATTCAAAGTGAGATACTTGTTCTAATGTTATTCCTTCTATGATAATTTTGGATCGTTTAGGATGTTTTTCTTCGCGTGCCATCACTTTGAATTTACTTGTTGATATTTTCACATGTTATATTTTTTTCGTATCACATTTAGTGTGAGTGGGTAATGATGTTTAAGGGCCCGTCGACAACTAGGTCATTAGGGCCCCAAGTCCAAAATAAAATCTCACCACTAGAAAGTTAAAACGTGAAAGTTCAAGCAACTAAAAACGGAAGTTAAAAGGACTAAACTGACAGTTAAAACAGCTAAAAATTAACGCCAGTAAAAACTTATTTTACTAAAAAGGTAATCTAGTAACTGTTAAAAAGCTAAAAACACCAGAAGTAAAACATCCTAAAATTCCAAATCCGCCAATATGAAAAACATTTTACACTTGCTTACTAAAATTAATTTTGGCAACAAACCGCAGTACTGCAGCTATAGCTACTGGGTCACTGCCTAAAATGGAGTGCAGAGTAAGACCCAGGCCATGAAACTGGCGCTCACGAGCGTAACGCGCACAATAAAGAAGGGCATGCGCAACATTGCACATCGCACAAACAGGCTCCGGATCACCGCGCAAAAGGTGTTCATACGTGGCCCGAGTGTGGCCTATCCTCAGGCGGGTTAAAATCACCTCTTCCCGCCTGGAATCCCTGCAAGATGTTTGCCAGGGTTTTACAGTGTCCTTGATTGTCCGTAACTGAGTGCCAGCTAACGCTTCCCAAGACTCCTGCCAGACAGCATATAGATGGCGACGGAAGTTCTCCTGAACGTCTATATAAGGGAGCGTACGTGTGGAATACTTCGGCAGACGACATGTAGACTTAGCAGCTGCATCCGCCGCCTCGTTGCCGGGAATACCCAGATGGCCTGGGCACCAGGTAAAAACGAACTGGTATCTACGAGATAACATGAGATAAGAGCGTCTGTATTTTGAGAATAAATGCTGAGTTGCCAACAAATTGGTGCAGCGCCTGAAGAGTGCTCAGCGAGTTGCAACACACAATATAAGGTCCAGCCACTGAACGGGAGATAAAAAGTAGAAATAAAAGATAGCAAACAGCTCGGTGGTAGAAGGCGTCTGGAAGGCGGTAAGTGTGAACGTGACGTTGTATATAAAAGCGGAACCCGCCGTACTACCCAACTGGGAACCATCGGTGAATAGCGGAGTATAAGTCCGGTATCAGCCCAGAACTGTGATGAGTGAGTGAGTGAGTGAGTGAGTGAGTGAGTGAGTAGGGTTTAAGGGCCCGTCGACAGCTAGGTCATTAGAGCCCCAGAACTGTGATGAAGAGTCGACGAAACACCGATAGCCCGTAGCTATCTCTGCACAGCCCGACAGCTCCAGGTCAAAGCGTGCACGCTGAAGTTACCAGGGAGGACAGTGGCCAAGTAAATGCCGTTCTACAACTGGAAGTCGGAGGGCGTTTGCGACAAACAGTTCTCGAAACCTGATACCACTTGGACGGGAGATTGTTTTATTCCGCACATAACGTGCGCGAGGTCTGGACGCAATACAGGTGGAAACGAAGGATAACCTGAATGAGCAGTCAACCTTGCCACGTAAGAACAAAGTAACAACGAGCGTCAAACAGACATTGGAGGTTCGCCAGAATCAGCATACAGACAATCCACTTTAGTGGTGCGGAAAGCCCCTGTAGCGAGACGGATACCAGTGTGATGAACTGTGTCTAAAAGGCGGAGTTTAGAGGCGGATGCGGAGCCATAGATAAAACAGCCGTAATCTAATTTGGACCGAACCAGTGAGCGATACAACCTCAACATCACCGTGCGATCGCCGCCCCAAGATGCCCCAGACAAAACCCTGAGTACCCGAAACGAACGACCGCAGGAAGCACGAAGATGACGAATATGGTGCTCCCATGTGAGTTTGCTGTCGAGGTGTAGGCCCAAGAACTTCAGGTGCGGAACAAACGGAAGACGTGTGCCACCCAAATGAGTGAGTGAGTGAGTGAGTGATGTTTAAGGGCCCGTCGACAACTTGGTCATTTGTGCCCAAAGTCAGAACCTAAAAGTAGCACTGGCTCACAAGTTTAAAAATTCAAGCATAAAACATAAGGTTAAAAAGCGTAACGGTATTAAGAGTAATACCGTTGGATATAAGAAATTATTATAGACTTGGGAACAGCCAGAAGGGGTTTGTCCTGAAAGTGGAACGGTTAGTGTTCACGTAAACAGTGGAGTTGAACAGAAGAGGACGTGGAAAATGGAACTGTCTGAAGTTGTCAATCCCCATTATGCATTTCCAGTAGGATTTGTATTAATATGTGCCGTTCTTGTATTGGCGTTTGGATTCAAATCTGCGGAACAGACTGCATTTGCCCAGCTCACGTATACAGGCGATGACCGGAAACCAACTGACAAGAAAAGAAAAATTAAAGATAAGCAAAAGTCACATGTTGGGCAAGGAAATACATCAAGTGATGAACAAGCAGATATAAAAGGGATCGCTATAAAGACGCTGAAAATGAGCAATCCATAAAAACTGGTTCTAAACAAAAAAGGCAAGAAGCTTAACCTGTAAAGGAACAGAAAAATACAAACAAGGATGTTACCAAACTAATTATTGGTAAACAGCAAAAGACAGTAACAAACTAGGAGCTAAACAGACAAAAGGAAAATCTAATGAAAGCAAAGGAGAAGACATTAAGAACAGCAAGCTGAAAGGAACCAGGGACGTACTCCTGATGGCATTCTACCAAGATAAGGAATAAAAGATAATGTAATTCCATTTTCCGTCATGATATAGGAGCATTCAGGGTTTTGTATTATATACTGTAGGTCAGGTTTATTGTTAAAAGAGAGAGAGAGAGAGAGAGAGAGAGAGAGAGAGAGAGAGAGAGAGAGAGAGAGAGAGAGAGAGAGAGAGACTTGTGTTTTTGAAGTTTGGTGTAGTTAGGATAAGTTTAAAAAGGATTTAAAAAATCTGATGTGTTGCACTCACATGACTTTCTCTACTCTTGTACTAACCATTCTTACAAACTGTTATTCCTATATCTTCTTTCTTGATAGTTGAGATACACATTTGTACAAATTATCTTATTGCTTATTTCCTTGTAGGTGCAAGGGGATTGTTAGAATACAGTAGGCTTTGTGCGAGCACAATTAACATATAAAAAAATGAACAACGATGATCCATTTCACGAAAGTTCTAAGTTTTCCGAAACTCACACACATAACAAGGAATATCTCCGATATGGTTCACCCTACAAGAAAATTTAGTGAGACATAAATTGTGTATTTTAGCAAGAGCTACATTTTTTGTATAGTAATTTGGTCTATCTCTAACGGTTTACCAGTTATGCAAAAGTCGTGCAGAGTAAATACGACTACAGGGGCTATAGCCAGAAAATTCAAGATATACATTTCATTTGTCATCAAAATTACTCAAACATATGATATTTTAATCAAAATCGTTAGAGCCATTTTCAAGAAAATCACAATTTTCGAAAAATCTTCCATGTAAAGGGTAGTTTAGGGTGGGGCTATTTACTTCAAAATCTTCGTGTCGCATCCTTGAAAGACATTAAATTTAAATACCAATTTTGGTTTTTAACCGACTTTTCGTTTTTGAGTTATGCTGTCCACAGACTGACACACACAGACCTTTTTCTAAAAATGCTTTTTTTTGGATTCAGGGGCCTCAAAACATGTATGCCCGGTGAAATCTCGACATCGAATTTTTGGGTGGAATACAATACCTCCCCTACTTACCAGTAGAGAAAGTAAAAATGTTTGAATTGTGTATATGATTTGCTGTTTTCTCGTATTCTTAATTTCACGAGATACGATGTAATGTTAGAAAGGTTTTACTTAGCATATAGATATTGTTTAAAACTTTTAAGTTATTTCAATAAATTTTTAGTTATGCACGTGTTGTTTGGTGTGAACTTGCGCTATCCTGAAGATTCGGCGGATAGGAATTAATCAAAGGAGAGTGATATTTAGAAGGGTAAATTAATAGCTTATAGCAGAGCGGCGCAAAAGATGAACGTTAAAAGTACAAATTAAAAATGAAAGTTAAAAATGTAAAATATATATATATAAAAAAAAAAAAAAAAAAAAAAAAAAAACGTGATATTTAAAACAATTAAAATTGAAAATGCTAAAATCAGGATAATGCTAAAACACATAACCACCGTAGACTAAAATATCCAAAAGCTAAAACAAGTTAAACTTTCTGCGCGAACCCTATGTCTGCGACGAACCGCAGTGCATTATCGACAGTAACTGGGTCGTCGCCCAAAACAGAACAAAGCGTGACACCCAGACCAAGGGACTGGCGCTCTTGAGCGTAACGCGGACAATCTAAGAAGAACTGCGACACAGAGTGTTGAACGTCGCACACTGGACACACTGGGGCCAGTTCGCCACGTAGCAGATATTGATGAGTGACGCGTGTGTGGCCTATTCTTAAACGCGTTAAAAGAACTTCCGACCTCCGAGAGTCCCTGCAAGATGTGCCACTCAAATGAAGATCAGGAGGAGGGTGTACACCACGGAGTCGGTGAAAGTGGAGACACTGTGTTTTCGTAGGGGAAAATCGAAAGCCGGTGCGATGGATGTTATGGCCAGCTGCAGTTGACGGTCGATGTGCTCCAAACTATAAGAGCGATAGTATATCGCAAAGTCGTCAACATACAGCGACATCGGGATTCCGCTACGAACAGCACTAGTGATGCCATTAATGGCAACGGCGAAAAGCGTAACACTGAGAATCGACCCCTGGGGTACACCATTCTCTTCAACCTTTTCTTGGGAGAACGTGTTGCCTATGCGGACACGAAAACGGCGAATTAGTAAAAAGTTAAAAGGGACAAGTGACCGCGTAAACCATAACCGTGCAAAAGCACGGAGGATGCCATAGCCCATGTAGTGTCGTAGGCCTTCTCCAGATCAAAGAAGACACCCACGACATGCTGCTTCAAGAGAAATGCATTCTGTATGTAGGCCTCCATGCTTGTCAGATTGTCGAAACTGGAGCGATGGCAACGAAAACCGCACTGGACATTGCTCAGCAGGTTATTCGCCTCTAGTCACCACACTAAACGAGTGTTGATCATACGTTCGAGGGTCTTGCAAACGACACTCGTTAGGCAAATAGGGTGGTACCTAGAGGCAAGTGCCCGGTCTTTTCCGGGCCGAGGGATAGGAATAACAATACACTCGCGCCAGGAAGACGGGTAAACCCGCTGAAGCCAGATTCGGTTATAGAAGCTCAGCACGAAGGAATGAGCCTGAGGTCGAAGATGAAGCAGCATTTGTCGGTGGATTTAATTAGGACCGGGAAAAGAATCGTGCGCGAGAGACAAGGAGTGTATCAGCTCTGCTATGGTAAAGGCGTGTTGTATGGACTATCCGCTCCGCAGATTCCTTAATAGCTAGACACGACCTATCGTAACTTTGGGTTTTGCTGGTAGCAGAGAAAGAATCGGCAAGTGCATCGGCGATAGCTTGCTCGCTGATGTAATAGGAGCCCTGTACAAGACCGGGAATAATCGTCCGGCGACACTTGCCGTACATACGCCGAACCGCAGTTCACACCCTTTGTGTTGAAGTGCGTCGAGAGGGGGAAGAGACTTAAGTTACCCAGGATGTGCGTTTTGCACTGCGAAGTACAAAACGCGCCCGGGCACGCACATACTTAAAGGCAATAAAGTTCTCTTCCGTAGGATGTGCACTGAAAACTCGCAGAGCCCGTTTGCGGGTTTTAACAGCCAAACGACATTCCTCGGACCAACAAGGCACAGGAACATGACGAGGTGTAGTAGAATCGCGAGGAATGCTGGAATTTGCTGCAAGCAGGACAGAACATGTAAACTACTCCACCACGTCATCGAAAGTGCGGAAGACATCGTCGAGGAGATGAATGAGAGAACGAAATTTCCCCCAGTCAACCTTGGAAATAATCCAATGAGAATATCGTGTTGGAATAGGATGAAAACCAGATATGTGAATGTTAATGGGAAAATGATCACTGCCAGAGGCCGGAGAGCACCGACCAATCAAGAAGTGGTACCAGTGACGGGCTACAGAAGCTAACGTCTAAGGCGGAGTAGGTACCATAGGGAGATGATAAAAAGGTAGGGGCACTAGTGTTCAACAAAAGGAGGCCGAATCGCCAAAGTTTGCTACATGGCTTCCACGAGCATCGTCAGTGTCGGAGTCCCATAAAGTGTGTTTGGCATTCAGATCACCAAGGAAGATAAGCGGTGGCGGAATCGGAGCCAAAAGAGCCCGAAGGTCGTTCTCGTGTACGACACTGACCGGTGGCAGATAGACATTGTAAATAGACAGACTCAGGCCCTGCAACTGGACACGCACTGCTACAGCTTGCAGCGGCGTGTTAAACGGGATGCTTGTGGCAGAGATGATTGACTGAGTTAGGGGCCCGTCGACAACTAGGTCATTTGGGCCCTGGTGGCAGAGATGGTATGCGCCACCAGAGTAGCAATACCACCACTTGCTCGTCGATCAGCTGCAATCATGTCTAAATGCAGAAAAACCACAAAGATGTACGGCGTGGTTAGGCTTCAGATGGGTTTCTTATAGACAGATGATTGAAGGCGAAAGTTGCGAAACTAAATTTTGTATGTCGGAGCACGGGCCCGGAACCCATTAACATTCCACTGAATTATTTCCATATTAAAAAGGTTAAGGCATAGTCTTTATCTTTTTCTTCATCTTAACCTTGGCGCACTTGAGACCCATGATGGGCTTTTCACCGTCCTCAGGCGACTCCTCGGAACTTCGGGAGTCTGAAGATCCCGGCGGCTCGCGGAGCGGGAGCGGGACTTCATAGAGGTACGACTACTCGTCCGGTATTTCGGTCGCGAACGATTTGAGGGAACAAGCAAAACGGTGTGGCCTCTGCTTGTGGACGGCTGGTGAGCGTGTGTCTGCACTGCGGAAGATGTAGTTGCTGTTGCAGTTGTATCACGAGGCGGTGGAGGGGTGCTCGCCGGTAAATCTGCTTGTGTCGAAGCATCTGCGACGGGTACATGCTGTATAGCAACAGTGTTCACAGGAGGGCGACGGACAGCGGATGCAAAACTTGTGCTAGCAGGTTGCAGTTGTTCAAAGCGACGACGCGCTTCGATAAACGTCAGGCGTTCCTTCACGCGCAGCTCCTGGATACATTTTCCTCGAGAAACTTCTGACACTGTCGCGAGCTGGATGGATGACTCCCTCCCCAGTTAACGCAGTAAGGGTCACGGGTGCAAGCCGTGCCCTCATGGTATGATAGCCCACAATGCTCACAAGTTGCAGGATGGGTGCACGAAGGCTTAGTATGACTGAACTTCTGACACTGAAAACAGCGCATAGGGTTCGGTACATACTGTCGAATTGCTGCACGCTTGTAGCCGCAGAAGATGTACTCGGGTAACTGTGTGATAATTGCCAAACTTCTGATCCATATATGAGTATTGTGACTTTGGTTGGGTGTGAAGTATAGAAGACAGATGTAGTCGAGATAAAGAAACACTTTTATTTCCGTAAACAGTAACTTTGTACACTCGTTGCAACAGTAAGAAAGTCTTTTCCGATTCACTCACAGCACGACTCCGAATTCGTAACACAAAGAACTGTCCCTTCTCCGTCGGCACGACTCCTCAACGCTTCGCATACGTCTCTTCTTTCCGTCGGCACGACTTCTCAACGCTTCACATACATCTGTCTTTCCGTCGGCACGACTACTCAACGCTTCACATACGTCTGTCTACTGTCTGTCGCACTTTACCGCTATTTATATCTCCCAGGCACTATTCTGGAAAGTTCAGTTATTGCGGTGAAATACAAAGCAGAAGATTCCCGAAGTCTCTATCCTTTTCTCTCTTTCGGCAAGCGCCCCAACAATGCGGCCATTCTCTGTCTCTTTCCTTCGGCTCCTTTGCGGTAGTGCCGACAATAATGCGATGGGTGACACTGCTCCCTCCTCAGAGCTGGTCGTCCCGACCAGCACTATCACTGCGGCATCACCCTTGCGCCCCGGTGGGCTAACCCATCGAACCTCTTCTCCAGGAGGCACGATCCTAGGTATCGCTGTTGGATAGTGTCCCTTGGTCCGGGTAGGACGATGTATGCCATCCTGCTTCGAAATTCTGCAACAGTACCGCCGGTCTTGACGGTCCCTCGTTCAGTTGCCCTTCTTCCTGGTGTGTTGACGGGCCATCCTGCGCACTTGGAAACGGCTCACTGGGTACCATGTCCGCCGACCTCTCTGGCGCACCTTCACGGCCACCTTGCTTCCGATGGGTCCGGCAACCAACCCCGCCACATCCGCGCGAGTCGCGTCCACCGCTGCACTCGTGTTCACTCGTGCTCGGCACGGCCTCTCCTGTATCCTGCCATCCAAGATGATGTCCACCATTCTTCCGTTCACGGCACTATGCGTCAGGTGATTGGATGGCTCCGACGGTCCCCCCATGTCACACGCCAAGTCGGTTCTCGCGTGTTGCTCGTTTGCTTCCCTGCTGATCGTCCTCCACGTCATATCCTGGTTGGTTACGTACCCGACACACTCCTCCAGGGGATCCTCGACGACGTCCCTGAACTGCCCCTTTGTCTTCCCCGAGACGTACACTTTCGTTATCTGAAACGGGCGCAACTGTCGCCTCGGCCACTAGGTGCTCCCTCCCCGGGTCCGCGCTATTCCGTCTGCCCCTGGCATCCAGTACTTTGACGCTCTCGTCAACTCTTACTACCAGGGCGCCAAGACGTTCCCCGTCGTCCTCCAAGGCGTCCACATGTTGGCAGAGGTCTTCCACCTTTTCGCCGAGTTCTTCCACGTATTCCGTCACGCAAGTCAGTTCACCGAGTTGCTCCACGTCTTCCGTCACGCCAACCAGTTCGCCGAGTTGTTCCACGTCTTCCGTCATGCCAATCAGTTCGCCGAGTTGTTCCACGTCTTCCCTCATATCATCTGAAACGAGCGCAACTGTCGCCTCGGCCACTAGGTGCTCCCTCCCCGGCTCCGCGCTATTCCGTCTGCCCCTGGCATCCAGTACTTTGACGCTCTCGTCAACTCTTACTACCAGGGCGCCAAGACGTTCCCCGTCGTCCTCCACGACGTCCACATGCTGGCAGAGGTCTTCCACCTTTTCGCTGAGATCTTCCACGTCTTCCGTCACGCCAGTCAGTTCGCCATCAATTTTCGCCGATAGCTCCGTCTTCATCTCTTTCAGCTCGGCAGCGAATTTGTCGTTTGACGTTTCCATTTTGGCAGCGAGGTTGTCGTTTGCCGTCTTCATTTTGGCAGCGAGGTTGTCGTTTGCCGTCTTCATCTTGGACATTTCTGTCTTCATTTCGGCGAATAATTCTTTCATCATCCTGGTTTCCGAATCTCCCTCCATCTTGGTTCTAACGTTGCAACTTCTAACGACGATGCAACGAAACTAGAAGCAATTCGACGGATCCTACTTCTGACACCAGTGTGACTTTGGTTGGGTGTGTAGTATAGAAGACAGATGTAGTCGAGATAAACACTTTTATTTCCGTAAACAGTAACTTTGTACACTCGTTGCAACAGCAAGAAAGTCTTTTCCGATTCACTCACAGCACGGCTCCGAATTCGTAACACAAAGAACTGTTCCTTCTCCGTCGGCACGACTCCTCAACGCTTCGCATACGTCTCTTCTTTCCGTCGGCACGACTACTCAACGCTTCACATGTCTGTCTTTCCGTCGGCACGACTACTCAACGCTTCACATACGTCTGTCTACTGTCTGTCGCATTTTACCGCTATTTATATCTCCCTGGCACTATTCTGGAAAGTTCAGTTATTGCGGTGAAATACAAAGCAGAAGATTCCCGAAGTCTCTATCCTTTTCTCTCTTTCGGCAAGCGCCCCAACAATGCGGCCATTCTCTGTCTCTTTCCTTCGGCTCCTTTGCGGTAGTGCCGACAATAATGCGATGGGTGACACTGCTGTTGTCGGCAATTAGATGCGGCGGGCGCGGTGACAATATACTTTGTACAACAGTTCTGTAAATCTGTAATTTTCTATTCTTTGGTTTTACTCCAACAAAACAAATTAAAGGAGTTTATAGCTTTCCTGGATATATTATTAATTCATTATTTTATTGTCAAAATTTATATTTGTTGCATATAACAGTATTGATTTATGCTAAATAACAATTGTTCTTAATTAAAATAATAGTTTAATAGTCAGCAATTGATTGCACATTAAGTTCACCAACTTCCAAGGGGGGGCCGCGGCCCCCCTTGCCCCACGTTTGCGACGCCCATGTCTGTATATGCCAATTACAACTAGTCTTTGCTTATACCAGATCAGATTGGTACCAGCCAACTCAATTTGTCGTTCTATACTTAAACCTGCAAGATCAATATTTTCACAGCTATTGTTTACTGCTTGATTTACAAAGATCCCTACACCGCCCCATTTATTTTTATCCCTACAATATATTGCCACCAATTTCATAGTATTAATAAGTGTATTGCACAATTCATATTAACTTAGCCCATGTTCGGTAAGAACTAGAATATTGGGTTTCTCTTCATTTATGGATACGTTCAAGTGATCTATTTCATTGGACAGTATTTGAATGTTTTGATGAATGAGCTTTAATGACTTACCATTTATCTGCCTGTGTGGAGAGTTGTCTTTTACCTGCTTGTGTGAAAAGATGTCTAGTTTTTTGTATCCAATACTACTTCATCTTTATTTGTTACACCAAGTACACTGTTTCCCTCATTTTTTGATTTAATGTCTAAAATAACACGAGCAATAGTTTCACCTAGTATTCTCTTCCCTAGTTTATTCAGATGCATGCCATGATTTGTATACTTGTGTCGACTGGCATTGAAAGTGCCAGCTTGCTCTGAACCTGTGAAGATAATAATGCAACTGACAATGACTCATTGTTATTGTATATCATTCTATCCTTTTAATTTCACCAGAAAATGAGGACCTCAAAAAGAATCTAAAGACTGAAGCTGAAAAACCTGCGTATACTACGGTAACCAAGAAAGGGAGAGCCGAATGCAAGCCAAGACAAGATGCAAATTATGCGAGCTTCAATAGATATCAAGTTCTTGACATGGAAGAAGAAATAGTGGAAAGTGCTGTGAATATTGAAAAGAGATACAATCCAAAGCCAGCTGGAAAGCGTAAGCGTGTGTTAATAGTAGGGGACTCAATGTTAAAATTTGCGGGTGAAGAGTGCAAGGAAGAGGGTTTTGAAGTACGATGTTTTCCAGGCATAAAAATGGACGAACTACAAGGTAAGGTAAATGACTTTCAATTGAAGGAAGCAAAGCCTGATGTAATGCTAATACATGCAGGCACCAATAACATTGGCAGGGGTACTAGTGCTAAAGAAATTATGGGGGAAACTATGGATATGATAAATAAAGTTAAATCCCAAACACCTGAAACTAAAATAATTATAAGTGGAGTACTATGTAGGAGAAATGTGAGCGTGGGTAGAATAGTTAGAATAAATAGAGAGTTAAACTGGTTATGCGAGAAAAAAAAATGTTTGTTTGTAGATGGTAATTTTTGGTTAAGTGACAATGATATTGGTAGAGATGGTGTACACTTAAATAGAAAGGGGTCACAAAAATTTGGAAATTTAATGTGTGATGTTATCTATTCTCTCTTAAAGGGAAACTAGAGAACAAAGTGGTGGATGGTAAAAAATATGTTGTTGTTTTCTAGTGCCTTGCATCTGGCAATGAAGCCATTAGCATTCGTGCTTTCCAATACTTTTGAACTGTAGTTTCTTCTGATCTTAATGCTTCACAGGTCTTCAAGTGTTCTTCATTCATTTCTGCTGGATCATTACACAGGACACATATTAGTGAGGATGAGATACCTATTCTGTAGAGATGACTTGCCAAGCAGTCATGATTTGTCAATAGTCGGAAGGCTGCAACAGCTGTTTTCCTTGGTCTCTGGGGGATTATATCTGGATTGGAAAGTAGTGTAATCCATTTTTTATCTTTGGCATTTGTTTCTATTTCTTGTAGGTATGAATGAGAAAAATTTTTAATGATCAAGCGTTTTATTGAGGAATATGAGAAATTGAATTTAGACTTTTGTTTTATTGTTGTGCCTTTCTTTGCAAGTGAGTCTGCAGCTTCGTTCCCCATGACTCCACAGTGTGCTGGAATCCATTGGAGATGAACAGTCTTATTAACTTTTTGGAGTTGTGTTAACATTTTGTAGCATTCTCTAATTTTTGTTGATTTCTTTGTAGTATTTGAACATATTCCCTGAATTGCAGCTTTAGAATCTGAAAGAATTACTGCCTTGTTAAATTTATTTAAGGGAAGATTTAATAATTGTCGGAGAGCAATGTATATAGCCTCTATTTCTCCATCATAATTTGTTGTGTCTCTGCCAACAGAATGATAAAAGGAAAAATGTGAACATGTAACTCCAGCTCCAGTAAGGTTTTCCTTCGAGGATCCATCAGTATATATGTGCAGCCATTCTTCTGTGGGATATCTAGTATTGATTGTTTCCAGAGCTAGAAGTTTTTGTATTTCTTTTGGTGTGTCTGATTTACTTATTTCCTCTATTAATTCCAAATTGAAGGTAGGTTGCAATAATTCCAATGGATTTTCTCTTATAAGTAGATTTTCTCTGGTGTTAGGAATGTTCAATTTGGATTTAATCTGTGTTACCTTTTCTAGGAAACTACTATGAGATTTAAGGATTGAAGGGGGGAGGTTCTCTTCTGTCCATTTAGAGTTTGGCAGTCGTAACATTTTCTCGTGTTGGAGCAATGCTTGTTCTTCTATTTTTGTTGTTATTGATGGGGTCCGTGTTAAGGCAAGCATGGCATCAATAGGTGTGGATTTAACTGCTAAAGTGATTAGGCGAAGAGCCTGATTTTGTATTTGTTCAAGTTTATTGATGTTAGCATTTGCTGCTGTTATTAAAGCTTCAGAACAGTACAAGAGGTTTGGTTTAATATACATTTTGTATGTTGTGTTAAGGACTCTCCTTGAGCAGCCCCATTTAGCACCAGCTAACCTTTTCAGGATTTGCAATTTCTTTTCAACCTTTTCTGAGATGTTTGTTATATGTTTTTTCCAACTTAGCTTTCTGTCGAAAGTGATGCCTAAGTATTTGGCATCATCAACTGCTTTGAGTGGTTTACCATTATAATTTATGCTAATATTAACTGGTTTGTATTTTAGTGTAAATAATTCATAATTTGTTTTTTCCACATTGATAGTCATGAGGTTTTTGGAGCTCCATTCATGTACTTTGTTTAGGGCTGTTTCTATTCTGTCTTTAATTAATTCAGGTTTTTTTGAAGAGCCTGAAGTCCAAATGACTACATCGTCAGCAAATAAAGCAATTTTGGTTTCTAAAGTTTTTATTATTGATGGAAGGTCATTTATATATATGTTAAAGAGTGTTGTGCTCAGAACAGCACCTTGTGGAAGTCCTCGGTGTGTTTGTTTATATTTGGAAATGTATGTATTATATTTTGTGGCACAAAATCTTTGTGAAATAAACTGAGTTATCCACTTAAGCATGTTACTTTTCACACCTATTGATTGCAACTTCTCAACTAATTTATTTCTCCAGACTGAGTCATATGCTGATTTAAAATCAATGAATACTGCCAAGGTATCCTCCTTTCTATTGAAAGCTTCCTTGATGTCTTGGCTTAGTAGGAGTACATTTTCACTTGTACTATGATTCTGTCTGAAGCCGGTCTGTGAACTATTAATTAAGTTGTAATATTCTAGGAACCAGTTAAGTCTAGATGCCACCATTCTTTCCATCACTTTTGCAATAACACTGGTCAAAGATATTGGTCTGAAACTATTAATATTGTTTGAGGGTTTGTTTTTCTTTAAAATCGGGATGATAATGGCTTTTTTCCAGTCGGAAGGTACAGTCATTCTCCAACACGTGTTATACAGTTTAAGTACGATTTCTTTTCCTTTCCTGCCAAGGTGTTTAATAAACTCTGGGTGGATCTTGTCAGGTCCAGGAGATTTTTTGTTCTGTAATTGTTCTATTGCTAAATCCAGTTCTGTTTCATTAAAATCCTGAATAAAAATATCATTTCGTATACCTTTTGGCTTACTAGTTTCTCTGATAGTTTTTTGGATAGCCTTATCTTGTTTTTTATACGCTTGGGGTATTCTTTGTGACTGAGCATAAAACTTGTTAAGGGATTCTGCTATTTCCCTATCTGTAGTTAAGCTTTTGTTATTATATTTTAATGGTTCAGTTGTATTTTTTGATAATTTTGTTTTATTAAGGAATTTGTATATTTTATTTCCATCTTTCCTATAGTCCATATGTTCTACAAAATTTGTGAAACTGGCCCTTTTTGCTGTAATTAATTCTTTCTTAAAAATGGCTGCTTTTCTTCTCCAGTTTTGTACATCTTCTGGACACTTGGTTCTTTCGGCTTTGACTCTTGCTATATTTCTTTCGTGTTTTAACTTAGATAAAGATGGAGACCAAAAGTAGCTATATTTCTTTAACTTTCCTTTGGGGATATGTGTTTTGGCTGCTGTCAATAATATTTCACAAATTTTTTTATTCATTTTATCTGTTGACTTGAACTCTGATTCTAACAGTATATTACACTTCCCTTCTATCTCATTTTGGAAACTGGACCAATCTGCTTTTTTAAAATTCCAAGAAGTTTTAACTTTTGGTTTGTTACTTTTATTTTGCATCAAAATGCTCAGTATGCATCCAACAAAATAAGGGAACTTGAAATTATGTTAAGTGAATGTAAACCTAATATTTTGGTGTTGACTGAACATGGGTTTAATAAAAATCAGATTAAATACTCTAAGTTAGTAAACTATGAGCTAGCAGCAAGCTATAGTAGGCAATCTCATAAGGGTGGTGGGGTAGCAATCTACATAAAAAGTGGAATAAATTTCACAGTACTTGACTGGGTTGAGGATTTCCAATCAGAAATGGTGTTTGAGGTAGCAGGAATAAAAATACAAATAAAAGACGAATCATATCTGATTATTGGACTATATAGGTCGCCAAGTACTAAGCCTAATGAGTTCATAAAGAGCCTGGATAATTTTCTAAACAGAACCTGTATAAATAAGAAAAACATAATAATTATGGGTGACTTAAACATAAATTCTTGTGAAAATACAGGGGACTATAAAAGTTTAAATGATATATTAAGAAGCTATAACCTACATGATGCCGTTAGACAGCCAACAAGAATCACACCTACTTCATCCACTGCTATAGATTATGTAATTAGCAATCTAGCGCAGGACAGTTATAAAGTGAAAGTAGAGGAGTTTTGTATTTCGGATCATTGTGCTCAAATATTGTCAATATCAGGAAGAAATATAATCCCGGAAAAAAAAATATATATAACAAAACGACAAACTAATGAAAATAACCTAATGTGGCTTCAGGAAAGCCTAAGCCAAGGAGATTGGAGGTTAGTATATAGTGAGCTAAACAGTAACAGAAAATGGGACAATTTTTATAAAATATTAAATACGCATCTAAACATAGCATGTCCGACACAAAAGAGTAAAATAACTAAACGGGGTGAACAGAAGATTAAACTTCCTTTGGAATTAAAAGAACTAAGAGAGAAAATGAAAGATTCTTACATTTTTTACAAATCTACAAATCTTGTAGCCTATAAAAACAGATACATAAACTTAAAAAAACAGTACTCAAGCGCATTGACTAACCTAAAAAAGCAACAATACGGAGAGAAAATAGTAAACTCAAATAATAAAGTTAAGACGGTATGGGAGATTGTAAATGAAAGCAGTATAAGTAAAAACAAGATTGACAATATAACTTTAAAAGAGAATGATCAAGTGATTGATAATCCACAGAAAATATGTCAACTCTTTAATAAATATTTTCTAAATGTAGTAAAAGATGAACCTAAGGTTGATGGTGCACCATCTGTTAATATTGGGATGGTTCCAACCATTTTCTTGGAAGAAACAACAGAAGAAGAAGTGGAAAAGATTATAAATAAATTAAAAAATAAAGCATTTTGTGGGTGGGATGAAATCTCAACTAAAACACTAAAATATTGTAGGGATACATTAGCTGGTATCCTAACCCATTTAATAAATGCATCGTTAAATGATGAACAATTTCCTGAAACCTTAAAACTTAGTATAGTTAGACCAATATTCAAGAAGGGAGATAAATATCAAATTGGAAACTACAGGCCTATAACACTGACCTCAGTATTTGCTAAAGTATTTGAGAGTATATTAAGTAGTAGATTAATAGAATTCCTTAATAAATTTAACTTGTTTTACCCATCGCAACATGGTTTTAGGAAGAAATTCTCCACAACTACTGCTATAGCCGAGCTGTATCATGTAATATTACAAGAACTTGAAAACTCTGGCAAAACAGCTGGAATATTTCTTGACTTATCTAAGGCGTTTGATAGTGTGGCACATGTATTGCTACTAGAGAAGTTAGAGAAATACGGCATTCGAGGTAAATGCATTGAAATTATAAAATCCTTTCTAAAAAATCGGGCACAATGCACTGAAATCCGCTATCAAGAGGGATGTACACTAAAATCAGTTAAATCATGTTATGAACAAGTGAAAGTTGGCATCCCTCAAGGATCAGTACTCGGGCCTCTCTTATTTATACTATATGTAAATGACCTTCCAAAATCTACAAATTACAAAATAATAACATATGCAGATGATACCTCAGTTGTATTTGCCAATAAAGACAAAAATAATTTAAACAGAGTAATAAATGTTGAAACAAATAATATTTGTAATTACCTAAAATGCAACAAGCTGAAAGTAAATCCTCAAAAAACCAATATAATCATGTTCAAACACCGAAATAATAGGTCCAATAATGTTCTCAGTGTAAGGATAAACAATGAAAGCATTCAACAAATAGAAAGCACCAAATTTTTGGGAATAATCTTGGACGAAAATATGACATTCAAAATGCATATAGATTATATCTGCAATAAAATTAGTTCCTATTTATATATACTAAGAAATCTATCAAAATATCTAAATCCAGACTACTTAAAATCAGTTTATTATGGTCTAATTCATCCACATTTGCAATATGGAATCGAGGTCTGGGGTAACTCAAGTATCACAAATGTAAATAGAGTATTGAAATTGCAGAAGAGATGTATAAGATGTATATTCAATCTACAGAATAGAGAATCGTGTAAAGATAGTTTTGTAAAAGCCAGAATACAAACTGTAGTGTCACTGTATGTCTATAAGGTAATGTTTGTAGCAAATAAGAGTCCTCTACAAATAAAAGACAGTCATAAGTATGGTACTAGAATACAACACAATTATTACAGAGGAAATGTAAATAAAAAAGCCACAGAGAAGGATCCCTTAATAATGGGTAAAATCTTGTACAATAAACTACCAAATGAATTAAAAGTGCTAAGTGGTAATGTATTTCAAAAAGAGCTTAAAACATACTTAATTAAAAAATGCTTGTATAGAATAGATGAACTGTAAATAACTTGTAAATGAAATACTAGATTGTATAAAACTGCTTGTATATAGATTGTAAATCTTGCTTGTTTATCTCTGACGAGGCTTGAAACTTGTAACAAAATCTATAAGCTAATAAAGATTATTATTATTATGATTATTATTATTATTATTATTATTATTAGAATCAGTAGCGCACTGTTCGTGAATGTGAGTTTGTTACTGTGACAGACGTCATCTATTTGTGTAGATTCCAAGGTCATGCAGACAGCAGTAACCATACACACATACTAGTTTATATAGTTCCAAGAATTGACTCTAGGTTCTGCTCGAAGCTACTAGAAATTGTAGAGACTGCAGTTCCAGCATGAATGAGAACATTCTGGTAATTGTCGCGGTGTTATACGAGTATGGACAGCAAGTGAATGAGTTGTTTAACAGTCACATTGAGTTAGCAAGTGAACTGGTGTTTGTCCCTTGTTACACTACTGAACGAGTGTATCACTAGATTTTACCATGCCAAAGGTGTTCAGTGCTCGACTTATTGTTCTGGCTCAGGAATTCAAACAAGATTTCATAGACACAGATGGAACTGTTATTCAATGTACTATTTGCGATTCAGGAATTTTGTTAGATGAAAAACACCAGCGAGATTGCATCAAACAGCACATTTCCAGTTCTAAGCATCAAATGAACAAGACTCTTCAGGCAAGCAAATCGTGGCAGCCTCTATTATGAAATGTGTTTCAACAGAGTTCTTCAAAAAGCTAAACTTTTAAGGAAATCAACATTGAGTTGTGTGCAGCTCTTACACAAGCAGGTATTCCTCTCAGTAAGGTGAACCATCCAGCCTTCAAGGGATTTCTTCAAAAATGCATAAAGATGTCAATGCCAAATGAGAGTACTTTATGAAAAAGCTACATGGAGCCTGTTTACCAAGAAACCATACAAAGAATCAAGGAGAAACTGATTGCGATGTGGGAATCTGTGTGGATGAAACCATAGACTCAATGGCCATTTTAGCTTTTTCCCTTATCAGGGGAGAAAGTTAAGCCATGTTGTTAAAAATGTAGGAGCTGCAAAAAGCCAATGCAGTACAGTAATGCAATCAATTATGGACTTTTGTCAAAAACTCTGGCCTGCTGGTATTGAGCTTGAAAAGCTTCTTCTTGTGGTTACGGACCAGGCTCCATACATGGTTTCAACTATTAACCAATTAAAGCCTTTATTTCCTAAGTTGAAGCATGTGACATGCTTGGTTCACGCCCTTCACAGGGTTTGTGAATCCATAAGGAACGAATACGACAACACAAATCAGTTCAGTTCTCCGCCCTGAAGAAGATTCTGCCGAAAGCTCCGAATTGTGTTGTGGTCTACAAAGAAACCACTGGCCTGCCCCTTCCAAATTTTCCGGTCATCATTTTCCACTGGAGATCTTGGATTGAGTGTGTTGCTATGTTGTGTGAGAATTTTGACAAAAGTAAAGAGTTTGTGCTTTCTTTCGATCCAGCGGATGCAGATACAATTTCCAAGGCACAGCAACTTCTGTTACCAGAGAAAATACATAATTTGCAGACAGAACTATACTGTGTCCATAGTTACAAGTACCTGACTGCAGCTGTTAAACTATTAGAAGAACAAGGTTTGGAAAAGGGGAAACAGTGGGATATTTTTACTTCCGTGAGGGAGCAGTTCGATGGCTTTGCCAAAGACAAGCTTGTGGTTTAGTCTTCAGAAGAATCCATACATTGAGGATTTTGCCACATCTGTAGAATTGCCATTCTGAGTGAATACAAGATTTGCCTCACTGGTTTCTGTGGATATCGAAAGAAACTTTAGCATCTACAAAGACATTCTATCTCCTAATAGAAACAGATACTTTTAAAACTGTAGAGATGCTTAATGTCTTGAAGTATAACAGCTTCATGTGTCTTCCCTCTGATGAGTGATAATTTGATGTACTTGTTTGTAATTCAATAAATTAGCATATAAGAAAGAGAAATTGTTGAATTAGTTGAATAAACCAGCACCTGTTTGTCCCCGCTTTTACCTTATTTGAGCACCTTTTCCCTTCCTTTTATCATCTAAAATTTGCACCTAAAAATCCTAATCCTGGGGATAGGGTACTTAAGATTATCATGTTGAATATATCCCACACCATCCTTAAGTTCTGTTTTCACTTGACTGAAGGACACCAAATAGCTAAAAAATGTATAGAGCATTAACATTATTCTAAAAGCAGTAGGTATTTTGAACACAAACTTGTACATTTAAATATAACTACTACAAATTAAATGAAAACGAGAAAAATACTGCCAATAATTGCAGATTTTCTAATGCAACAAATACCTGTAGGCAAAAAACTTGTTACATAATAATAGCAGCAGCAGCTGCAGCCGCCGCAGGAGTAGGAGGAGTGGTGGTGGTCGCGGTCGCAGTGGTGGTCGGGGTGGGGGTGGTGGTGGTCGTTGTAGTAGTGCTAATAATAATAATAATAATAATAATAATAATAATAATAATAATAATAATAATAATAATAATAATAATAATAATAATAACAATAATAATAATAATAATAATAATAATAATAATAATAATAATAATAATAATAATAATAATAATAATAATAATAATAATAATAATAATAATAATAATAATAATAATAACCACCCATCGGAGACTATTACAGTTAATTATAATCTAAGTTTAAATACAGAAATACACAAAAAATATACATTTCCTTTGGAAGCACAAATCCTTAATTTAGAAATTCTCCATACAAATTACCCATAGAACAATTGGATTCACATCTATACAATTGCCTTTCTAACAATAATGAAGGAGCTGGATCTGTTAAGCTTGTAAATTTTTCTCTCTTTATAAAAATCTGTGAAACGATACTACAAATATTGATGGTGAGATTGAAGCTAATTTTACTGCTCTTCTATAGTTTTTACCTGGTTACAACATTACAACATTGTCATCTTATCTGATTCAAGAGCTGCAATTTAAGCAATAATGTCAACATATTGTGATAAGATGCAAAAAATTACAGAAATACATAACATGGTTCAGCAAATACAAAGACTTGCCAAAAATTGTTTTTCAGTGGATACCAGCATACTATTAGATAACATGGAATGAGAAGGCTGACATGTTAGCTAAAAAAAAGGGAGGTGTCCAAATCCAGCAAAAAAACAATATATAAATTTTTCTATGAATCAATAAAAAGGATTCTAAAAAACAAATTTGACCAAAAATGTAAGTTAATAGAACCTAATGAAAATTGTCAATTGAACAAACTTATGGAAGACCACAGTTTACCCCACAAAACTACTGTTGCTACAGTCCATTCGTATTCTTTTCAGCCAGGACTTGAAGGAGGGGGAAGAGGTTAGACTACCCTGACCCTCCCACCATGCCAGATAAGGCATATGGTGGCCTTGTGCCAGACGTGAACAGTTGAAATATTGGTGTTGCAATATCATCCTTATTATGCCACATGATCGCAAACTTTATTTACAGTATCTTCCTGGCTGAAAATTGCTTCGACATGGTTGTACATAAGAAACCTGAATCTATAGGCTAAAGAAGATATCAGGGATATGCAGTAATGTGCAAACATGAAGAATAAATAAAACAGTAAAATATACACAATATTTTATTGTATTAGTTATACCACGAAATTAAGTCAACATTAATGGTCATTCTCTGAAAATATATTGTTGTGAGAGGTAGAACTAGAACTTAAAAATTCAATGCCGCAACTGGGATTTGAACCACAGACCTTCCGCTTACTGGGCGGCTGCTCTAACCACTGAGCTATTGTGACAAACTGCCAGAATGGCATTAAATTCTCAACCAGGAGAATACGAATCACAGCGGTATAACTGTTTCATCTAAAATGGAGGAAATGCCATTTACATATGTGCTGGCCTATCACAGCACAACAGCGTCCCTCAGAGGCACATGAGGGGAAGGTCGGTGGATCTAAATACCACCTATTTAGTCCTCCCGGCTAGGTCCAATGGACCCGTTGACCAACGATAGGTGTGGTCCTCCTTGCAAAATGGGGGTTTAAGTCGGGTGATGTAACTGCCACATTGTAAAACTGGTGCCCGTTAAGAAAACAGTTACATGAAAGCCACAGAAAACAATCAATACTAGGTATCCCACAGAAGAATGGCTGCACATATATACTGATGGATCCTCGAAGGAAAACCTTACTGGAGCTGGAGTTACGTGTTCACATTTTTCCTTTTATCATTCTGTTGGCAGAGACACAACAAATTATGATGGAGAAATAGAGGCTATACACATTGCTCTCCGACAATTATTAAATCTTCCCTTAAATAAATTTAACAAGGCAGTAATTCTTTCAGATTCTAAAGCTGCAATTCAGGGAATATGTTCAAATACTACAAAGAAATCAACAAAAATTAGAGAATGCTACAAAATGTTAACACAACTCCAAAAAGTTAATAAGACTGTTCATCTCCAATGGATTCCAGCACACTGTGGAGTCATGGGGAATGAAGCTGCAGACTCACTTGCAAAGAAAGGCACAACAATAAAACAAAAGTCTAAATTCAATTTCTCATATTCCTCAATAAAACGCTTGATCATTAAAAAATTTTCTCATTCATACCTACAAGAAATAGAAACAAATGCCAAAGATAAAAAATGGATTACACTACTTCCCAACCCAGATATAATCCCCCAGAGACCAAGGAAAACAGCGGTTGCAGCCTTCCGACTACTGACAAATCACGACTGCTTAGCAAGTCATCTCTACAGAATAGGTATCTCATCCTCACCAATATGTGTCCTGTGTAACGATCCACTAGAAATGAACGAAGACCACTTGAAGACCTGTGAAGCATTAAGATCAGAAGAAACTACAGTTCAAAAGTATTGGAAAGCACGAATGCTAATGGCTTCATTGCCAGATGCAAGGCACTAGAAAACAACAACAACAACAACAACATGGTGTATGTAGCTGGGCCAATGATTCTTGTTTTCAATGTCCTTTATGTGAAGTATTTTTAACTAAGGCTTGAATTTCAGTAACATGTTTTCTTCTGAAGACAATATTTGCTGGAATGTTTCTTTTTAGTTCTGAGCAGGAGCAGTCTATCAACTATATAGCCGTGCTAAGCAGCTAATTCATCCACAGCGTGCACTTCCTGTTTATTGTACATTTCCTTTACAAGTTTTTGCAGCTGTGATACTGTCGTTGTGGTGGCCTCTTTTACTATTCACTTCTGATAGAGAGTAGAACGTTCAACATTGCCTGCACTGTTTACATACATACTGTGTGTGCAGCCATGTGCCACTTCCTACACGGACCTCTGCCTCCCTTACCCCACCTGGTGGCCAAAAAGAATGTGAATAGACCGTATGTTTTGGCCAATTATTGAACATGACTGCTTGAGTAAACATTTTCGGGCACTTCTAATGATGGGAAGAAATTAAGCTCTTGAAACTGGTTAAGACAAATACATGTAAGTGATGTTAAGTGTTTCAACACAACTCATTTTACAATAATCTTTCATAAGATTTGAATATTGAATCGTTTATTGTGCTCTGAATAAGTTGAAATGGACTTTAAAAAAATTAAAAATTTTGTTGTTTAATGACGCTGTCAATTGCTGGGATCACATCAGCCTCGCCGGTGCGCCGGAATTGTGTCCCGCTGGAGTTCTTTTACATGACAGTAAATCTACTGACATGGAGCTGTCGTTTCTAAGCACACTTAAAAACCATCAGCCTGGGCCGGATTTGAACCTGTGACCTTGGGATCAGTAGGCCAGCGTCTAACCAACTGGGCCACCCAGACCGACATTGAAATGGACATGCACCATCTGCCAATATATATCATTCCGTGAAATCATCAAGATATCACTTCTAGATACTAGGAGGCTAGAAGCAGGGTGACTCATCACCTCCTGTGCATTAAGGAGAAAAAAAAGACCTCCCCGACTCCCCACACACACATTTACTGAATACTTATATCACTACATCAAGTTAGGTTTGAATATTTCTTTTGCAAGTTAATGGCTGAAAATGCAGCTGAAGATACTTACTTGGTTCCAAAAGAACAACTTAATTACACACAATGTATAAAAGCTAAAATAGCAATTTACATAGATACCCAAATATGGTGCAGGCTTTTGATCTCCTAATTTTATTCAGGTGAAGTGCAACTACACTTTGACTTTTGCTCCTTTTAAATGATGCAATGTTATGCTCAGAATACTGTTCTTTCTGCATAATATTAATTCTATATGGGCTAAATTTTTTAATTCTTACGTGCCCTTCAATAAAGTGAAAACAATTCGAGAGGTAGAATCAGGACTGAAAAATTCAATGTCATAGCCGGTATTTGAGCCACAGATCTTCTGCTTCATGTGCGGCTGCTCTAACCATTGAGCTACCATGGCAACTTGCCCCCGCCCACCTAACACACACCTCCTGCTCAAGCCCAGGATATCCCCTGTAAGCAGCCCAGATATAAATACGGCACCTCCAGCCATCGATTCTGTTGTGACTGAACCTTCGCCGAAAAGACTCAGACCACACCACCAATGATGTCCACTGCAGGTGTGGATGAAACGTTTGGACCTCTAAACTCCAGCAGACCACAGCTTTAAAGCCTGGAAGAAATCTCTAGCTTTAATTCTAACTCCGGCCGTGAAAGCTTCCAACTACTCAAATAGTTCTAGACCATTTCTGCTAGATGTCAGTATAATTATCGTTCATAATTAAAGTGCCAATACTGTTAGCATACAGTTGTCAAGTACTCTCTGTGTGAGGTATTTGCAGGAGACTAAATTTGTCCTATGAAGTCAAGGAACAACTCTGGATTAAGCTTTATTCAAGCAACTCACCAAAATTAGGCAGACATACTGCACAGTGTATCACCATGGTGAGCTTATTGTATTGCTAAAGTGTATTCATTGTGAAAGAAAGAAACCAAATAACCTTAATGTTATGACTCAGAAACATAGGTAAGAAATCTAAGAGTGCATTTATTTACATTTTCTCAGGTTATTGCAGCAACATAACATTTGCTTTAATGAAATCAACTTGCACTAATGGAACTCAGAATTTAACTTTGAATAAAATTCTGGTACAGAGGTTTAGCAAAAGAGGAGAAACATTTTAAGAATATGTACAGCTCAGCAAAGAAAAATGGAAAATAAAAGCAGTTGGTGGAATAAGGTAGGGAAAGTACTGGAAAATATAGGAATTGGAGACACATGGAAAATAGGAGAAAGAAATAAGGAAGATTCTTGGAAAAAGATAAGAGAGAATGGAGGGCATAGAAAGATGAGATATGGGGAAGTATAGAAAGTAAGTCATTAAGCTTCAATAGAACTCAGAAAGAAACCAGAGAGATTGGGCAGGGGGGAGGGGGAGTCATAGGTTTAGAAAGATAAGAGAATTCAAGAGCTCCACAGTGATGTAAAAGTCCAGGGTACTAAGCATGCTGGGGAGCACAGTACGAACACATACATATAAAAAATGAAAGCTTGCAACTATTTGGTACAAGCAATGTAAAAAAACTCGTGCAATTTTTTGAAATTTCGGAAGAAGCAAAAGGATTTTATGAAGATGTTCTCAGCGACTGTTAAGATATCAAAATAAGTGTACACATTATTACTTACTAGTTTAATCACTTTGTATTCTTAAATTTCTGTATTTATTAATTTAATAATTTTGTAAAATTTTATAAATGTCTATTATTTCATTAATGTAATAATGTTGATTTAGCCATTTATTAAATTGGTATACTGTACATAAAAATAAATTATGAAACAGTAATAAAACCAATAAAACTAGTAGCAAATTAAAGTTCAGTCAAATTCGCTTGTTTCATAGTCCATGTCCTCTCGAATTTTGAAAAAACAAGCATTTTTTACCTGGCCAATACTATGAAAAATATGGTTAGCCTCTAGGAGTTTCACTGTTGTCTAAAATTGCCCCATGATAATGTTTAGTATTGCCAAAAATAAAGTTTGTGTAATGAAAGGTTATGTACTAGAATAAAAAAATGTAATTTCTGTAAAAACATCTTTTAGTCCTCTATCGAGTTTTGAAAAAACGCTCCTCATATATTTTCAGAATCAGCACACTTTACATGACAGCTAATTCCGAAGTTCACCTAAAAATATGTGAAAAGAAAACAAACCATATCAAGCAAAGCTTTGTCTGCATGACCTTCAATCTGTTCAATAAATACACCCTAGTTTAATTCCTAAACATTAGGTATGCAGGATCACCAGCATTCATTACCAAAAAGCAATAACAGAAAAACGCATTTTTACTTTCTCTACTATGTGTAGTAAGTAGAGGAGGTATATTCCACCCAAAAATTTGATGCCGAGATTTCACTGGAAATATACATCTTGAGGCACCTTGAATAAAAAAAAGCATTTTTAGAAAAAGGTCTGTGTCTGTGTGTGTCTATCAGTCTGTGGACAGCATAACGCAAAAACGAAAAGTCAGTTAAAAACCAAAGTTGGTATTTAAGTTTAATATCCTTTAAGAATGCGACAAGAAGATTTTGAAGAAAATGCCTCCACCTTAAACTATCCTTTACATGGAAAAGTTTTGAAAATCTTGATTTTCTCGGAAATAGCTCTAAAGATGTTTCAAGATATTCTTATGACAAATGAAATGTATATTTTGAATTTTCTAGCTAGAGCCCATGTAGCCCTGTTTACTCTGGATGATTTCTGTATATCTGGTAAACCGTAAGAGATAGACCATTTCTTACTATACAAAAAGTGTAACCTTGCTGAAACACAATTTATGTCCAAATATTTTTTTTTTTTTTGTGGAGATATTCACAATTTCGGAGATATTCCTTGTTATTTGTGTGAGTTCTGGAAAACAACCTTTCATCAAATGGAACATTATTAATCATTTTTTTGTATGTTAGCCATGCAAAGAGAACAGAATCTCAAGGCTTTAAAAGATTTGACTATCGCTCAAAGCCCATTGTATTCCCATATTCCCTTGTAACTACATGGAAATAAGCAATAAGATAATTTCTCTAAATGTTTAGCTCAACATGAAGACGATATAGGAATAAGAGCTTGCAAGAATGGTTAGTACAAGAGTAGAGAAAGTCATGTGAGTGCAACACATCAGATTTTTAATTTCACATCCGCAATGAAGGATTAAATCTTCTGCTATAACCACCTTTATTTTTCACATATTTTGAATTTGTTCAATATTGGTCTTGGCTGCCCAAGCTTCTTAAGTTCCAATTGAGAAGTAAAACTCCTTATACCTCCACATTGGGTATACTAGTTACTCTGTTCATGACTCATTAAGTTATTTCACAGTCCCCGTGAAGATTCACACCTTGACACCACTCGAAAACGCTGCTAAAACGATGTTTATTTAACCACTTCCAAACACAGTGAATTAAATTATGTAATACACTACTAGCAAAATTAGCAACATGAATCTAGTATTAATGTACTTTCTTGATACCGTTTTATCAGGAATATGCAACACTATACCTTAAATGGTACAGCTAAAACTAATTTAGTTCAGAACTAAATTTCATGTACAACCAATTTAAATTACAAAATTCAATTTAAGTAAAAGGAGTATGTATGGTATGCGAGTGGCAGCACTGTGAACAAATATCATGCGATGTTGATTTGTGTCATTCCGGTCAGACAGGCTCAGAGGCACTTTACCCCTCCACCAGGACTCCGCCCAGATTATATTTCTCCTCCATGCCCCTCGCCTATAGTCAAAACCATCCCTGCAGCGCTTCAGTATCCCCAAGATGCGAAGATTCCCGGACAAGCGAGGTACAGTCCGAAATTGCATCCATAATGAAAACATTGGCGCTCTTCCATGTATTAGCGATGTAAAAACATTTTAAAGGATACAAAATGGATAAATAGAAACAGGAAGCGTAGGGATGCATTTCAGCATGATGTCTGATGTCAAGGATATTTGAACTAGTGCTTTCAATCTAATGTTGCCTTTTCTTTCTTGTTTTTATTTATTGGAAACGCACCATCCTAGAATCCTTCATTGCCACCCGCCACTGTTTGTGCTTTTTGTTTTTCTTTTTCATTATTGCAAAAGTCAATAATGTGGTTCTTGTTTAGTAATGTTATGAGATATAGAATAATATAACCGCACCACCGTTTATTTGGAAATTGTTGGTATCATTAGTTCGTTTGCCAGCAACATGAAGGGCTTGCATATGTTTGAAAGGAGAAATTAAACTAGAAATTCAAAATTATTGAAAAAGAATTTCCCTCTTCTGCAAGAGTAAACAATGGAAATAGAGTATGATGAAAAAGATGACAATGTTTACTTAAGATTTAATAAACATACTAAAATTGAATAAATGACAATAAGATGAACAAACTTTATGCTTTACACTTCATAATGAAAACATCTCCACTTCTGAAAGGGTGAGAAATGTGAAATTAAACAAGATAAAAGAAATCAAAGATAGGTTTAATTAAGATTTTAGAAATGAATAAATGATAACAAACAAATTTTATACCTCTTCATTGTAACAAAAATAAAATCAATATCATTAAAAAAAATATGTGTTCATGAACTAGTATAATGGTACAGTGAGACATGTCCTTGTAGGGCTTCGTTTCACTTATTAAAATAATGAAAAAGAAAACGGGAAAAATACAAAAAAGCACAATGCGCTCAAGACCTGAAACCTTGTCATTTATCTTGCACTTCTTTACTGCTCCACAGTCTAGTGACTGAGCTTCATATCAATAACAAGTGAGTCATTCTAAATCAGATTGCACAAAATTTGACGAAAATTGACCTTGACCACTCCGATTTCCTTGATTTTTTTTGAAAGATTTACATGATGATCCATTGGATCTGTATGATTTTGTTTTCCCCAGAAAAATTTATTTCGACTGATATTAAATACTTTAATTTTCGAAAAATAGCATGCATCACTTCATTCGACTGAACACATCTTCAGTTCTAATAATCCAAATTTCTTCGTTCTGGACTCAAAATTAAAGATACAGTCTTTAATGTGCTATATTTAAATATTTTCGATTGAGTCATAAAGGACCCATAATAATCAATTTCTTTAAAAGTAATTATAATTCAACCACAACCCAACACTTTAAAATTTAAAAAAAAGTTTAATTCCTTCATGTTTCCTACATACCACTACCAAAATGGAATTCATAATTGTTCTATCACAATAAATTTACTTAGCAGAGCAAGTGCACTGCATATTCCCTACAAGTGGGTCTGCATACTTGGATCAAAGACACCCTTGAGACAGCATAGGTAACACTTTAATTTACATTAAAGAACTATTACTTTCTTCTTTCTTCGACAAACAGAAGACACTATATTCAGGATGTTCATTACAAATAGGATGAGTTCATACACTCGGAAGAGTTATGTTTAATCCAGCACAATGCAATGTGTTAGTAAATTTGACAGTTTCCCTCCATTTTCAGATGAATACTGTTTTAACTAAGACCTCTGTTTTCGATAGTGGGACAATGGAATGCAACTTTAATGTGCCATGTACTGGTTTTGTCTCTTCATACATAGAGTTCAGGTGAGCATTGAGTAAAAAAATTTGAAATTAATGTTTCTCTTCATGGAAACACTTTTCTTTTCTTTACCCAATTACCCTCCCCTTATGGAGGACTTACACCCCCTAGGGCTTACAAGCCAGTGCCTAGGGTCAGACGCCTGTCGGGGAGCAGAGGGACTTCTGAACCAGACAGAGAGAAGACTTGGAAGCAGGTGGTCAGCCAAGCACAAGCTATAATAGTGAGTAAGAGGATGATATGAAATGCAGGCGAAATGGATGATTGGAAAGGTGATAATGGAGCAATTGGTGGAATGAACGGGGGGGGAGAACCGGAGAACCTGGAGAAAACCCGCCCAGACGCCGCTTTGCCCACCACGAATACCACATGTGGGTACCGCCTAGGTGGTAGGCCGCCATTATACTTCCGGACTCAGGGAAGGATGAGGAATAATCCTGGCTGGAGAAAAATTCCCACCCCCCTGGCAGGAATCGAACCCGTGACCCCTTGCACAGCAGGCACATGCTCTACCAACTGCACTACGGAGCCAGCCCTCATGGAAAAAACACAAATTTGCAAAATTCTTTAAATTTTTATATTGTGCACTAGCTCCATCACAAAAGTAAATAATATTAAAAGGTCCGCTATTTCCTTTTTCACAAATTTTATTAAATCTGAAATAGATGGACAGTCATTGTGTTGTACTTTAGGCACTCTGATATTGCTGTATAATTACTGTGTTTGACAATATCGTTATCTTTGTAATGCATAACAAAAGGATGGGTCATGGCCTGTCTATTATTTCTATGAACCCCCTGAACAGAATTTTGTATCACAAAAGCATAATTTACAGAAAAATTACTGCTTACAATGCATTCTCCTGATTTCAATTGCTCTTTCTGTTCTTTCAGGAAAAAAGATTGCTGTTGCATGTGGCAATAAGGCTAATAATTTAGAACAAAATTTGTCCAAAAAGCCTCAACAGACAACTGCAATATTTGAAGTTTGTACTGTATACTGTTACCCATTGCTTATAAATAATGTGTTTAACATCTGGTGCATCAAATATTTCCTCAAGGTGTTTAACCAGTTTATTAAATCCTTGACATGTAGCACATTTCATTAAATAACAATCTGAAGACGGAGGATTACAGATTATTTGTGTCACACAATCACTGTAATTACTGAGCGCTAAATCTGAATTTGCAGAGTTTATTAATATTAGTGCAATCAATCATTAACATAAAATTTTCATGGTAAAGACAAACACAAACAG